>JAABNY020000025.1:22265313-22277743 GCA_015164015.2 Brevimyrus niger | reverse complement strand
TCAAAGCACAGAGAAGATGCCGCTGACTGGCTTGACTGGACCGCGTGGCAATGACCCCCCCCATCCCCCCCATCCCTGGTGTGTGACTCAGAGCCTGGGAGCAGTGCTGCACGTGTGGATTTCACTCGTAGCGCAGTCAGTGCATGCATTGGTTGCCCTGTTAACCTCGCCCCGCCGCGCTCCAACCCTCTTCAGACCGCCTCGCTGCCCCCACCAGCCCCACACCGCCCCCTCTCCATCCTGACCTTTCCAATGAAGGAGCTGGAACTTCAGTGCTCAGCGGCTGCTGTCCTTTATGGGTATCATCAAAATAAAATGCAGGTTGCACATACATACGTGCCTGCCTTCTGCACACGTGCATGACCCGCGTCAACATGCTTTTCTGCCCCTGTAGTTAAAGGCCCCTTTTAATAGCTTGTTAGGATCTTTGCAAACTACCAATGACGGCTTTTTAATTGCCTGTCGACAGTCACGTGTTTTCATGGGGAGGCGGAGTTACAAATTGTATACTGCTTCAAGGGGGCAATGCCAGGTACACAGACCTGCGTTTATGTGTGTAAGGAGAATCTGTCAGCCTTAAAAAAGATTATGGTTCCAGCCTGCCTCACTCAAAGGAGATGGCAGAACAGCGAGGGACTTATTTAATCACATTAAACTGAACACTTCCTGAAAATGAACAGTGTAAACAAGGTATAAACACGGGATCTCAGAACGTAAGATGGATGCATCTTTAATGAAGACTCTCACCAGACAGACTGGCTCCGTTCTTAATGATAACTTATATTTGCATCTTAAACAGTCTGATAGGCTTTCCGCCGTAGAAAAGCGAGTTCTTAATTGCATCCAATTAGCTGTTGATTGGATACCGGCAGCTTCTGTATGACAGTCAGCCCCCAAACAAGTCTGTGTTATTGAGTGGCTTTTCAGCACAGATATGCAGATATCCCTGATTGTGGAGCATTTTTCTTAGGAGGTGGGGGGCTGTGTCTCACAATCAGGTTACAGTATCAATGCTTCATCCTGAACACCGCAGGCTTCTTAATGCTTGTTGTTTTTCTTTCCGGAATGTTCCCTTTCTCCGTTTTTATCCTTCCAGGAGGTCTGTTTGAGTGGTCTGCTCTCCTTCTCATTGCTTTCTTAATTTCTTTCAAGTTTACAGAGATGAAAATGCTGGATCAGCACACCTGACTCAGCACTAAACATGCTGCATATACCAAACAGGCAGAATGATGCTAACGTACAGGCCAGTCCACACCCTAACCCCCCTGAAACATCGGCCGGGGGCCGGGGGCCAGATGCCCGCCAGTGTAGATGAACACCTTATCCTCCAGCAGGCAGAACTCTGAAAATCTGCAAGGTTTCCCTTGCTTACTTACTGATCCTTCTTAGCACGCCAACTCGAGCGTTCACAGAGAATCCCGTAATTTTCTGTAATGATCTCACAGCTGTGGGTTCGGCCCTCCAATGAGTTTTGCTTTAAGTTTGCACGCGAGTCGCTTTTAATGGTCCTTTTAACTCTTTGTAACAGAATTATAAACTAGATGAGGCTTGGAGCCAAAAACGCCCATCCAGGAATCCACACTCATCCCAAAGCCATTCAGGGTCAGATAGGTGTGTTTACAGGGGCTGGGCCACATGGGCAAATCTGATTGGTCCCTGAACTGACTCCACCCCTGTCACTGATTCAATACATATCATTGGATGGCCCCTCTGTATGATTTATGCCCCCATTTAAAAATCCTCAAATCTCCCCTGGCGCGCCATATGTCCAGGCTTCCTTCCCGACTATGAATGCTTCCCCATAAAAAACCACCCCCCTTAATATGTGATGTCTTTCAATGTTTATGTACTGGGTTACCATAGCACCGAGATAGAGAAAAGCCTACTTGTGTCTATGTAGAGCTGATGACAATATTAGAAAATAAAAACCGGGCCTCAGTTCATCTCCACTGTAAAATACTTTCTCCGACTGACAGACAATAAAGAGATGATAGAAGCGAAGCAGCTCAGCGACTCTCCTCCTAAAACTGCTGTAGACTGTCTTGGAACCGCAGGTACCGCAGCTGCCAGAGTGGACATAAATGACAACATAATCTGCAGCAATCCCCTGCCCCTCCTCCTCACCTCTGGCTTCTCTGGGGTCTTACGCCCCTGGATTCCCCCATAGACTTCTCATGCTAAATTTTCCGTTGTGATTCCAGTTCGATTTCGATCCTGTGCTCCGTAGCTGCCCATGGCCTCAACATCCGGTCCTGGCTGAACACGAGAGAGGAGCGCGTCTGAGGAATACTGGCTATGATTTCCCCTGGTGGTATGAAGGCTGGCGTCACCTGTCACCGGGGCATCGATGATGGCGCATTAAGGATAGTGGTCGGTCTTCCCAATTTGGCTTCATTGGGGGGCTATATGGTCAGTGTCAGGTGGCAATTGGGGCAGATGAGGTTGCGCCGCCCTTCTGGTTGTTTTTCATCATGGAAATTCAGGCCAACTCAAGCCACGCCCACCATACCTACACACCAATTCGATTTGCCATCTCTGCTGGGATGTGGGGGGAAACCAGTGCTCTCAATGTATCCAGTATCCATTTGCCTAACGGTACTAGAACGATCCTTGGATTTTTTAACTGCCCATGCTATAGTACAATTCATTATGTGCCACGCCCTCTTCTGGACACGCCTAATATTATGGACAGGATTTGGCTGCCAGGGTTCTAATGCAATCTTATGCAAAAACTTTTTCCTTGGATGTGAGGTTAAGTGTCATTTTTCATTTTTAATATCTTATAAATATTCAGCTGATAGTTCTACTTCATAAATGAGTTAGCAACTGAATATTAATAGAGAATAAAAGATCAATTAACATATTAGAATAAAATGTGTAACCTGTGGTGTGTCTAGCGTATAATTATCTCCTATCTCTTCCATGGGTCATGCTCCAGAACAGCTGGATAACTGCACATCCCTTGATAATCTCTTTAACCATTCCGAACCAATCTTTATATCCTTATTAAAATTTTTGCTCATTCATTAGGCCAGCCCAGAAAGGCACTGGGGCTCAATGAAGTGATTTCGCTCACTTAGCATCACATGTCATTAACCTCCGTGACCCACACATGCCCGCTGGCTCTGCTGCTGTGAGGGGAAGTAGGGATTCAATGCTATTGGTAGTGCCCTGGGGGTGGGAAGGGGAGGAGGAGTTTGGCATTCAGGAGAGTCTGATTGGCTGTCAAGAAACCAATGAGATGGTGATGAAAAATACTATATTATATTATTTCACAGATTGACTCAGATTCAAAATGAGGCTGTTCACACTTGATCGACATTTAATATGCTACATCAGTAATAGGCAGCGAAACATCTGCATATGTAAATTTGAATCTTTTACAACCGTGAGGCTTTAACACCTTGCGAAAGCGTGATACGCAGCCGAGGTGTGACACACCACGAGGACTCACAGTCAGATTTAGGCCTGTGAAATGGAGATAAATCTGGATGCCTTCTGGGGTTAAACACGACTAGCGTAATTCACGCGGCAGTCCCACAGGGCGGCGCCGTGTGTTTTTCCGTGTGATCTACAAATCGCCTAAATTCATGCTTTGGAGGTCAGTCCAGACAACCACAAGCGTGCCTCAAATATTACACAGCCAAAGAACACGTTGAGTTACATTTCAATCAAGATCGCTCTGGACTGCAAACCTGTTCAGCTGTGCCCAGTATAACAACAAGTGAAAACCATGAAATAGACCTTCAGTTTGGTACCACATGCCACCTGAAGACAGACAACTAGCCGTACAATAGCACAGTTAGATTGACAGCTGACAGGGTTAGAGTGACTCAGTTGTTTATCATCTATCAATTAGCTGCATTTACTTTCACAAACTACGAAATATCCGTGTGCTGTGAGCTGGGGGAATTTTCAGCATGTAAACACGAAAGTCAAACGGGGAGGTAGAAATTCAGTAGATGATTGGAGGCTTTAAAAAACAATTCATTAATGAATGCCTCTGTTTAATTAAACATTGCCGCTGTCATCCCGCACTGGGGAATCACGCTGAATAAAGTGCTGTGAAGCACATGACTCTCACCCTGAATGACACCGGCCGACAATATGTCAGCTTTTCATGCAGCCTGAGTGCGATTCGCCAGAAAAAATCCATCTCATTTGCATGTAGCCACTTAACAGATGGTATGTTTTGCTTTTCTGTTTTCTCGGATCTGCTTATCTTTAAGGCTGATCTTTTAAAAATATCTGGATGGAAGCTGCTTTTCTGTAACATTACTGGCACATTAACTCCAAAATGTCAGGCGAAGACTCACTTAAAACCGGCTTGAAACTCTGCTTCTGGGTCCAGAGACCGTCACCATGACGACATGAAAGACGGACGCTCCGGACTTCATTCAAATGCCGGGCGATAAATCAATAAATAACCTCACAGTCTCAACGTGATCCCCGAACAGAGAAATAAAAGACACACGCATCCATGCACGTATATCCTAGCCAATCATAAGCACTTGAACAATAAAAACCTCTCCGTCATCCGTCTGAAAGAGACAGGCCCTCCTTCTCCGGATAAACACCATAATAAAATACTAAGCCGTCTGATCCCCACGGACGCTCTGAAATCCCATATTAGGGTGCGGTGGAGGCCGTGTTTTCCCGCCTCCTTTGGGATTGCCGACGCTCGCCGGCTCACAAAGGCGTCCGGGAAGCTTTGAGAATCAGCGTGAGCCGGGGAGATAATAACGGCGGCAGCTGGGGTCGACCCGCTCCCATCTCCCGAGATAGCATCCTTTCATATTTTATCATGGGAGTCCTGGGAACCGTTCTCACAGTTATGTTTGCCCGACGGCCAGGTTCGGAAGCCGAAGGTTTTCTGTGTCTCACTTCAGGGCCCCGACTAACTTGCTGACCACGGAGGGGTCCGCAGTCGCAGCTTTACGGTGTATCGAGAGCAGGCTCTGACAGCCGTCTGAATCCGGGTAGCTGCGTCATCGACAGATGGGCCCCCAGTAATGCCAGTGGCTCTCTGAAGATCCCCCGACTCCCCGATGGCTCTCATAAAAGTAAGAGAACGTTAGCATTCGGCATAAGCTCCTGTGGCATACAGCGATATTAGATAATGATGGGGCCCAGAGCGTTAGAACACGGATTAGCCTCCGGAGACGACCTGGCCGGCACATTTGCACATGGATCCAGTACGCTTGTGTGTGTGTGCACACGTACACACGTGCATACATGTATGAGACGAGGGTGTGACCTCATCATGTCAGAGTTGAGCTTATCCTCTCGCAGAGTTTTGCTCCCGGCATGGGGGATGAACCAGCTCCATTTGGGGCGTGCAGCAGAAACGTGTTGCGTTTTCCCGACACAAACCACGCACACAGACAGGAAGTTCCGTGGGGTGCTGAGGGTGGGGTCTCTGCCTTTGAGGCTCATTTGACTTTGAAAACTGCACCTCAGGCCATGGGCCGCCAGTTTCAGCCGGTGAGCGCCATTAACACACCTGCAGGTCCATCTGATAACTGGGCATAGAAACGCAGGGCCCACCCCAGGATCCCCCATAATCATCTTTCTCCTCATTTCTGCCTATGCCCATCAATGACTAATGAACTATTTAAAGACAATATTTTCCCCATTAATAATGTATAACCCAGATAATGTCAATTGACTGTAGTTAATTTTATGCTTGTTAAAAATGCATAAAAGTGCCTAACGAGGGGCATATTAATGATGGTTAATTACCTCCTGGTTTGTCTTATCTCTGTTTTTTTCACCATGCTTAACTGTTTCATGCACTAATGTAAGACTAATATCTGCTCCAGTTTGCTCTTGCCTTTTAGGGCTTACTTTTTGGTGCAGTGGATTGGCTTTTCATGATAGGGGTTGGCTGTCTGCTAAAAGGGATGGCTCTTCAGAAATGTGGATTGGCTCTTTGATGAAGGGATTGGCTCTTTGCTAAATGCAATGCCTCTTTAGGGATGTGGATTGGCTCTGTGGTGAAGGGGTTGGCTATTCAGCTAAGATGATTGGCTCTTTGGGGAAGTAGATTGACTCTTTGGTAAAGGCATTTGTTCTTGGGTGAAGCGGATTGGCTATTCAGTGAAGAGGTTGGCTTTTCGGTCAGGTGGACTGGCTCTTTAGGTAGGTGGATTGGCTCCTTGGGTAAGTAGAGTGCATTGTTGTTGAAGCAGATTAGCTCTTCTGCAAAGGAATTCTCTCCTCAGAAATGTGGATTGGCTGTTTGGGGAAGGAATTGGGCTTTCAGCTAAGTGGATTTGCTCTTTGGCGAAGCTCATTGGCTGTTCGGTGAAGCAGAATGGCTCTTTGGTGAAGCACATTAGCTGTTCGGTGAAGCAGATTGGCTCTTTGATGAAGCACATTAGCTGTTCGCTGAAGCAGATTGGCTCTTTGATGAAGCACATTAGCTGGGATTGGCCTTTCTGGGATGCGCCTTGGCTCTTCGGTATAGGGCTAAGCTCTTGGGTTGAAGTGGCTCTTCAACAAAGGAGTTGGTGCTTCATTTTGGGGGTGGCTCTGCAGTGGGAATCTTCATCGCTCCCCCACTATAACATGGACTGCCCAGCATGATCCCTGTAGGCAGGCGTGGGTGACGGCGTTGTCAGGAGGTGTGTGGACATCCTGACCCGGGTTACCCCCCCCCAAAGCTGCTAATGGAAGCACATTATTATTCACTGGCTGCATTTTTTAGCCTTTCAATTAAAAGCACTTGAAAAAAAATGAAAAGAATCTTGTGCAGCCCACAATGCCGCTGTCTGACACTTTGTTCCTGCGCTGGGTAATGACTCCCTGTGCATGTTGTGAAAAGACTGACAAAAGCCCCTTGGTAAAGAGCGGGCTGCTCTCTCTCCCCTTTCATGCTCGTCCCCGGTGGGTGTTTTGACAGTACTGACGAAGGGGTGTGTGAAGGCACTGCCCCCTGGGCTCTGCCGCTCTCCATGGCTTCACCGGCGAAGCCCACGCCAGTCGCATGTAAAACAAGCCGACTTCAGCAGCCCGCGGTTCTGCCCCGCAGAGGCCCAGCTACGGATCCCGGCAGGGTATTGGCGCGGTGCCGAAATTCTGTATCCGCCCCGAGCCTGTCAGACTGTTCAAGGCCTCGCAGTGACAGATATGCTGTCAGCCTCCACAGACGAATAAATTCCCAATCAGCCCTCGCGAACGTGGCAGTTTAAGCCATGTGAACCGCCGGTTTTTGATTCGCTGTCGCCACACCTGGTTCCCCTCGGTGGGCCACCGCCACTGCTGCTTTAGCAGCCTTTCAGTGACAGCGCTGATGAGTGCCCTGAATTAATGTCAAATTATTGCCACTGTTCCAAATTTGGCTCTATTCTGGGGTCTTCGAGGCTGGGAATCACTCCACGGGTCCTCTTGTCATCCTCTGATCTCTAAAAACCTGCAAATAAATAAAATTAATATTCGAAATGACACCAGGAGCGATAAAGGGCATGGCAGACAGGACGGCTGCAGAAGCAACATGTAAAATTGCAGCAGGTTCTAGGGAAGCACCCTGAAAGCATTTCCAGGGAATTATTTATTAATCCAGTCACACAGGAGATGAAGCCCGGCTTTGTACTGTACAGAGAACGAATCGCTTTTATTAAAAAATAATCTTCGATTGAATGCTTTAAAATGGACCCCTCCTCCACCACCAATATAAATGTTGCACCTGAGAATATAATCCTGGCTTTGGGAAGTGAATTAAGCCCAAATGTCCCTCGACGGGAGCACAGGAGGAAAGGGCGATCAGAGGAGAGACAGCCAGGAGGTGCGGGCAGTGGGTCATGTTTGGGTTGGGGGGGTAGTGGATGTTTGGGAAAGGAGACCCAGGCCTGCCACAGAACCGCATGAGGTTTGCTGCACTCCAGGATCAAGCGAAAGGCGACGCTGCTTTTCCAAGCGGATCTCTGTGCGGAGGTGAGGGACAATAAAAGAGGAGGAGGAGGAAACAAAAAGGGAAATTAGGGTAAAGCGGCAGCACGAGGCCCCCGGGGAAGGGGCGGGCACCAGCAGCTGTCTCGCCGAACAAAGGAGCTGGGGGGGGGGGGGGCAAGCTGTGACACCCACATTTATAATTGCCGAAAATCAAACGCAATCAAAGTAAAAGGCTGCTGGCTCAGAAGGGCAATTAAGACACAAATAAAATGTTTACATTACTGCAGTCCGGCCCTGAACCCTGGGAATCAGGGGGGGGGGGAGTGGAGTGAAACATACGCTGTGGAAAGGGTATCCACAACATATACAGTGCACAGCTGCACAGAATGGTGGTTTATAATGGTCAGTATAAGGATTAATAAAGCATTACAGCATCTTCTATTGACAGATATAAGGCATTATAATGTTGATTATAATATTATATAAGCTCCAATGAAGCTCTCATCTATAATGCACTACAAGTGGAAAGTGTCACTGGATAACATTTCATTTTTTAATGACCAGTCGATGCTGTTCATACAGTCAGCCAGCAGGTAGCGTAGTGGTTGAGTAGATGGGCTGGTAACCCAAAGAGAGGCATTGCTGTAGGCCATTCACTTGGCCTTCACTTAACCTTTCTCCAGTAAGAAGAACTAGACTGGGAATGAGAATGGCCCAAAGCAAAAGCACCAGCTGGGCTTAGCATCGCACCGCCGCGTGATGCGCTTCAGGCCGACGTGACCAGCGGCTCCAGGTCTGATCTTCCAGCCCGGTCTCTTTCAGCTAATAAGTCTGCCACATGCTGACACCGTTAAAAAAATAAATAAAAAACCATGCAGCTTCTAATTTTAATAAACATAATTACACAAGCCCAGTATTAACTAAGCGTGGCCTGTCATAATTTATATGCAATTAACATGTCTTCAGAGTCATTAGGAATCCAGAAGCGGGAAAGGTTCCCTTAGCTTGTCAGTTCCACTCAGCCGAACGGGGAGCGTGCGCGCTCACGCTTACACCAGCGTTTAGCTGACACTCACTGGGAACATTTACATCTCCGGGTAGGTATGTTCCGAATAAATTCATCCGGACAAGATTTTACGGCGCATCCAAGCTGATTTCTCTCCCCGTAAACCCGTTCTGACTGGCTAAGCATGAGAAAGGTGTACGGATTCACCGTTGATTTGCGTTGCCAATCGAAAGGACCCCTCCGGGTGTTTATACTCGCCTGACATTACAGTCCATGTGGGCCAGTGCTGCTGGTTAGCAGGGTGGGGGCGTGGCTACAGGCCCCAAGGGGCGGGCTGGCGTGATTCATATCGCAGACACTCTGAGGTTATGAATGACTGCTTTCATCCTGTCTGGCAGACCTATGGGAATCTACTCTCTGGGAGAGGCTATTTTGGATTATTGAGTGCGTTAGTACTACCCACAAAACGGATGCTCATGCATATTTAAAACCAACTAGCTTGATACAGACTCTACATAGATTTAAAAATCAATTTAACGTGCAATAATCCATCCATTCATCTTTTATAACTACCTATCCAGTGCAGGAATATGATGAGCCTGAAGACCCAACCCAGGAGCACAGGGGACAATGCAGGGGACAATGCAGGGGACAGGGCAGTGAATAATGCATGGGACAACGCAGGGGACAATGCAGGGGACAGGGAAAGGAATAATGCAGGGGACAGGGCAGGCGACAGGGTAGGGGACATAAAGAATGAGATGGCATGTAGTACGTATCTCAGTACATAATGCGCTACTCCAGCTGTCAGAACTGATCTGTCTTAGTGCAGCACCACCTTCACCATTTTAAATTGTAGAAAATATTAAAGAATACAAAACGTCCCAATGCATTTAAAATAAAAGGCTTTAATAATACAAAAAATATACTATTACAAAAGGGAACACAGAAACAGATCAGACTGCTGCTGATGGTATGCATCACACACACACACACACACACACACACACACACACACACACACACACACACACACACACACACACACACACACACACAGAGAGAGAGAGAGGTTTGTAATTTGTGCCCCCCTCCCCTTTGTGGGGACTCTCCATTCATTTCTATGGGGAAATCTCAACATGATGGCATTAATCCCAAACCAGCCTGAACCTTAACCACAGGTAACCAAAGTAATTATGCCAATCACAGAGCTTTGTAGGGACCTGAAAAATGGTCCCCACAATATAATCTAAAGATAATCCACACAGACAGACACACAGACAGACAGGTCCTGAGGTCTCCGAGACTTGAATTCAAATGGAATAAGAAAATAGAAAAGCCAAACTCCCATAAAATATTAACACAGCTTGGTATCAAGCAGTCAGTTGGTTTCTGTGCACGAAACATCAATAAAGACGTTTCTCGGCGTTGACACATTTGCACCGGGCCGTTTGGCTTGGAGGACAAACAGCAGACAGACACGGTGCGTGCGGCTTGCTGCTGGAACGGGATCGCACCTTAGAACCACGCTTATCTGTCCGTGATCCAGTGGCAGTAGGAAACGCAGCAAACACACCAACGACCTCGTCATGAATATAAGCGTAACCCGCAGGCCCGCGCGACACAGCAACATGCGCTAGTGCTGTGGTAGCTCTAATGGATTTTCCTAATTATCTCTGTGAGTGCCGCGCCGTAAAACCAGCTTTTGTCGGCGTCCCTCTGTCATTTCCTGCCACGACTACTAGCTTCTCCAGCTAATTTACGTACATCAGAGTGGATTTTATTCACACTTTTAATTATGTTCGTTTTTAAAGCGCAAATTCCCTAAGATAATGGGTAATACATTACTGCCTGACTAATTTAATAAGCGCTAACGCAATGCCTGAGATCATTTTATAGGGTTTTTACGGGCAAAGCTCCGCTCAGGACGTCTTGAGCCAGATTCCGTTTTGATGACGACTTGCGCAGTTTCCTCTGACTTAGACCGACTCCACTGTGTGTGACTCAGGCAAGGAAGGGTGTTTATTCAGGCACTGGACCTGTCCTGTGTTTCTGATTGATTCCTGTCGAATGCTGTCCAACACGGAGGCATACTTCTTATGCAGTTATACCTTTTGGAGGGTGGGGGGTTTATCAGGTCATAATTATGGCTAATTATGAACACAATGGGATGTCACGGTCGGACGGCGTTTGCTGAGCATGACTGGATGTCAAGGGCCCTGTGTGCTTAACGTGGGTCCTTGGAGAAGGCTGATCTTGGATCAGTGTCCTACTGTGTGGAAGGCCTGGTCACACGACGCACGCGGGACTCGCTTACCCCAAATTAAGAACAATGGGTGCCGCGCAGGCGGTCAGGGAGCCGTGCCGGGGGAATAACGAGCTGATAAGCAGGGCCATCAGGATGGATGTTCACTATCGGCCGCAGCATCAGCCAGACGTGGCGACGGCGGCGGCGGCGGCGCCTGCCCTGCCAGGCCCTCGGTCCAGCCTGTCCCTTCCAGGTGCCCTTCAGCCCCGCCCCCCGGACACTAGACCAGCTAATCAGCTCCCGTTCATTTTGCAGATAGAGTGCATTACTGCTGGAGCGCAGTGAGACCTGGGTCGGGAATCTCCAGCCGCCATCTCGGTGCCGCAGAGCGGGACATCAATCTGGAAAATGGCAGAGATGAATCCGCGGCCTGGGGCCGGTGGCGGAGCACGCCATTTACCGCGTACATTTCAAACAACGTGACAAATGACAGAGCCGCTCCCCCCCCCGGCCCCTGATCTATTCCCCCTCCCCGACCGTTTATGTGAATAATATAATCTGTGGTGTTCAAACACGGACACGCCGCTGGCTGCACTGTTAGCTTTGCAGTACTGCGCTATTAAAAACAATATTTAATATTCATTTGTAAAAATTCCAAGGTTCTTTTCCTGGGTTCTTTTTCACGGTGCATAACTAGATACTGTGAGCAGCTCAGATATGATCAGACGGGCTGCGTATTTTGACTGAGGATGTCAACCCTTATCTACTGTGTTTATCATCTCACGAGCCCTTTCCGGAAAGATATGTAGGTAATTTAAAATCAGAAATCTGACTTAAACCTTTGGGTTAAAATTTATATGCGAGCCAGACGAGTGATGTGCTCTTAAATCTATCGTTCATGATGTTTGCACTGTCACTCAAACAAGGGGCTGATGATGTCATTCCATATACTGTATATATATATATATATATATATGCATGTTTATATATCTCCTGATAAATTCCTTGAACTGGGACTTGAGCTGCAAAACCTACCTTTTTGAAGCCCAGTACAGTGTTAGGTTAATACCCACAGAGGTTCATGCCTAGATGCCCCTGGGCTGTTTCAGCTGTCCAAGGCTGCCCTACTATTGTGTGATGGTGTAGTTTTTGCCTGGCTGGATGGATGGGGGTTCAAATTTTATTTAGCAAGGTTAGTTGGAGCCTCGGGGGTGGCATGGTGGTGCAGTGGTTAGCACTGTTGCCTCACACCTCTGGGACCCGGGTTCGAGTCTCCGCCTGGG
>JAABNY020000025.1:22206697-22222766 GCA_015164015.2 Brevimyrus niger | reverse complement strand
GGGTACCCACCCAAAGCATCCAGGATTGGGGTTTTTCCGGGTCTGTTTCTGTTTATGCTAACAGGCACGTCTTATCTTAAGAGCGAAGTCTGTGTGACACGCATTCCCATTAATTAATGTGTACGAGCGCCGCGTGCAAACGCGTCAAAATTACCCACTGAAGTGGCTTGTGTTCTGAATATGTATCCTGTATGCTAATCAATTATGACAGTAACTAAAGGTGACCTTAATCAGAAAAATGAGCCATAAAGCCGCTCACCCGTCAGATTAAACTCACTATGGGCAGCCTAGTGCCATTTTGCTTATTTTAAGTGTGTAAATTATATTTGTAACACATTCCTTGATTCGGTGATTAGCAGATTTGATTATATTGATTCTTTCAATGGAAATAAAGTATAGGACCGGGGGTAATAGGGGGCTCATTATGGAGAGTCAGAACATGCCGGGACCCTCTGGGTACAAGCAGACACTGAGTTACCTTTCTGTCCAGGACCCAGGACTTCTGTTGGGGTGTTAATGACACCTGCTAAGAGGGATTAAAGATGGCAGCACGCTTCTCCAGGCCCACTGTCTCCAAAGCCAAAGGAAGAGGATGGGCGGGGGGCGGGGGGGGGAGGTGTATCTCCTTTGAGGCAGAACGTGTTGTGGAACTGGTTGGCGGTGACATTGACAGGGTTGCTGTTTATTTTAAAAAAAAGTGTTTGGACAGGCTTGCCGTCGAACGCAGGCCGGCGTTATCGCATGCTGATTGGTTGTTTATCTCGCCTCTTATTCATGCCATTGCAAATAAAGCACGCTAATCGGGGCTCACCACTCAGCCGGCCTGGGGGGGGGGTCGGCCCCGCTGTACCCACGGCGCAGCGGCGCAGAAAATTGTCAATCATAGGTTTATTTGGATTGGGCAGGGGGGGTTAAAAAAGGCGGGGGTGGAGGGGGAGGGAAATGAGGTGTTCCGTGATGAAGAGGTGCACGACACCGTGTCATCAGCCACGCTCCAAGCGTCAATACAAATCACAGGGCTGTGTTCATACCCCCTAACTTCCCTTGCTGCCCCCTGCTGGCCGTCTGCCCCGAGTGTGCCGGCGCTGTGTTCTTACCCCCTATCCGCCCTCACTGCCCCCTGGACCCACTCTGGACCGGATGTCGGTTCATTTCCAGGTCCAGCCTAATAATTTCTTTCACTGTAGTGTGTATGAATATATATCAGCAGAAAATTGGTTATGGAGGCAAAAGCACAATGCAAAGGCTGCCATTGTTTGGCAGTGTAGAAGACGCCATGCTGTTACAGCCTAAGGTGGGGGTGATCACTCCTCCGGGTTCCTCTGATCCAGTCCGATGGCACTGGGCCCCCGCAGGTTATTCTAATGAAGATTTTCTTGAGACAGACTCCTGGTCCGGGCATCTCAGCATCTCACCGAAAGTCGCTATATCAGTACTGTCACTGTACTTCAGGTCACACTCCAACTGAAAGTCGCTACATCAGTACTGTCACTGTACTTCAGGTCACACTCCAACTGAAAGTCGCTATATCAGTACAGTCACTGTATTTCAGGTCAGACCCCAACTAATGCCCAGTTTATTTTAATAGTGACAAAACTATTATTATTTAAAAGTCATTACATTTCATTTATCTAGCAGACAGTTTTATCCAAAGTAATATCTGTCTCTAAGGGGATAGACAAGCCTGGCGTAACAGGGGTTTAAAGGGGCCCAATGGCTAAAACACCCCACCAGCCATGGGATTTAAACTGATGACCCTCTGATCACAGGCGCAGTGCCCTCACCCTCTGAGCCACACAGTAAGGGATGTTCATCAGAACTCTCCATGTTTTGGAAACAGGCAGATTAAGCCCCCCCCCACATCATTGCCCTTGTTAGCCGTCTGAGATAATTCTGCTGATGACATGTAAGAGCTCTGCTCCTGGCTTAATGGCTGTTTTCACCCCACCCACCTAATCTCCGCCCAGGTCAATGATCTTCAAATAAAGCTTCGCTTCCAGCATGCATGTTAAGCACCATCTGCTGTGTCTCAACTGGCTCCCTCGTTCATGACCACCATCCTCTCCTCGTTGTCTAATACTGCCAGTGATATAAAATATTCAATCATTTTCTGGGGGAATCTAAGACCTCGCGAAGCCGACACCATTGAAATGACATGTAGCTCTACCAGGGCGTCTGTAAATATTATATTTTTCTGTACTTTTTCCAAAGCACTAAAATACGGAAGGGAGATTAGGAGTTTGTAGTGGAGAGTCAGAGCTCTGGGCTTTTAAAGTGACCAAAATCACGAGATTTACTGCAGTGCCTGCAAGCTCAGCTGTGACCTGCAGGGGGCGAAAGTTTCTGTTTTGTTTCTAATTTTACCAGTTAACTTATAATTAGCATCACCCTGAAATTGCAATCAATGATTGGAGAAGCGAGGCCACGAACAAAACCCGTGGTGGGCGGGATTATTGCTTGGTACCAATCAGCAAGCAATTTAATCCACTTCACTAGTTTCCATTGGCTAAATCAGCCGTTGGTTAAATCTGTGATTGACAGCGCGGGGTAATCCCATCCACTATGGGTTTCAAAGCTTCATCTCATCCATCACTTTAAATAAAGACTTTATCCAAACATTGAGAGGTATGAACGAAATTCCCCTGGAGACCGCTGATGACAGTGCCAAAAACAGGGTGCAGTTCAGGCCTCCTTGCCTGGCGGCAGATTCTGCGGGTGCCCGCCTGTGAATAAGTCATTATTTGGCCCGTCACGGCTGGGTGTGTTAACACCAAAGCGGCCGAGTACGGTGTGTGCACAGCGGTGTGTATACAAGACTTTGCGTGCAGGGCAAACATTTACGGAAATGTGCCATTGTCATTCTCCTAAAGAGTATTTTTCATGGCTACTGAACAGATTAAAAAAAATAAATAAAACACGCTGAAGGGCGGGAGGATCTTTTTTCATGTTAATGCTCTTGTCCGATTGGAAGAAGAAGAGGAATTGATTAATATCTCTTGGCATAAAGAGGAAAAGCAATTTAGGGATGAATAAATTAGCCCCGAAACCTCGACGAAGGAGCAGATCTCATGGCCAGTTTGTTTCGTCAAGCTGAGTAATTATGGCCGGTGAGTACTGCCAGACACTAAAAGCCCTCAGAGAGTGTGGCATGTTGGGGGTAGACACATGTCACCGGCTTGGTCAACAGTCACACTCCATCATTTGGACAAGCAGCAGGGGCAAATGCAGGGGCGGGGCCACAGGGACACTGGCCCAAGACGAAAGCTGATTGGCTTCCAGAGTGCCTCCTCTCTTGTCACTTAATGATTCAAAACATATCATTGGTTAATGATAAGGTCACCTCATCTACATGAATTATGGTCCCTTTTATGCCCCTCATCTTAAAAAAATCTTAAAATCGCCCTTGATAAGCAGGCTTGTCTATAGCATCCACCAGCACGGTGATTCATGGAATCTCCATTGGTTGATGCGACGGCATCCCCCCACAGAGAGAGACTGTGGGATCTGGACTTGATCATCCGATCAAACACCATCTGTCCAAGATCATCATTGCTGTTTCAATGGTTTTTTTGTCTCAGAGAGGGGAGCTCATTTTTTTAATCCCCTGACAATGGCCAAGTCCTTCCTTGGTTGGTACTCCTTTCTATTCGTGTAATTTTTCTAAGCATTCAGGTTGGAATTTGTCCCGAAAAGTTACAGGTTTAAAGAGCTAAAGCAACCTGACTTCTCAAAGCCAGAGGCAAAAAGTAATTATATTCACAGGACAAAATATCGTATGTCAGTTATTGGCAGCATTTCCAGTTTCTACTGTCAGTTTCTTGACTCGTGTCTGATGGAATTGACTGCTTACCTGGAAATATATCCATGGAAACGCTTTACTATTTTCGGATGTATAATGAATTCTAAAAAAGTCACCTGAAATACTAGTGCGATTAAGTATTAAAGAATTTTTGTGGAAATCATAGAGATTAAGTTTTAATATAATTTTAAAAAGAACATGCAATCATCATATTTACCTGTGATTCTTGAGCTCTAAATGCTATTTATGATTTTTGAAGTTAGTCTCCTGATAATTTATATCAACATATAAATATAATATTTTCATATCCCCTTGTATAAATTCTCTGATCGACACACATCACCATTATTCAAGCCGACTGCCCATGCTGCTATTCAGAGGATATCCACCTCACCACCCTAAAATGGGTGTGACAATAAGGACTTCCAGAGGTCGAGGTCACCTTCTTATCAGCCATTTACCTTGGAACTGATGTCGGATTGAAAATCAGCCAGTAAAAAGTTGCGATGCTAAAATAAAAAAAAAAAGATCCTGTAGGCCGTATCTCTGTTGGAATGCATGGATGAGATATTACAGTGAGGAAGTGGGCCTCGGTACAGCATGATGCTGCCAGTCGCCATGGTTTCTGAGGCTGGAGCTGCCACGTTTCCGCACGGCCTTGCGTTGCCGACGTCGCCCCCGTTTTGAAAATCCGTGTCTGAGATGTGAACCATCGGAGCCCCACTCAGCCTCTCAGTGCTGCTTTTGTTCTTCCTTCTGAGGCACTTAATTCCCTCCTTGTTTCTCTCCCATTTACATTTGCTCGGTTTAATTTTATCTCCGCCGGCTTCTGCTTTGATTGCTATTTTCCATTCTCCCCCTACAAATGGCTTCTGACAAGACTCTCCAGAGCAGAACGAGTGGAATTTCAATGGTGGTTGTGGCGGCTGGGGGGGGGTGCGGATGGGGGGCGAGCTTGGGATGCTGTTTTATCTGAGTCGCGCTGAGAGTCTCCACAATGTCAGCACACCTCCAGCATGGTCTCTTGACAAGCCAGGAAGCCTTTCATTCTCAGTGCCGACACCGAGCGATAAAACAGCCAATGTTTGCTCCGCTCCAAAACTGTGCGCTACTGGCAAGGATCAGTACCGTCGCACACCAGCAGGGGGTGCAGCTAAATGTCATGTTAATGGAAATTAAATGGTGGACCGTATGTAAGTGTGAGTTCTATAAAACCAGCTTTGGCATTATATTACGCCACTTTGATATCTGCCTCTGTAGGACTATGACATAACTCAAGATGACATAATTGCTAGTAAGATTATACAATGCAGGATATTTCAATGAGGAAAAATCTGGAAATAAAAGCAAAAAAATGTTTTATATATGACTTTACTGGTAAACGAGTTGAAGAATATTTATATGCATACTGATAGAGTTAATGTACCCAAACAAAACAGAAGCGTGGCCTTATCAGACAGAGACATTTACATGACTTTGTATTTGTTGATTAATTTCAGTTTAAAATGCCCAGTTAAATAGCACATTGAAGTTCCTCATCTGTGTTTATTGGGCTATAAATAAAGGTTTTAGGGCTAAATTATGACTTCTAAGGTACATAAACTCATTGCCCCTCCAGTCTCTGAAACCGACGTGATTTGTACCTGCTTGTGGCCCTATGCCTCCACAGTGACTTACACTGGAGACTGTAGGAATGCTGCTTTGATCCCTTCTCTCCGTGTGGTATTAGACCCTCTTCCATGCAACATGAATGACATGCTGTAGAAATATACAACTTAACATTTAATTTTAAATGTTTAAAAGAACATTAAACAAAAAAACAGCCCCACCTTTCCTATCACGCTTTTCATGCACTGTCCCTGTTCAGTTTTCAAACCACCTCAAGCTTTTTAGACGGAATTAGGTAACAGACAACAACATACAACATACGGTAGTATGGAATAAATAACTTTTTTCCTAATATATATTTAAATGTCAATTAGCTTGATGATGTTGCCTCTTTATTTGCGAGATGCAAAATATTTTTACACTGTGTAGGAGGATTAAGTTGGCCTCTTAAAAAGTGTCTGTCGGGTCTGATTCACAAGCCAATTAATAAGCACCAAAAGCACCTCACAGGTTTGATAGTTATTTGGCTTATTTTTCTGACTGAAATGCTCTCTGATAATGTAAAGCGGCCAAAGTGTGGCTATTTTCAAATTGACTGTATCAGTACTGCAACAAAGACCTGATCGATATGAAACACGATACTCATTTTATTACCCAAACCGGAAAAAGCAGAAAACAAACCAGCAATCTGAAATGAGTTATTTTTAATGCAGCCTGGAACAATGAAACTGCTTATTTTACTTAGACAACCACTTTTATTTTCAATTTCCTGATTTCCTCCTTGACAGGAACACAGAGTGTTTCACATAACAACATGAAGAAAGACAAGATTTCACTTACTTGTTAGCAGCCGGCCTATTTGTCGCCACTGCGTTTTGCTAGACAGTGATTGGATGACACGCAGTAGCCCCACCCACCTTGAACATCGAACCATAATTTTTTCAATAACAGTTTAAGGCAGTATATAACTATATTAAGAAAACTACAAAGGTGTATTATTTGACTTTGTATGACTTATAATAATATTATATATAATTATTAATATTATAATACCTACTACAACTGTGAAGTATATTTAAAATTCTCAATATTGCTAGCAGGACTAAGTGTAGTACTATTTATACACTGTGTTTGAGTAGTGCTCCATTATATATAGCAAAAGCACCTAGAAAAACATACCAAAATGATAAATATTCTTTTTGATGGGTGGAAAAATATGAGAACACCTTCAAACAGGCAACTCGGCTCAAAGGTTTCCTCACAGCAACACGTGGAGGCTGCTATGGGGCACCATTCCTCATACTCATATAAAAATCAGTATTTTTTCAAATTTTCCCTCCCCAGGAGATGTAGGGGTGGCGGTCCCCCAGCCACCGGGGCGAGAGGAGCGGGGAGCTGAGTGCATTCCATGCCCGCCGGAAGGCTCAGCACCGGCGCAATCTTTCATCAACGCTAACGGTGCGACGCGGCGCGGGCCACGCACACAGGCCCGACGGCGGCCGCACGCACTCCCCGTTTTGATATATGATTCCCGACGCGCTGCTTGGGAATTCTGACAGGGCGTATCACTTCACAAGAAAGCGCTGTTTTGCAGAGGGAGAGAGAGAAAGAGAGAGAGATGGAGAGCGAGCCATGGAGAGAGGGAGAGAGAAAGGGGGACAGGGAGGTGGTGCTGACGGCCTTATGTTTATGGAGGAATCTGTCTGAGAGGTTCAATGTTTCCCACAATGTAGTCTAATTATCTCGGACTATCTCATGCCGCTGTGGGCCAAGGAGTGACGGATACAAGCTAATAGGTGTCTGGGAAGCCTGCAGTAATTCATATGTTATCTGCACTCCTCTATTCACTTTAAATTGCTCCAAGGCTTAAAGGGCTTAGTTAGTTCTCTCACCTGGGATTTGGGCAGAGTCTGATCTATTTATTGTACGATTTTGACTCAAAGTTTCACAAGAAGCCGGCTAATTAAACTACCTCCCCCCGCCCCCACCCGCCCCCTCCCCACTGTCGTTCTTCCGTTTTTTTATTGTCCGTGTTCCTTTGTGATGAAAATAACACCCAGACAGTTGCAGAATGACCCTTTTTTGTGCTGATACAAGTTGTGAGAGGTGGGCTCTGGTTGGCCAACAGCACAGAGAATAGTGGGGTGGGGGGGCTTGTATCAGATCTGTCAAGTATGGTTAGCGGGAAAGCTGGTGTTTGACACATGAAACACCCAGGAGATGACACTAATGAACTCTGATTACACCAGTACACAGGAGCCAGTCCAAGCATTCCCTATTCCTCTTGTTCTGTTTTGCTCAAGTTGGCACCAGCAAATCTTCTACGCAACCCAACCTTAAATTTAACAGAATTTGCAGAATCAACATCATTAATGTGTACATCCATTCGTCTTTCAACTGCTTATCCTAGATGGTACTCGTGGGGTTCATTAATATGTACAGTATTTAATTAATTTTTCAACCAGTGTGGACATCTGTCAGGGTTGCAGACGGGCCAAAGGAGAGGTGCATCAAGGCGTCTGCTAGAGGAAGCCCTCCTGCCCCAGCCACAAATCCACAGGCAGTCAGAAAGATCGATAAATACCGCGCACATCAGAGGACCTTAATTGGACGTGATGTTATGATCGGCTTTGAACAGCGTAATACATATATAACTGTTTTTCTTGCATGAGCTCTGAGGTTTCAAAGTCTTCTGCTTCTATCAAAGTTTCAGAAGAGCAGATTAAACTGTTTTGTGGAAATGCAGACCCCATATGAGCATTTCTACTCATGTCTCGCTGGGGAGACTTAGCTGCGGTGATTAATTCCCCTCATAGGGCTACTCGGTGTCTATCGTTTGCTGAGCTACAACCCCCCCGACCTTAGCTACCGCCATGGCATGCCTCAGGATTGGACAGGAGGCAGCCAGTAACTGCCGTGTGCGTGGGTCTGGCCATCCAGATTAACCTGCTAACTGCTTAATGGGCCTCTGGAAACCCCAGGCAAACAGCCAGCCCTAGTTTGAATGAGAAAATCCCCAAATATGAAGGTAAATACAGCCTGAACGAGCGGCCAGAGAACTTTCCAGGGGCTCTAGGGGCAACCAGTGTGTGATCTGCCCCTCCGATGTGCAACAGGAGCTTGCTGGAAGTGTTTACCTTCAGTTTGTTTACCTGGTGACATCGAAATGATTCCCATAAGCTTAAAGTGGACTCAGCTGTTTATAACACTAAGCAGCTTATGAACACTGTCCAATCAGTGACAGATTTTAATTAACCCAATAAGTTAACCCAATAAGAACTAACACAATAACACTGTGCAGTGTTAACGCTACTCAACACTACCCAATCACTGCCTGGTTTAACCCAATGAGAACAAACATGTTAAAAAGGTACTGTTTTCAATGCTGTTCTACACTGTCCAATAACTGTCTTGTTTAACCCAGTGAGAGGTCTAAATCATCCCCATCCCTCCATCCCCCTAAACACACATGTTACTACCTCAAGACTGGTACGGACATGTCACTACCATCCATGCCAAAAAATATGTCCTTGATGAAAGCCAACATATTAACACTGTGCAGTTTCAATGCTGTTCAATGCCCATCTCTGATAAAAATGTTCCACTTTGTATGAGAATATTGTTGTTTCATCTTGAAACCTCGGCTGATGTGAGAATTTATGATAGATGGTGTTTACAACCACAGGCCAATCACTGCCTGATTTAGCTGAATGCCTTATACTAAGTGGTTGGTGCCAGACTGGGATTGGATGCCCTGCTGTAAGCCCCTCCCCCACCACCACCCTTTCTCTCATCATTAGTACTGTCAAGAGTCACATGTCAATCAGTAAAACTCCAGCTAGTGTTTCAGCTTCAGTGGAACCTTGTCATAGAAAAAAAAAACACACATGGAAGAAACCATTTTACCCTTTTGGGAGGGGGGGGGGTCATGGCTTACGTTACCTCCACCATCAATCTTTTAATGGGGTCCTAAAGAAAACGTTGACTCTCAATGTCACAAACTCAGTCAGTGTCACCATCGGCAGCGGAGAGGGACGCCCCGCAACCCTTCACTGGGCCCCCTGCCTTCACCAGAGTGATTAATTAGGTTTATCTCAATTAAACACTCAAAGACAACAAATGGCAGTTGCTATAATGAATAAAAGAGCACGGAAAAAGGATTTGATCCCCTTGAAAACAAGTGGTGTCGTATAAATGGATTTTATGGGCTTTAATCTGGATCTTTTTGTTTGGAAATTTAAACACCTTTGTGCAGATGTTTGCAAAAAAAAATGCCCATGAAAAAGGCTGCTTGTGCAGGTGCTGGATTGGCTCTTGAGTTAATGAACTGCGCTGCGACTGTGATCACAGTGGAGGTTTAACGTCGGAAGGGCTCGCTGGAGCCGGGCTGTGAGGCAGGAGGCGCTGTGGAGCGCAGTGATGAAGGAAGAGAGCAAGTGGGTGGAGTCACTCAGAGTGGGACCCAGGGATGCTCTGATTGTGCAAATCACTGCTAAGATTGACACCTGCATGCGCAACAAAGCTGCTGCCAGAATGGGGCTGATTTCGCCGTGAATTACCAACATCCCCTTGACAGAGGCAGAAAGTCTCTGTGGGGGCGCAAGTAGAGTTTCAAGCCTGTTGCTTGGGGCACGTGGAGAGACACCCTCCGAATCCTCGACCTCCCCACCAACGTCTATCCATCCCTAAAAAATGACCCCAAGTGTCATCCGGTAAATTATATATATACAGCGTCGCCGCCACCACACGGCTAAATCAGTATATATTCTGCACAGATTGATTGTTATTTATTGTTTTATGTTTTGGTTCTTTAACCTCGGAATGTGGGACAGGGAAAAAACTGCTTAAGGTGTTCCCAGCTGCTCATTAGCTAGCCATTAAAGATGGGAGCTGTCAGGTTAAGCCTAACTACAGTGAATTCCAGCGAGAATATCCTACATCCGTCGTCTTTCTCAGCCTCCTGTCTGCCCCTCCGTGCCGGTCGGCTCCGCCCACACACAAACCATGTGACAACCCCGGGACCCTCACAGCCTCTCTCTGTTACCAAGGTCTTGGTGGCCCCTGGGTGTCCTTCTGAGCACTTCTGGGATATCTCCACCTGTTCGCTATGGCAAATGTGCCGTAGAAACCATTAACGATCCACCACCAGGGTACCACCTGGGAATCTCTTCACGCTGCTGCATTTTTAAAAAATGACAATCTGAGCATGATTGTATCAGCAAGCCTTGGTACCAGAATCACATTGAAGGGATTTAGAAAGTTTCTTAAATATTCCCAGAGTGTGGGGCTAGCATACTGGATAGTGCTGTTGCCTCACAGCTCAAGCATTGTGGGTTTAAGTCCTGCCCTGGTGTATAACTTGTGTCTTCAATATACATTCCATTATTTTAGCAGACGCTTTTATCCAAAGCAAAATACAACTGAGAATGCAGGGTCAGTCAGTCCCTGGAGCGATGGGGATTAAGGGCTGTGATCATAACCTTGACAGGGAAACCGCTCTACCAACCCTGGGATTTGAACCAATGACCTTGCGATCACAGGTACCTGCATGCTAACCTGTTCACTTAGGCACCACCCCCACATCCTGGCTCAGATTTCCTCTGCATGTTATGTTTTCCTCCGGTAACATAATGGTACCCGATTTAAGTAACCTATGGTAACTAAAGTGACTGTACTGTGTAATTGTTTTTGAGTGTGTGTGCTCCCCACGATAGTGTACGAAAGGCTGCAGTTATGGAGCGAATTTGTTTTCCCGACATCAGCGGCGTCTCTACTCTGCTCTCGGCTGAAAATGTGTCTTTTATCCAGCATCTATTATGCACCGAGTGTCTTTGCAGTCACTTCTAAATCACTACGGCGTCTCAGACCCCGCGAAGCATGACTCTTTCAGTGCTGAGACACACCGGAGGGAAATCTCCACAGCACATTAAGCGCACAATCCTATTTTCTTGAAAAAAAGGACATAATTTTGGAATAATAGGAAGAAACGACCGGTTTACAAACAGCGGAATCTGTGTGTCACTACAGAATTCAGGGTACCTGTATGAATATGTTATTACATACTGCCTGTTTTAAAAATGCATAAATTAAAAAAGTAAAAATATGGAATACGATGGTTGCATTAAAAGTATTGCCTTAAAAATTACAGTGAATGACAAAATCAAGAAGTTTTAGGATTTTTTGAACTTCCTTTTGACAACAGAATCCTCACAATCCTGCAGAATAATATCACAACTTCTTGTTTTTTCAAAAGCTTCAGTTTGATTGGTCCATGAGAGCTCAGTCAAATGAGCGAATCAGATATGCGTCTTCTGTAGGTGCAGGCAGAAGAAGCTCAACTTGGATAGCCAAGTGGGATGCAACTTGGGGCTGCATTGCCTCATGCAATGTGGCCTCCACATCGCGGCACTAAGTGTCAACAGTCTTCGAGTTTTTCTACCGGAATCATTCTTATTTAACTGAAAAAACTATAATGAATCCATAAAACATATTCAATCTGTAAGTACTCAGTCCCCCAACAATAGCAACTATCAAAATATTATTCAGAAAGCAGGTCTCAGTGTATCAGTGGAATAATCTTTACGGTAGTCAGTCAATGTTCTTTCCCTGTGAGATGCTGAAATTCTAATATTAAAGTAAAATCCCTACTCCCACACTCGCATACCGGCAATCCTGAGACACTTTAGGTACGTATCAATTATCCAGAGGAACAGTGTGTTCCCATTTCCAAACACCGGCTGCCTGTCTAACGAAGCACTTGCCAGTCTTACCGAGAGCCAGATATTTGTAATGAAGGTGCAGGGACCCTCACCCCCTGGTAACTCCTCTTAACAGGACATTATTGAATCAAGCCGGAGAATGTTGTGGTGTCACCTGACCTCATATTTATTTGTTCGGATTATTTAGATTTTTATGACATTGCTTCCTGAAGTCCTGATAGGATCCTTTGCGCTTTGCCTGGCAAATAGACTGCGGGAAAGGGGGGGGGGGGTGTTCGTCATGCCAATCTCCCTGGAAAGCAGGGTGAATTCTAAGATTTTTTAAGATGGGGGCATAAAAGAGGTCATATTCCATATAGAGGGGCCAACCTTATCATTAGCCAATGACATTTTTTTAATTAATTGAGTGACAGGGGTGAGGCCAATCAGCTTTCAGCTGCCCCTGGGGCCCTGCACCTATGTATATTCATGCCTCAAATATCGCTTCACCTTGCCTCCCATGGAGTCATCTGCTCTGGCTCCTCCCCATTATTGTTGGTAAGCCTCAGAGGCAGCTGGCCACTCTACTGATTCACATCCCTGGCAGTGGCATGAAATCAGCTGGATGACTAGCATGCACCAGTGAACCTGTCGCGGCCACCGGGGGGCGCCGGAGTCAGATACTCAAATTAACTTAAACCTCAGCACCCCCTGATCAGCCAGGCCATGGCATCAAAAGTGAGATCCAGAACCGGAGAATCCACACTGTAGTTGGGGGCTCAGAAATTGCTTCCATCTTCTGACATGTTCCCACATGCTCTTCAGTTGCCATGGAAAGAGCTCCTCCAGATTCTCCATTCCCATGTCTCTGTCACACTCGCTCATGTCTCCAGGTCGAAGACTTCCAGACGGCGAGGTCCTCTCCGACGGCGGGGTGACGCCCCCTTCCCATCCACATCACAGACATCACAGGGATTGCTGCGGGAGAGCAGAGGTAGACCAGACGCACGCAACGTGAAGAATCATCACCAGCTTTGTGTTCACGGCTGGCCATTTCAGGGACAACAGTGGGGGCTGGGGGTGGTGTTGGGACAACAGAAGACCAGAAGGCTTACCCTGAAAAAAGCTGCCCTTTCAGCACTGGGGGGTAAAAACCACACGTGTAACTCTGTGCTGACGGTCTGTGTCCAAGACAGCAGGAGGCTCTGGTCTGCATTCACTGCCAGAAAGCGAAAGCACACACAGCCATATAAACAGACAGCAGGAGGGGGGAACAGGTGGGCTGAATTACAGGGAAGGGGGACGGTCACCTGACTCACCCCCCAGAGATGGCTGGCAGCTCCCCCCCCACCAGACTCATATAAACACACCATCTGTCCTCAGTTGCCTTTTCTTATGTTTTGTTACATATTGATCGCTGATTTACGGACATGGAATACAGATAAAGTAAATTAGAAAAATGCAAGACCAAAGGGGAAGGTCAGAATGTAGATGGGGATCCACCTTGATCCCCACAAAATCCCTGAAGCCCTACGAGTAACGGGGATTCACCCTGATCCCCAAAAAATCCCTGAAGCCCTACGAGTATCGGGGATCCACCCTGATCCCCGGAAAATCCCCGAAGCCCTACGAGTAAGGGGGATCACCCCCGATTCACGAAAAATTCCCGAAGCCCTACGAGTAACGAGGATCCACCATGATGACCGGAAAATCCCCGAAGCCCTACGAGTAACGGGGATCCACCCTGATCCCCGGAAAATCCCCGAAGCCCTACGAGTAACATTACGCAGTCGCATTTGCCACTGTGATTCTCCGTATCGTTATTCTGTGAAATGCTGAGGGGATAAATGTAGGCACACCCCAAAAGGGAGGGGGAGTTCTGTCCACAATGCATCTCAGTCATAAAAATACATATTTATTGTTTATGGGGGGAGTAAAAAACAAAAGATTGCCGTAAGCTCCTTAACGTAATGAATATGGGAGAGCTTTTGTTGTTTTGATTTTATCACGCTTCATCAATAATGGAGAAGGGTAAAAATAACTGATGTTCTGTCTATGGAGATGGAGATCACTGCGGTAGCTGACACACACTCCAGTGTGATGCTAATGACTGCATTTTGCTTCTCTTTGTGTGTGTGTGTGTGTGTGTGTGTGTCTGTCAGTCACGCACAGTATCCTCTCAGACACCCACCCACCACCATCACCCCCCTCCTTTGCAGTTCCCCCCACTCGGTCCCATAAGGGCCTGACTCGGTCACAGAACCGGAATTCACTCCTCCGTCTTCCGATACTCGTGGCCGACACGCCTTCGCCAGCACACACAGGATATGAAACAATGCTGACTTCATCAAAAATTCATAAATTTTCTAATCTAAAAACTGTCTGCTGTAACACCGACCATGACCCAATTAGCATCGTGCCCTACAATATATATACGAAAAAAGCTCTTCCATTCTATTGCTTTTGTCTACTTATACCAAGGATTAAGTGTGATATACTGTTTAGCTCCAGCTTTTGCTTAAAGACAGGATGAGCTTTTCACCGGTTTCATTCCATTTGTGAAGTCCATTTAAAAAGCCTTCAGTTTCACTAAAGGTCGACGTAAAAGAGAAACGGTATCCATATTGCCCCCGCAGACTGGTTATATGCTGGCCAGCCCCTCGTCACAATTCGCCTCCCTGAAATCGCAGGCGCTCCCTGTTCAGCGGCAGACTCGTCGGTTAAGATTTAGACATAAACTCCAATTTGGTCTTGAGAGCAATTACAGTGCTTTCTAATGGCAAAACAAATGGTGAAGGAAGGTTAATGGGAAGGGAATTAAAAGCGAGATTGCTCTGATTAGTCGATCATATGGCAGCGCAGCACAGCGCTGATGGGGACTGGGGCTGCGTGTGCGTATGCAGAGCCGGCGATCGGGGTCTGCAGCTTGGGATGGATCAAAGCAAGCATGAGGAGGGTCGCAGTGGGACCACCCTGCTCCCTTTGAAGACATTGGGAAGGGAAAGGAGGGGGTCACGTCCAGGCAAACAGGCTGTCGGTAGCTTAGGGGCGTCGGGGAGACCGAGTGGGAGGCAGGCCCATTCAAACAGGCCGGAGATGGGAAGGCAGCCCGAAGGAGGTGCCAAGTTGCTCATCCTGTTGCTGGGACATAGAGATCCGTAGGAACAAAACAAAGCCTGCTTTTTAATTAAGGGCTGACGGGCTTCGCGGAATCCCCGTGATACCACGAGGGAACACGAGCACAGACAGATGTCCAGCCCACTATGTCAACCACGGCCATAAATTCAGGTTTTCTTACATATCGGTAAATAATATCCGTAGGGCTTTGAAATGAAAACATGAAATGGTGTTTTTTTTTTTGGTCAAATTTTTAGATTTCAGATGTTGAAATACTGGGGTACTTTGCACTTATGTTTTTCCTCAAGAGCTGTAAACTCTTCAACACAAACATGAAACATTATATACAGAATTATATAGGCAGCTGTGCCTTTTAGTGTCTGGTGAAGGTCTGAATCTGAATTGCAGCTGTTATTTTTTATTTTTTTTTGATGGATCCTGAACGTTTACAATGCCAACAGACCCCCGCTGACCTGCGAGACGGCTAAGGCAGGAGGCCAGCGAAGACACCGCCTGTTTGCGGCGCGGTAATAAACTGGATGACCCATGAGTCACAGTTCCACTACAGCGCTGAGTGGCAAGTCCTGCCATGGTGCACGCTTCACGCCCATCGTGCTTTCTGATTGGACAGACAGACTGCTCCCCCCCAGCTGGGTAACAGGAAGGGGAGCAGGCGTTTTTTTTTTAACAGGTGCAGGCTCGTGGTTGGCGGAAAAACCGGACCTGCAAATCAGGCTGGGAAACATATGAGCCAGCTCCTGCCAGCCTCTGCCTCCCTCTGCCTGTTCTAACGGCTCATCTTTTTTGTGTTTATGTGTGCTTTTCGCTACACTCTCCTCATCGGCAG
>JAABNY020000025.1:22171162-22195659 GCA_015164015.2 Brevimyrus niger | reverse complement strand
CGCCGGCGATCAAACACAATTAGTAGATCCCCCCCGCCGCTTCCCCGCGCCTCTCCCCCCGCCTCCACTAGCCGAACCCCCACCCGCCCCCCCCCCCCCCCCCCCCCCGAATCCGTTCTGCCCCATTGGACGCATCCCAAGATGTCTGGCCTGCCCTGGAGATGTCAGCGGGTCCTCAGAGCAGAGGTGACCCTGAACGACAGGTAGCCCCAGAGACCAGAACCTCAAACAGCAAACAATTAAAGGCCGAGACGGAGACCCCCCCCCCTTCCCGTAAGCCGGAGAGACTGATCCGACAGCAGGGGCTTCAATTAGGGACTGTTTGGCAACCGCTTCTGTTCAGAATCCCAACAGGGTCTCCCGTCTGGCTCTCAGCGGGGCAAACGATCCCACAGCCATTCATCCTTCTCATCCTAAAGTCTGGAAAAGACGGCAGGTCGTTAGGAGCGGCGAGAGAAATGAGAGGAGACAGGCGAGACGGTGGCACCCTTTCCGAGGCGCACTGGCGGACAGGCCGGCCCGCCCCAGGCCCCGCTTCCATTAACCGGACGCCCCCTGCAAGCCGGGCGCGTGTTAATGTGCATGCCGGACACGGAGGGCGTTAATAGTTGTGTTTTAAGCAGCACGTCGATGCTAACCGGCGCTCTGGAGCACTGTTAGAAACTCAATTCCTCCTCAATTTGGGAGCTTCAGCTCACCAGGCGCCACTAACCCAGCCTGTTAGCCGCATTTGTTGCCAAAATTGAGCCGCAGAGGGGGCTGCGGCTGGTCAGCGGGGGAGCGCAGCAGCATGCTTGAGATGCACAGCATGATGGTGGTGGCCCAGTGCAGTAAATCCACCTTAATAAAGTGCTGGGGGGAGTGAAGGCAAATCACACACAAACATCCACACACACACACACACATGCACACACACACACACACACACATGTTGCTGTACCCATCTAAAAGGAGACTTTCCATTCAGTTCTGTGCGGAAAAACCCTAATCCCAATCACAACAGATTAACCTTAAACCTTAATCTTACCCATAAGGGACCAAACCAAGTACAAGAGTTTTGGCATTTTTACTTCTTTGATTTTTTTGAAAATTCAAGTTATCCAAACGGGGACCTGAAAAATGTCCCCAAAAGTAAGGAAATTTCAGGTTTTACCAAACACACACACATGCACACACACACACACACGCACACACACACACGCACGCACACACACGCACACACACACACTGGCCAGTCTGAGGAGAGTAGTCAGCACATGCATGCAGCAGAATGTTTGTTGGCCCCCTCTATAAATGCCACAGAACCCCTGGATTGCGATTCCCAGCCAGGCGTGCGGGTTCATTTCACACTGAAGTCCCTACACCGTCGTCTCCCTCTGTCCCTCCCCCCCCCCATTCTGCCACGGAAGCCGCGGCTGACATTGTCCCGGGGTGAATGCGATTCGGCGTTATCAGCGGCAAGCGGCGGGCGGTGGGCAAACAGCGGCGTGTGGGGGCCGCCTTTATATCGCCTTATCTGCTGCCGGCCAGCCGGCCAGAATAATGTAAACACGCGGTAATTATGTACACACCGTGGTGAAGGGCAGCTTTGTCATACGGGTGGGAAACTTTGTCAAGTTTTAGGCAAATATGCAGCGGAACGTGTCTCTATTGAAGCTGACTCCAGCAAGAAGGACGTCCGTTACGGTAACCAGTAGAGACCTGACTGGACCCCACAGTCAAAGGGCCAGGTCATTTAACGGGCCGGTTTGGTGCGTCAGTACTGTCAGGGTGGCGTGACAGCCTCTAGAATCAGGCTGGTCTGAACTGGTGGGTCCACCCAGTGAAAACCAGAATCCATCAGTGTAACATTCAAATGTTAATGTTTTGGGAACATGTTTTACCTTTGTTCACATATTAAAAGAACGTTTTCTTACTAAATATTAAAAGGTTAGCTTTGAACAGGGGTCGAAGGTCAAGCATGCTGATCTATTAATACGGCACCAGAGATTGACACTGGGAGACAGAGTGGAGGATGAGCCTGCTAGGCATGAAAGGGAAGGACGACAGGAAAAGTAAAAATTTACACATGAAAGATGAAACCAAGAGGAAAGCCGGCAGTCGGACGCAGATGAGGTGGTTGTGTTTAAACAGGCCAGAACTCGAAGCCATGCTACATAGTCAACATTTTTTTTTCTCACTTGGATGATGAAGTTTTAACAGTTATTCAGTTCTGGCTGGTTGGATGGGGGTAGGGGGGGTTAAAAAAAAAAAAAACCTTATGAGACATTTATTATCATAATAGTGCTCAGATTAATGTGGTACCCAAGGCTGCCCTAATTCCTCTGTGCTTTTATTCAAAAGAGCTTTTTATCAACGAGATTCCCGTTGCAGGAACTTTCGGGGTCTGCACCGAGGCGGAATTAATGCCGGACTGTTCTCTTAAGGAAGCCTGCCGCTATATGATCTGCTTCATTAAGAGAAATTACAAACAAGCCGTAAAATATCGTTCAGCTTATCTTAATAATTATGCCGTCCATCCTAGAAATTAAGTGGATACATTTTAGGAGACTAAATAATGGATTGGTTGCCAGTTCCTGGGGAGGTTTGCAATCTGGTGTGTCCTGTGTGTTGGCAGTGAATATGAATATGAATGAGCACGAAAGTCAGAAAAGGGGCTTCAATGCACATTCAAATAAACATCCTCTGTTTTTCTATCTAGCCGTCAGCGCCGTTTATTATGCAAGATGATAAATGACGTCTTTATTAAGCTGGGTGAATGGGGAAGGGACCAGTAGCTTAATTTGTGGGGCTGCGCCGGTTTCATTTGTCTGTGGTCGTGCCGGAGAGGGATGGACGCGGAGCGGGGTGAACCCAGAGAGGGGTGGACGCGGAGAGGGGCGGATGCAGAGTGGGGCGGACGCAAAGAAGGGCAGACCCGGAGAGGGGCAGACCCGTAGGGGGAGGGCAGACCTGACGCGGAGAGGGGCGGACCCAACGCGGAGAGGGACGGACCCGGATAGGGGCGGACCCAGTGAGGGTGAAGATGACAACAAGTAAATGTAGTTAAAAACATTGCCTAATAAGAGTTTCAAGTAAATGCCTGTTAGTTTTCTGGTCTGCAAATAGTTACAATAGAGGGCGTCACCCTTCTGTCGGCCTGTGAAGGGAGTCCAAGTGAGCCTTGGATGCGGGGCCAGCCTCAGTCTAGGGCGCACCAATGCCAGAACACCCCCCGGTTGGGAGCGATTGTGCCGGCAACAGGGCAGCAAGCAGCAGCTTCCAGGCCATTGGAAACGGAGCAGTTGGTTTCTCTGTTAAGGGGGCTGGCTTCATTTGTTACAGCATACTGCAGATTAAGGCTCTCTGTGGACGCTGGGGGGCGCGGCTCACGAACCGAAGGGGCCAATAGCAGTTTCCTCAAAGTAGCACTGGGCTTCAGCCCCTAAACAGTTCAGTGATACATTTTAACAGGCAATGGGGGCTTCGCTATGGTAATTGGCTGGGAGAATATTGATTGGCAGTTGGAAGGAGCACCCCTACGCAAGACTGAGACATGCCTTCACGAATTTTCCCTCCAGTAGGGGGAGAATGAAGCTGCCAGAAAGGAGAGGGGAGGAGGGATAGATGGATAGATGGATGGATGGATGGATGGATGGATGTTTTTCTCCATGTGGGTAAAGCGCACTGGCACCAGCACCCGACCCGACGGACCCAGTACCAACAGTGAAGCGGCATGAGATCCTAATGGGGTCTTTAGGGAAAATTCACGAAAATAAATATATCTTTACAACTGCAGTTTTGCATAAAACAGTAATTATTTGCCCTGTATCAGCACCTCCTGAGCATCCTCAGTTTGTGAATGTGTGTCGTGTGGCATCCCGACACCATTAGGCTGGGAAATCCAAATGGGACCGAGTGCCCCTGTAAAAGGCCCCCGTTTTCCCATAAAGCCCCCCGTTTTCCCGCAGTCACCAGGACAGCATTTGAATAAAAGCCTAACCATCTTAGATCTTTAGGAACCATATTTAGGAAACAAAACATTCCAGAGACAAGACCTAAGGCATAAAAGACGGCAAGGCATGGCAGCCCTCAGGTGGAAAACGCAATCGGGAATTATGACTCCGCCCATTTTCCAACCACTTACCCAGAGCAGAATTGTGAGTGGTGCAGGCAGCATGGGACACGAGGCAGGGGGACACCGTGGACAGGAGACCAATCCATTTACAGGCAGACAGTCACAGGCTAGTTTATTAGGCTCACCTACTCATTAAGCCAATCAGCTTGTTCCCGCAATCAGCCAATCACATGGCTGCTGCAACACACAGACCAGAAAGAGCAGCTCCATTAGAGTGAGGCTAAGCATCTTATAACAAAGTGGCCACTGTGTGTGTCTACCAACTTTATCCTCCATCCCAGTTTAATGTATTTTGTTTGTTTTTTTTTTCTCTGTACTTTTTTGGCTGTTTTTCTTAAGCGCATTAAAGAAAATAATGGTTTTACTCTGAGACTGAGAAAATTGCACCCACAAAACATCATCGCAATTATCATATCTGGCGGACTCCCAGGCACAATTACCGCTCCAGTCATTATTTTCATTAAAGAATTTGCAGGAGAGTGATGCTATGGGTTTAAAAAACAGCACTGGCTGTAATTCTGTACTGGTCTCTGGGCCTGGGGACACGCGGAGTCATTACGCTGCACACCGAACGGCAACTTCCACAGTTTTGCGCAGAAGTAGACTGTAAGACTGCCATAACAATAATGGGGAAATTCCACATTTCAAGGGACACATGCAGGTCACACAATTCAAGGGGGGAATTTCGGGGCCTCTCCACCTCTGGTTCTTCGCAGTGGGGGGGTTGAACCACGACTTGCATCTCCACCGACCGTCCGCTGCTTTCCCACAATCCCCGATTTATGTCCCTGCCAGCGACTACCCAGAATGCCCCTGCTTCTTCCCGAGAAAGCTTCCCGGCGCCCGTGCCTCTAATCACTGTTGGATGAGGATCAGTCAGAAGCTCCCCACCCCCCCGCCAAATGTCGATGCTCCAGAATTTTCCCCCCTGCACAGGTGTGACACCACCTGCAGGAGAGGCCCAGTTTCAATGAGGCGCCTTCCCTTATGTGGAAGCCAGCCGCCGATCGCCCTCCTGCCTGTGTGGCTCAGGAGGTTAGGCTTCTGTGAATATCATCGGAAGGTTGTTGGTTCGACACTGAACCTTTCTTGCGTTGGGCCCTTGAGCAAGGCCCTTAACTGCATAAAAACACGCTCCAGGGTCACCGGGTAAATCCTCAGACCCCCACCTTTGTGTGTGTCTTTAAAAAGGTTAGTGAAGTGCAAGAGAAGACATTCCAATTTAGCTGATCTCATTCTCGCACAAAAGGCAAATAAAGCTTAATTTCGTCTGTTTCATTCATCGGGGCTAAAAAACGGGTGAATGCAACATCCCTGACTGGAATCAGAGGTAATAGACGCCGGGGGAAAGCGTAAAGCACCACGTAAAGCACTGTGTCTGTCGATATAGGCCTTTAAAACTTAAACGAAAGCTTTCCGTGCCATTAATTTTGGAAATTGGGATGAGATTTGGCAATTTTAATGCCGTTATTAAAATTTCAAGTGACCAACATTTGCTTTGTGGACGATTAAGCAAAACAGCAGCAACAGCGGCCAGAGTTTTCACGGCCAGTCAGAGTCCGACTCACAGATCTATCCCTCTGTTACCTCAAACATAACATCCAGGCAGTTAATAACTTAATAAATTATCGTCATGGAAACAGGCACCATTTAGCAATAGCGGGTCTTTTTTTTTTTAAACTTCGATTTCCATATTTATTGAAAAAAAAGACTTTATTAGATGAACATTAGATGAACCGAATAAAGGAGGCAGCGAGGTCCGATGGCTGTGCCGGGTTTCAGCAGGCTTGCGTAATGCAAATGATGGTTTCAGAACCGTGGCGGTAATTAAGGAGGGAACCAATCGGGGAGGAGCAAGTGCAGCTGGGTGCCAGCCCGCGAGGTCGGAGCCGTCGCGCCTTGGGCTCCCACCCCCCCTGCTGGCAGAAGTGGGCCGGCTGGCATCCGTGTGCCGGCAGGATTGGCGGGTCTCACAGAGCCCACGCAGATGGCCGGCGGACTGACCACGCCCACGTCCCCCCCCTCGGGAAGTGGGTGCCTCTCAGTCTCCCTGAATGAAGCTCGCTCCCCATGCATACCTCCGCTCCAAAAACAGGGCAAGGCCCTGCGACCTAGGATTCCGCCCCCACGCATGCTGCACACCCGCGCATGCTCTGCACCCAAGAAATCGTGAGGGCAAAACCTGCGACGCTGCACCTGAAGACTGCAGATGGTCGACGCAGCAGCAGCGCCGCATGGAGACGGCGTGAGCCTGGCGACAGTCACCAGCATGTGGGACACCGTCGACATGGGACGGCCCCCGCCCCTCAAGAAAAATGAACCACCAAATGCACACATCATGTTTTACAATTGTTTATTTATACATTTTAAATTCATAGTTCAAATATATTTTTTCCTCTAAAATATTTCATTACGTGATATAGAGTATACACCATCCAGGACGCTTGCGACATCCTCTGCAGGAGCGTGTCACCTCAGGGGGGTGGGGGGCTGCAGTGTGTGTGCGCAGGGGTGCACATCTAGCTGCACATGGGGGATTTGGAGGATGCCCATGATGTGGGGAGTGGGGGGGGTCTCGCGGGGGTCTGTGCATGTCTCTTGAGTGTGTATGCCAGCTGGTTCAAACAGGTTCTGATCCGACAGGCTGTTCAAACCTTTGGGACAGAGTCTTCCAACCAAACACTGCCACGCGTGTCATGTACGGTTAGGCGTAAAACATGCCGGGTGACGCGCGGGAGTCCGACAGCGTGGTTCTGGCATTCTGGAACGTCACACTCGGGTAGATCTGGACTGCTGGGGCGTGTCTGCCCCCCCTCCCGATCCTGCCGGGCTCGCCGAACGAGAGAGACCAGCCATCTGCGCTCGGAACAGGTTCTCCGGGGAACGCCGTCTGTGTCTGTTAGGAAACTGGGTGCCACGGCGACGACGGCACGTTAAGCGGGCGGCCCCCATCGGAGGCGTGGGGATTCCTGGTTAAAGTGCAGGGAAAAGGCCACGGAATCAGGTCTGACGCGAGCTCACGACTACTAAAGTGTAAAACGTGCCGATTGTGAGCCGAGATCTCGGCAGATGCGTCAGTGCACAAGAGGATTCCAGCTTGTTTGGTTTCCAGGAGAAATTATATTTGTAAATTCTCACTTCCGGGGCCACGTTGCCGATTTCAGTGGGCAACATTCACCCAGGATTATGATGATATTTTAACATGATTATAGCCTAACATTAAAGAAGAATAAGGAAGCATAATTAATTATGCATGTTGATATTAAGGAATGGAAAGATTAATATTAAACTAACAGTGATATTAATATTAAGCTAACAGCGCAGAGCAGTGCTTCCCGGGTGCATTGCTAATTCCCAGTTCATTCTCCCAGCATCTGCTTCCTCAGGGGGGAAGGGGGGTCACAGTCCACACCCATTATTCAAAAGTGCTTGTCTCGTCCCCTTACCCCGGAGAGGCCTGGAGTGTCATATGATACACATGTGCCACATGCCTTCTCCCCCCTCCCCTCTCCATATCCAGCGGAGACATGCATCTGCTTTGAAGCTAAAGAGGCCAGCGATCTTGGTGGTCGACTCAGAAGGACACAGATCGCAAAGCGCTCAAGACAGTGCAGGCTCTGATATTTTATCGCGGAGGTGAGGCTGAGGTCACTTCCTGCCGGCTTCCGGGCGGCATCGCACGACTGAACCGAGCGGAACACGGATGTCCGCAGCCCGGCCAGGCGCATCGCTCTTCCGAAATGCCAGAGCCGATGAGATAAACCGGCTGCTGCCATGTGACTGACTCCGCCCCACTGCTCCAGGTCACATGGGGTCACATGATGCGGGGGGAAGTCAGAGAGGAAGCACATGCGCGTACGCTGCCACAAAGGACTCGTCACATGACCGTGGACATACAGGCGACCTATGACCTATGGAGGCAGAGCCGAGAAGAGGCGAGACGGGATGGCCGATTAACAGCCCGCCTGATGCAGGGATCGAGATTAATAATGGGGGATGAAAAACACAATAGCGAACGAGCTACCATCAGCTTCTCTGGATACGTGTCGGTTAAATATATGCTTTTTACAAGCGAGGACAATTAAACTGCTCCAGACGACCATCTACATGTATTAAAGTCCTTATATGCGATATGTAATTTAATAGCGATATTACCAGGTAGATTTAATACACATACTTATCACACCGCAGACACCAAATAGCGTGAGCAGCATGAGCCATCTGACTGACTTATGAAGACGCCGACTCGGAAAATCAAGCATTCCTTCCCCAGTGTATGGTGCATGTCCATAAAATATCTATGTGTGGTATAATATGCTATATAATGGTACAAAAGCTAGTGTATCTAGTATATGTTGTCGATAAGATGATTCGTTAAAAAGAATTATGGGTAATCGTCGGCCCTGTCGGAGGTGTTCCTGATCTTCTGCGATTCGAGCCCATTTGTGCTCACGGCAGCGGGACGACCCCTCTCACACTCACAAGAACGTGAGAAAGAGGTGGTCCACACGTGACACAGCGTTTAAGACTAGCACAGGTGATGTGTATATACTGCGTAAGAAACGACTCAGACTTTTCCGGAATAAGACAATATATCCTTCCGTATATGGCCTACAAATATGTACAGGTAACTGAGGTGTGGAGAATGTTCAGTGAGACTGTCAGGCGACCCGTTGATGTGACGCGTCGTTACTGATTTACTTCGGAGACATTACAGGGCTCCAACCAGCGATGGCACTTGGGACATTTTGTTGGACCGGGATGTCTCCAAGGTTCAGTGCTGACGCCTGTGGCAGGCGGTGAGTCACAGGAAGTCCAAAGCGCAGCCCTTGGGGTCTCCTGGAGTAACGGCAGGGGATGGCGGGGGGCAAGCGCCGAAAGGGGGGGGAGGGGAGAAGAATCCGCGTCTTGGGCCTTGTGGGTGAGAGTTGCCCCCTCTCGCCCCCCTGGTTGTCCCCCATGTGCCCACGGCCCACTTACCCCAAAAAAATAACACGCACCGGGTTTTCAGGCCAAAGGACGAAATACTGCAAGGTAAATAGGACAAAAACTACCACAGAAAGAAAAAAGTATAAATTTGTGCTTATTCTGGTTCACTTTCGTGTTGCTGATTTTGTCCAGTTCATGTCTATCAGTGTCTATATCCTTATATTTTATATATAGATTAACGTATATTTACAATCCCATTGCGGTAACGCTATGCCAGGCAGGAAGGCTGTCTCTGATGCTTTCCTCGCTCCTTCATCTTGTCCTGTTTGCTTTTTCCATCCCAATCTGACAGCTGCTTGCTGTCTACCTCGAAGGGGGGGGAGGGGTCCTTGGTCACAACCCCCCCACCCCCCCCCCTTTGTCCTCTGGTCCTTCATCTTTGGTAAGAATGTTCGACACTTTGGTGTCTTGAGTGGGGGGTGGGGGGGGGGGGCGCCCCCATGGGGAATGTCCAGGAAAAGGTGGAAAGGGGGTGGGATGGAGATGGAACTGATGAAAGAAAGGAGGGAGGAATGAAGTGATAACGTTTTTTCCCTTTTCCATCTTTTTTAACGACTAACGGCGCAGAAGAAGCCAAGGGCCTGTGAGGATGAGGAGGGTGCATGTGCTTCAGCGCAGAGGGCGATGGGGCTGTAATGGGACAGGATGATTGAAGCGAGTGAAGGGGTATGAGCGAGAGGAGGGGGCATGGGGCAACAGGATGTCAGGGAGCTGAAAGGGAACGAGTGCAGGCGTGGCGCTGGGTGCACGGGGGGGTGGTGGGAATCTTGGTCAACAGGGGCGCTGTTGTGCTCATCATCTGTAGAGGAGCAGGTAGGCAAAGAGCGTGCAGCCCAGCAACTGTGCTGGTGACAGCGGCCACCGGTGCGAGGCTCCATCCAGCAGGACGGCTGGAACAGAAAAGAGGAGAGAAGGTCAGGGAAGCGACGCAGCAAACGCAGGGAACGCGCCAAAGATGTCCACCGAACTGCGGCGCTGCGGCTTCCTCTGAATAAAACTGAAACTAATGAAAATTAAAACAAAAAAAGAGAATGTGGCATGTTTCTTGCTTTAGAGCTGTTAAAATAATCAGAACCGATCACACGTGTTACAAAAATATATTTACATTGTTGTCGAGAGAACAAAGAGGAACGAGAGGCTTCGGAACAAATTAGCAATTAAAATTATATCGCTGCAAAATCGCTGCTGTCGCTTACACCGCGAGTCTCGGTGCGGCGGGGGCGCTGAGGCTTTGCCGTTCGAGGTTAGGCAGCGAGGGGGGGCCCGCTGTGCTTGGGGGGGGGGGTGTTCCCAGCGGCCACCGCCCTGCCCGCTGTGTGTCACGCACTTCGCATTAGGAGTGCGTGCTGCCTGCAGACCAGTTTAATAAATAAAGGACAGATATTGTATCTGAGAGATCAATAGGCATTTATATCAAGGTTTTTTTTCCCTTATGGCAGAAAATCAATGTATTCATAATAAAGCGTTTTTTCCCTTCCTTTTTAATAAAAACAAGTTAAGTGACTGGCCCCTCCCTCACCGCAGCTCTCCCAAGGGCCTTTGAAGGAGGCGGGAACTCGGAGGCAGTGGGGGGGGGCGGGCCTTCTACACGGGAGGCTGCCAAGCAAACCAGGGGACGCCGCTGGACAGCGGGACGCGGGGCCAGATGGTCCGTATCCGGTACCCGTGAGTTAATCAGAGCCACAGGTGCCATCTTCCAGCACCGGCGAACCCGAAGCCTTTGGATGACCCAGGGTGCGGAAATGCATTTTCACAGGGGATTAACCCTTCGAGTCCACCGGGCTCCCGCTCCCCGCTCCCTCCCCCACCTGTCCCTGGCTCACATCCTCTCCAGCTTGAGCCTGAAGAGAAAATGTCGCCCGGCTGCCATCTTTTACGGTGGGGGGTGCCCACAGCTCGCAGGATGAGCCCCAGGTCCAGGCCTGTCCCTGTTACCTGACAGATGGGTGCAAGAAACAGGCTCTTGTGGCAATGGGGGGTGCGGTTTACAGGCTAGGAGGAGAACAGGATGTGCAAATAGGGCCCAGTTGGGTGGGGACAGCGGGGAGACACTTGTACAGCCCCCGCAGGTGAAGCCCCCGGAAGAATGTTGTGGAGGGAGGGGGCCAAGAGGAGAACTAACAGAAATCCCAACCAAGAAGAGTTGGGAACAGCAGGGAGGTGAAAGGGGGGGGGGTGCTGTGTGTCTCCTGGGTCCTGTAGCTGGGGGTGTCCAGATCTGCGTCCTTCTAAGCCCCTATAACAGCTGGGTGCCTTACATATGAGGAATCAGTTACACTTTGGACAGACAAAGCACTACTGTAAAAATCTCTATTTTATTTTGGGAACAGGCTGCATTTGATCACATTTTTTCTTCAATCTATGATATTACCCGATAAGTGATGGAAATGACTCATATCACTATTAATACAGTAAATGGATGTAAAATGTTTAACAGCTGAATAGCACCGACCCCGGCCGCTATAAGTGATCATGGGAGATGACTGGGGGGTATTTCATTTAGCACGTCGTTCAGATGGACGTCATATAGATGTCAAATAAGCTGGTGACTCTCCCCCTCCCCCCCACTTCGAGGAAAAGGGATAGTCACATGACCAGGGATGAGGGCACGTGCGGACCACGTCACATGACCGACGGGCCCTGCGAGGGGCGTCACAGCCAGATCGGAAATTAGCATTCAGTGCCAGCCCCCGAGGGGGGGGGCAAGGTTAATAACATTAATGATTCAAATGTGCCTTTCTGCTCCAGACACGTAGCAGCACCCTTCATGAGTGCTCTCCCACACTCGGCAGCCAGCCGCTGCGACTGGCTTGCCTCTGATGTAATGATTGTATAACGTTTCACTTGCAGACACATTCTGGGCCCTCAGGAGCCCTCAGGCTGAGGATGAAGCCCACTGCGGGGCAAACGTGGGCCGTGACACCCCACTGAAGCCTTTGCACTGAAATAATGAACATCAGCTTCAAACTCATATACTTTGCATTATTTTTGTTATAGATCTAACCATAATCTAATCATCCTCTGGTAGAAGCCTTTCTGAGCATGTGGCTCAGTGGGCTAAGCTTCACTGCCCGTGATCAGAAGATTGTTGGTTTGCATCCGGCCTCAGCAGAAGAGCCGTGTCTGTGGGCCCTTGAGCAAGGCTCTTAACTCCCAGCTCCATGGATACTTCTACAGGTGGCTGGCAAGCGTACTCTCTCCTTACATGTGTGTCTGCATGTCAAGATGAGGTAGGCAGGAAGAGAATTTTCCCACGGGTATCAATAGAGTGTCATCATCATCAATCATCATCATCATTATTATTATTATCAAATACATCTGAAATAACACTGAATTCCACATGTGTTTACTACCGGGGAGCAGAGATATGGAACCTAAACCAGTCCTGTCCTGGGTTTGAGGGTCGGGTGACCCTGGCGTCACAGTTAAGCGTTCTTAATCTGCCCTCTTCGTAGCAGCCAAACTCATATTTTTACCATCCTTACTAACCCATAATGAAGACCTTGTGCACCACAGGCTGACTGCCATCTGTACAGCAACATCCAGGGAAGACCAGCAATACGCGGGCAAAGTGTTTGATCCCCAGCCAGCGAAAATAAAGCACCACAGTTGCGATTCAACCGCAAAACTAAACCAGGTCGGGTTCGTCTCTGTTTTACCGAATGCCCCATTTTCTAGAACAAAAAAGTGATTTCTATTACTTGACTGTTGACCTTACGAAGGGTTCATAACTTTCAGACAGATCAGACTGTTTGCACAAGTTATTTTCTGTACTGTTATTTGGAGCACTGTTAGTTGGCCACACATTTTTTTTAGCGCAAACATAATACGGCTTCTGCCCGGAAGATTCTATTGTCGTTGTGGCTTTTGAACATGATCACTGTTTACGGAGACTGACCCCCTGACACTTGGGCTTCCAGACCATGGATACAGACGTTAAAACACACACACATATACACACACACACACACACACACACACACGTCAGAAAAACCTATCCTTATGGGGCCCGCTCATTCAATTCTATGGGAAAAATGCTAATGCTAACCATGACAACCTTAATTCCTACCTAGCCCTAACCATAACCATACAGTAAATAACCAAGCAAAATACAGGACTTTCTGCATTTTAAGTTTTTTCCTAGCAGTCAGTTGTTAAAAATACTGGGAAAACGGTCCCCACAACGGGAACAAAACAGATATTTATCATGCTACAGGGACATTGTATCCCCATAAGGATAGGTATACCCACTCTCTGTCTCTCTCTCTCTCACACACACACACACTGCTGAAAATTTCCTTTGTGTTAATACTCGCTGTCTTAACAACAGAACCCATTATATCCTCAGACAGAGTACAGCCCCCCTCTCATGCTGCTGTCCAACACCCCATTGAGTGAGTCTGTCTTTCCCCTGTAGCTGGCAGGGGGAGAGTAGTGTCCGCACGCTGTACCTGCTGATGCCCATGTGCCCTAATGGGCTGTAAGGAATGTCACTCCCCGTCTACCAGCCCGCGTGACCTGCCGTCACTTTCATTTCGCCGTGTGATGTGCTCGTGTGTGTCTGTGTGTGTGTGTGTGGCCAGCATTTGCTGTGCCCAGGTCTCTGTTGTCGTGGCAGTACCTGCATCCCTGCCTCTAATTACCCGTCGGTCCCGTTTATCTCGGTGTGCATAAAGCGAGCCCCCCCCCCCCAGCGAGGGCCCCCTGTTTATGCCTGCATAAATAATGCAGTGTATACTTTTTTGTATATCAGATGGGATGTACCAAAAGGTAATGGCCTCCTCTTAATATTTCATAATCTGTCTATTTTCATTATGTTTTTATTTTGCGGTTGTCATGGACACCGGCTCCTGAAAGCAAACTGGGTGCAATCCGATTGGCTAATGAAGGCCACACATTGCGCCGGGCATCTGTCCGTCCACGTTATAATCAGTGCCTGTGTGGATACGCACCCCCACCTAGCCCTCTTTCCTTTCCCTTGAGGCTAAGGAGCTGCAAAGACATGCAGGGAGGTGTGGAAGTTCAAACGCATTCCTCCCACAATGCATCAGGAGAGAAGCTGTTTTTCAAATGGCATCCTCTAGTGGGCAGTGTGCAGCCAGATCCACGGCCTTGCAGGCTCCTTGGGTCATACCTTGTTCTCTTTACAGGGGGCCCTCCTGTGTGACAGCACCTCTCTGGGGAGGAGGGACACAGCTGACAGAGAGGCCAGGCCGTAGCTCTGTGTTTAGCTCCAGGTACCCTGTCCTCCCCGCTGCTCTTTCCTTTGTGCCCATCGCCTCCCTCCCACGTGGACTGCGGAGGGCCATAGGGCAGCAAGCACTGTACCTGTGTTAGAGACGGTGCTGTCCTGTTTGCACTTCCCTGTGGTGATGGACACGTCATCAATTGCGATGTCCCCTTCATAGCCGGTGCCCCGTACCCCCTCAAAAACCACCTGCAGAGTAACCACAAAAAAAAAATAATCACAATTCCAGAACTTTTTTTTGTTTTTAAAGTCGTTCCATTTTGCTGCCAGACAGATAGCGTGAAATGACTTTGGCTAACCACACGAACCCGAGAGTCAATGCCTGCACCTTTTTCCTACACATTTTCCAGTGGGGAGATGGGGGTCATTATGTATCAGGTTAATTTGTCAATAACACCCTTGAGAGTCATATGAACCACCTGAAACAGCAACATTGGTGCAGTAAATCCATAGCCAGGGGTTTACAGCAACATCTACCAGAAGGGGAGGGGTGGAGTCAGTGGGCTGGTGGGTGTGGCTTCTCTCTGTGCAACTCCCGTTTTGATTGACAAGTTAATTACCCTGGCAACGGGGGCCGAAGCCCCATCCCACAGAGCTAATGAAATTCAAGCCCACCGCTGCTCCCTGTGCATCCCTCCTCAGATGCCTGGTTTATACTCTCTTAATTGAAACATGGTGGTAGGAAAACACAAGGGGGTGGGGGGTGGGGGGGGTGCACACCGCCTGCCTGACACAATCTGGCTGAGCTGGGGTACTCCTCCCAGACTACGCTAACCGGCTGGCCCACACGGGGGTTTATAAACAAGCTGTAAACTGGACGGGAAGCCGGCGGGGCAGCTTAGTGCCGTACCACTGTGGTGCTGAATCCATGAGGGCAGAACTGAAGCCACGCGGTAAATATCCAAGTGGGTAGACGGGCCGTCGCTAATGGAAACAGTGAGGCGTCCTGGAAGATGCCTGAGGCCGTGAGAGAAAGGCAGGCCCCTTCAGAGCCGCCCCTTATCTCTCCACATGGTTAGGGTTAGCGCTGTGCTGCTTGGCTGTCCGGCTAGTGTTAGTCGCAGCTTAAGTAGTGTACAGAGTTTTCACATAAACATGTGGGTGTTTTAGCACTTTGGACCCAGATGGAAAAGGACAAATACAGAAACAAGCTGAAGCCAGGGTTCCCTCCTCAATGTTTTCAGGCCTCCCCATTAGCAAATCCCCCTGATTAAGAGAGTAATGCGCTAATCCACTCCATCACCACTAAATTCAGCCTCTGCCGGCATGCTCCTTGGAGGACGTGACCCCTTTCGGGTAAACAGGGAGGCTAAGGGTGACCCCAGCATGCTGGAGCCCAGGGGGCAGTTAGCAGGACCATGCTGGGGGAGACTGTAGATACCTCTGATAGACGGCCACGCTCGAATGCGCCGTGGAGAGGCTTAATTCAATCTGTCTGCCAGCGCCGCATGGCTGGACTCTGTACTAATTGGCGGTGTGCCTCTGCGGGCAGGCTCGGGCATGGGGGGCCGGCAGCGACGCAGCACTTTGGACTCCAAATTACAGGTGCTGCATAGTCTGCATGTAAGCACTAAAGCTAGCATGAAGATAGACCCATGCGAATGACAAATTCTAACGTGACCACAGCTGAGCAACAAATCAATGATTGCAAATATTTTTGCATGTGTGCGTGAGAGAGGCTGTGAGGCCTAAAGTGAGCTCCCTACCAAGAGGGAGGAACTGAGACTCAGCGGAAAGAATCCAGCAAGGCAGCAGACACACAAACCCACGCAAAATGAGACTGTCTCATCTACTCTAGCCACCAAACGCTAATCTGGAAGCCGAGTCGGAACCAGGGGGACGCAGAGGAGGAACAGAAGGCTGGAGAGACTGAGGGTGGAGGGGAGGTCAGTTGAGGAGAGGAGGAGGATAAGGAGAGAATAGGTGACAATGGGAGACACAAGGCATTAGCTGGTTTCCTCCAGCAGTCGATCAGGAGCGTTGCTCCCCTCCCAGCCGCTGTTTTCATTGCCAGTACCACTGATTAGCCCTGGATCTCTGTAGTCGCTAATCGAAACGCAGGAAGCCCTCACCGCGTCGTCAGCAGACAGAGGGGCCCTGTCAGTTGGCGGCCGGGCGGCAGAGGTACACCCTGGGTAGGTCCTCCAGTGCCTTCAGGAGCCTGATTACTTGGCAGCTGCTGGCCTCCCATCACAACAGGTGCTTTCAGGATTCAGGTTTTCATGCCAAAGTTTGCCTAATTTGTCAACAAGTGTCTGGATCCCTCTGGTGCAATCACTCCCAAGTCCTCAGGTGGGTGTGGGAATAACAGGCATCCTCCCCCGCTGATGTGAGCTGATCAGGCCCCGCTGAAGGACAAACTTTGACTTGACTCATGTGTGCTGTGGCTAGTGCTGTAGATAATGCTATGGCTAATTTTGGGGCTAATACTGTGGCTAACCTTAAGGGTAATCGATATGACTAATCCTGGGGCTAATGCCGTGGCTAGCAATATGGCTAATCTTAGGGCTAATGCTATGGCTGATGCTGTGGCTAGCAAAATGGCTAATCTTAGGGCTATTGCTAGGCTAACCTTATGGCTAATCCTGGAGCCAATGCTGTGGCTAACATTATGAAGTTAAGTTAAGAAGTATTTTCTTTAAAATTTTTCGGAATGTGCACCTATTTACTTCGATCGTGGCTGTTCAGGCAGTTCAGTGACACAGTAGAAGCTGCCTTTCAAGGTCGAGTATTCAGTTCCTGGGCCGTCACAAAGCCCGCCAGCTCCACTTATGCCCATTGGTCCTACTTGGCCTTACCAGGTTGGGTGGGGGTTCTAACAGTAGATAAAAGCCCCCCCATCAACCAGGCCTTGTCACCTCCTTGAAGGCCGTGCTCTGGCCCTAATGTTCAGGTTTAGCAAGGCAGCCCCGCCACCCCACAGGGGGGAGAGTAATCGACAGACTCAAGGAGGCTTTGGCCGTAAACCTCCCTCCCCCCATACGAAAACCATCATGTGGCTCACTGCATAGGACACCCCCACCCCTCCCTCTGAGACGGCGAGCGTGGCATCCCTTGCGGGGCAGTCTATCAGCAGCTGAATAGTATTGACGGGGGGGAGCTGGTTGTTTCAGGTGGAGGGGGGGTTGCCATAGGAACCGCAGCACAGGGAAGCAGTACCCAGCGTCGAGTAATAAAGAGTAATCGTGCGTCGGCTGTTTGGGTTCCACACTGATTAATTCTCCTGCTCTGTCTGTGCCGCGGTGCCGTTAATCTCACGGAGCGCTTGCCGTCGATGAGCCCGTCGACCCCATGGCTATGGTGCCGGTAACATCGAGGACGCGGATACGGTCCACTCACTTTGGCAAAGCAGGAGGTAGCGTAGGCCTGCTCCAATGCCGCCCGCCCTACCGATGCCGATCGATAGCCACGTAAATATGTGACTCCGTGTTGGGCGGGCCTGAAATCCACCCCCTGGGCTTGCCGGCCCCCTTAGGAGGAGGATTCATCTTGCCCGTTAACATCGACTGGTGTAAACAGTCTCCCCGGACCACAAATGAGGAGGCAGTCTCCTTCTGCACGCTCTTCCCGGCAGTGGGGAACTTTCAGGTAACAGCCTGGCGCTCCATGCGGCTGCCGTTCAGCCTCAGGGAGGGTGATGGGTTCGAGAGCGGTGACGCAGTGATGTAAGAGGGGCCCCACCCCTCTGCCAAAACAAGTGTGGGGTTAAATATTTAATGAGAGCTCCAAGGAATCTGGGACTTTTTAATGAAGCCTTTGGATTGGGCCGGGTGTCTGTCTGCTTTTCTTTTTATCAGCTCGTCACGTCAAGCCCCATCACCACACTGCAGAATAAAGTGAGGCCTCGCACCGCCTCGCCCCCCCCAGGTCTGCCTGAGCCCAATAACATCCCAGATGGCAAGGAATGGGGTGGAGTCGGACCTCGCAGGGTTAGGGGGCCATAAAGCCACTTGTGTCACCCCGGGTAATGGTGGCCATGGCTTTCTGGGGTCGTTTAATGTGTCATCTTAAAAAGAGAATGGAAAGCCGGCGGTAACAGCAGCAGGATTTCCATGGAGGGCACCATTATGTTATTTTACATGTAGCAGCGAATCAGGCGGCCGGCTGGATACCGTGCACAGGCCAGCCGTATCCTTGGGAACCAAGGGGTAGAATGTGCCGAGATCACACTGTCCCTGCTGAAAAGCAATAGCCGACTGGTAATCTATCTGACCCCCCCCCCCCCCCCCACCCCACACACACACACACACACACACACACACACAACCCAGCCGGGTTTAGATCCGAAACCACACTCTTTTTCGTGTAGTTGGCTTGTTAGACATTTTCTATTGGGAATTGTGGGGAAAAAAAGAAAGCATTAGAAAAATGGGCGGAGGGGGGGGTCAGAGTGTGATGCTGGGAAGTGACAGAGGAGAGCTTTGGGGGGGGGGGCAGAAATGAGAGAAAGATGACAGACTGAAATCGAGTCGGGAAATGGGAAACACGACCAGCACATTCAGATCCACGGAGGGAGTCCCTGTAGCCAAGGCCGTCCAATTGAGAAGGAAAACAATACCCTAACTCCGGCCTGCAGGTGAGGACAGAGAGCAAGGTGGGGGGTGTGCAATCCTTGGTTCCTGCCTCCAATCCCTCTGCAAGGTCATCTGTACGCTAAGGTACGTTTGCGTTCTGGGTGCCCCTGGCCTTTAATGCGCAAGAGGCCGTGGTTCTGCAGCCTTATCTCCCTGCTCCCTACCTGCCTTCAGAACATTAAGTGTGTAAATCCGGCCTTAACCGCCCGTCTGAACGGCATCAAAGCGCTCAGAGAACCACTGATGCACATTCAGCAGCGGCACCGCTCGGCAGTCACTCTGAAGAGCTTCATATCGCCTCGGCTTAATCAAAGGAGCATTAATGCCCCCCCGCCCCCCTCAGACCTCCGGGGTGACACAGTCTCGCGGTTTGCCCCCAGAGTTCCGTGACGCCCTCGCTCTTTATCTGACTGCACGTCCAAATTAAATTTGTCCTGCAGGGGATACGTGCCACTGCCAGAGGAGAGAGTGTCAGTCGGACCCAGTGGCTCTGGGGGTCTCTCCGTCGGAATCTCCAGACCCCACCCCACTCCGACACACCTCCTCTCACCTGGGAAAGAAGGATTTCGGAGGCTGTCGGACCACGAGCTAAAAAATAAATCTTCCAAAAAAAAAAAAAGAAAGAAAAGAAACAACTTATTTGAAGGGACTGGAGTACATCTATAAAAAATAAAGGACGAGACACACAGACTGGCAGGCAGACAGGGGAAGGGGGGGGGGCACTGGGGGACGGGGGGCAGCAGCAATGAGAGAGAGCAACGTGCTGACATAGCCAGCGTCGGGTTTTAATCACACGCCGACTGCGACACACACTTCACTCCTTTCGAAAGCACAGTCACCTAAGGCTAATGCTTCTGATTTATCGGTCGAGTTACCCACCCCCCACACACACCCCACCCAGTTTATTTTCTCCAATACCTCACATTGCCTAAATATTTAATGGGCATTCGAGCAGGCAGTATATAACCGGCAAAGCTGTCCATGAAAGTGTGATGAGCAAACAGTCGACCTTTACTCGGGGTTACTGGTGTTTAATGGTCGGGGGACGCTCTTCTCCGGCCAGAATCGCAACTCTCCGTCACCATCACCATCATTAGTATCACAGGGAAAGACTGTGGCATGATCATGGTCGTCCATAACAATTTACACTTGCTAAATAATTCAGACACGTGCGTAATAAGTGACGAGCAGTGCGAGGTCAGGCAATGCTGGGCCTTCAAAATTAAAGGTTTCTATCAGAGAGAAGTGTTAGGAGCTGCCAGGCCAGACGCCCCGGTCTCAGGGCCTACATGCTATTTTTCCTTACGCACGAGAATAATTTCAGGTATGATTTCAGTGGGTTGTGGTACAAACAGAGCTTTATCTCTCGGAGAGCCATCGTCCAAGACGCCCGGTACCTGGAATGCTCCGCTGGGGTTCACCGGCACGTTGGCCTGCTTCCAGTCTGGGCCCTGGTTCCCCGAGACGCTCCAGAGCAGCGTGTCCATCGTGGCGATACCCTTCACCCGCATCAGGATGTTTAGGGAGCCTGTGGAGGCAAGAGTGCCGCAGGGACCCGTTAGTGGGTGTGGTTGTGGGCGGAGCCTGCCCACCTAAACCAGTGGTATGTGGCCTTTTGCGGTGCCCCCATCTCAACGCTGCCTACTTTGGTACTAAATGGGTGTGGGCAATGCCTCCATATTAGCCCCACCCACCCTCATCGTTGACTGGGTGTGGCCTCGAGTGGTACCCCATCTTAACCACGCCAACCTCTGTCACTCAGCGGATGGGCAGTACCCTTATCTTATTCCCTCACATCTTGTGCTCGGTGGATGAACTCAGCCCAGCAATTTCCAGCGCTGAGCTCTAGAAAGTGTGTGTGTGTGTGTGTGTGTGTGTGCGTGTCCCCAATCAATGGCCGCCTGCACATTCATAGTGGTGCCGCTGGCACAATTTCAATGCTACATGCCTCCCTGGGTTGGGGGGGGGGGGGTCTTCCATTAACTAGGGCCCACATACGGGCATGTCAGCACAGTTCTGGAGCTGCCGTTGCCTCCATCGACCTTTAATGTAAGTAAGAAGCGTTCTGCTTTAAAAAAGCAGAGGCCTGCCAAGCCTCCCTACTGCCCTGTGTGCGTGTGCCAGCGCCGCCCCAGGGGTGGGATGAGGAAAATCAATCCTACAGAGAGACATCAAAACCTGCTCGCTTCATGCCAAGGATTACGGGTATCTGTACTCTGTGGACCCAGTTTAAAGCAGTAGGAAGGAGCGTCTGAGTGAGGGATAAACAGAGAGTTATGGGAACCCACCAGACTTCCACGGGTAACCAGAACAGCCCCCCAACCCCCTTCCCCTCAGGAGGTTACAGTCCTGCTCGGCCCAATTTGTCACTCGGTTTGTCACTGGAACCTGCACCAAAGATCCACCCAGAGCCTCGTAATCCATGAGCCATTCATTCCTGCCAGCCCAAAATGTCAGTTTTCACTTTCCTTATCAGAAAGAGGTTTCCGGTCTCCCTTTATTGGCCCAAATCCCAAACACCCCAAAAGAGGACACCCCCATTGGGTGGGTGGGGTGGGGCATGCGCTTCTATAGAAACAGTGGGTCTGTCCCAATCTTTCACGCCCCACAGAGCATCCTGGCAGCCAGAGTGTCCTCTGGGGGTGGGGGGGGTCATTATTCATTATCATCCCCCCCAGCTGTCAGGAGGGGCATCCCATCCTGGGGGGGTGCTTCGCCTTCATTATTTCTCATATTTTCCCTTATTCATTTGGGCCGGGACCTTGACGCAGCTCGGTGCCAGCAAAGCTCCTACGCATGGCCTGGATTTAAGCCCAGCGAGACCAATTCCCCCCCCCCGCCCCACCCAGAACTGGGGAGGGGGGCCGTGTCAGCCATGGTGTTAGTGGGACAGCCGCGTGGCGGAGTGGGGCTGCTGGGATTCGAATGTGATGAATGTGCGACCTCATTCCCTCTGCCAATAACAGCGGGCGTGAGGAGCTCGGCCCTGGGTGCGAGGTGAGGAAGGGCAGAGGGCACAGTCAATCACAGCCATCCGTCTGCCCTAATACGGGTCACAGGCTGGGCGTGGGTCAGCAGTCTTACTGAATGAGGTTTCCTCAATTTCTAAACTTCAATCTGGGCCCGCTGCACATTATTCCGAGGCCTAGGAAAAGATAACATCAATGGGACGCCCATGATGCAGAGACCTACCCCACCCCCACCCTGGCCTTAACCTGCTGAATACAGCGACAGCCAAGAGCTCAGAGAAAATGCCACACGACGCCACTGATTGGTCAAATTCAGCAAAAACCTCTAAAAGCAGCAGCGACAACAAAACTGGACAGTGCTTACAGTAGAGGGATGCTATCAGAGAAGGCCGGAGTACCCCCCCCCCCCCCCGCCCCAGAGCAGAAGGCGGCAATAAGGCCCCAGTAACAAAGCAGGAAGCACCGCCCTAGATGCAAGCCATGGTGAGCCGCCGGCAAATGACCCCATGGTCAATATTAACGATGAGCCGTCTTCTGGTTACTGCAAGGTTCTGATGGGGGTGGGGACAGTGCGGATGGAAGACAGCTGACAGGAATAGAGAGGAAAAGCTGGGGGCAGGGCAGAGCAGGCACGACTGGGGGCGGGGCACATTTTAATGGAAAGGGAGGGGCATCTGATCTGATCTGTCACCTTTATATTTTACCCTGAAATTTTCACTGCGGTGTTTGTCATTCACACCGAGCCACGTATGTGACACCACTATCAAAAGTGACTTCATATTTATTTACAGGCTTCAGAGCTACAGAGCAGCTGGAAAGTCTCATTACCTCACCCTAAGGTACAACAAAATGGCCCTCCTGGGATTCCCACCTTCACCTCAGAAAGGGCAGCGCAGATGGATGAGGCATGTGGAATGGGCCGTGTGTGTGTGGGGGGGGGGAGTTGTGGGAATGCGAACATCGAAAAGGAGAGACTCCCATTTCCACCATGACAGCCAGGGAGAACCGAATGTGATGAGATGACAAGGGGCCAGACCCCCTACCCCTCCCGGTCACTCTCCACCAGGGAGAATGACGAAAAAGAAAAAAAACACAGAGTACAGCAGGAAAAATGAATCTGTGCATAAGATCAGAATAAGAAAGCCCCCCCCCCCAAAGGGTCTATCCACCTCGCAGGTTGTAAGCAGTTTACAGTTTATAGTCCAATTGTGTCACGGCCTGGGGGGGTGGGGGACTGCATGGATGGCACTCATCTCAGACAGAGGTCAGAGTGGGGGGGCGGGGGCACCGTGTTAAGCCCCAACTCGATGCCCCTAGACACCATGAACTGGGACCAGCAACTCTAGGATAGTTTTTATAACTTTCTGTTTGCTGAAGGACTGTTTTTAAATGGCATTTAACTAATATTTTTTAAGTGGATTTCTGAGCAGAAGGAAGTGAAATGACTTCTGTTTACTAAGTATTCATCATTTGATTTACGTACAAGGATTATGAACAAGTAATCACTGATTAATTTAATTAACACCCCCCTGCTTCATTCGTTTTAAATGGCTTAAGCAAAAATATTTACGAGCATCTAGTTAATTTAAACCTTTACAATTATTGCTAAGAACTATTTAGTTATGTCTGGAAGAGCAAGTATTTGGTAATAATGTTACACATAATGTGCTAAATGGGTCATTCAGCTATTCACTCTATCAGTCCTAATTAAGAACTCAGCTTCAGCAAAAACCAGAAAACACAGTGAGTGGTAAAGAGCAGAACTCTGAATGTAATAATTATTAAGGCAGGTATGACAGTATGTCATGAATCAGTAAAGGGGCTCACATAAATGCATCAAGTTAATGCAATGCAATTGAAAAGCTATTACATTAATTTAATTGTACTGAAACTGCATTAATGTAATTGTAATGCAATTACATAAGTGTAATTGTAACTAGTAATTGTAATTAAAAACAAGTCACTCTGGATGGTAATATTAGCTAAAAATGCAAACAAGACACTGTAGTTTGTCTGCAGAACATAAGGTAATTGTGTAGATTCCCTTAAGTCTAAAGCTGGCGTAGAAACGGGTGAAATCTGGACAGCTTCAGGTGCAAATAAACCACAAACCAAAGCAGGTCCGGGGGCCGCCAGCGCCCCCTGTGTCGACTTCCGGAACTGCCTGCCCTCCTGACCGCATGGCCAGTCTTTGAGCAGGAGGAGCAGCGGGGGCTGGAGGGGCCATGTGGGTAATGTGCACCACCTTCTCACCCTCGCTGGGACACCACCTGTCCGTCCGAGCAAGACGACAGACGATAAACTACCCCCCCCCACCACGGCCCCCGCAAATGGTCAAGCGTTCCGTCTCCAGTTCCAGCTCCCCCGACCAAAACATCCATTTTTAAATGAAGTCCTCCTCTATTCATTTATTTCTCATCCCAAGCAGCAGCCATCAGGCTCCCTTCCTCCGCCCTGCTCTGCGCTGACAGGCCAACTAAGGGGATTGTTTTCTATTTCTCATTTTTTTTTTTCCAGAAGAAGAGGAGCGCTGTTTAAAGATTTATCGATCCAGCCGAGTAATGCGAACGCGTCTGTAAAAATGTCAGCGCGGGCGGGCG
>JAABNY020000025.1:22137819-22148956 GCA_015164015.2 Brevimyrus niger | reverse complement strand
TAAACCTGGGGGGGTGGAAGGCGAGCAGGCAGCCAGGCAGATCTCTGCCCCACCCCCCCCCACCCCCCACACGGTGACAGGCTCTAAAAAAACACAGAGGCTGTTTTTGATCAGTCTGCTCAGCAACGCCAGTCAGTGCAGGATTAGGTCAGCATCAAGATCCATGTTTATTTACTGGGGTGGGGGGGGGGGGGGGGGGGGGGGCACAGCAGGTGACCTGACAGGTCTGTATCGCGTTCCCCGAGTATTTATACGAGCACACAAAAGCGCACCCCCGCCCCCAAGTAACCATGAGTCAGAGGTTGCTGTTCTGATCCACGGGTCGGTAGGTAGCCAAGGAACTAGTTAAGGATTTAAACAGGCATGGTAAGCACTGCCAGCTCGGGTCACCCAGCCATGGTTAACGTTAATCCGTCCGGTAAATAAACAGGCCGGTGTTAAACGGCAGGCTGGACGCCGCCCAACGTTCCACACGGCCACGGCCCAGGGGCCAAGAACAGGCGCAGCAGACGGCGGAGCCACGAGCCAATGCCTGCACTCCGGGCCGGAACCGCGCCACCGACGGGCTGCCCGCCCGAGCCGGGTGGAACGTCGACGCGCGGTTCTGCCGTTTACGGGGCCGAAAACGTTCCTGGCTCTGATCCACATGGGTGTTCCTGACAGGGAGGAAAAATTTAAGGACTGCTTAGTATCTTGTGGCCCTTTCACCACAAAACACCGGACCTCAGTGTGACACAGGCATGAAAACCATCAGCTGGAGGAAATCTCGCAGCGTTACGGTAACCAGGTATCAAATGATCTGGGGGCTAAGACCCCCCCCCCCAACCGGCTGACATGTGACACTCCACCCATGGATCTTGGTCCCTGCTTTACCGGCACAGTTCAGTTCCCAAACTCTATAGTGGGGTGAGCTTCCCAGCCTTTACTGATCATGGACCAGCTCACATTGCACAAAAACATCGCCGGCTGAGGGCCGAGGGCCGAGGGCCGAGGGCGGGAGACTGAGGGCGGGAGACTGAGGGCGGGGCCATCAGCAGGGGCAGATTTATCCACTTCCATTGTTTTTCAGATGTGATCAGGACGCAAAACCATGAGGGGCTGGGGGAAAAGGCAAGGCTTGAAAATAAATCGTTTGTTTCTCGGAATTCAATCCCACCGAGTCACGACCCACCGACGGCTGATTAGAAATTAGTCCAGTGAAGTTCGCCACGTTGAGCTGCCATTTCTGGCCCCACTCTAACACGCCCTAATTAACCCCCCACCCCCTTGCAGAAATGAGGCACATAGTATGGGAATGGCATTGCTGTTTTGCCCCTGTATGCAGAAGCCCCCCCCCCCTTTGCTGTCTGGTGAGTCTCGTGGCTTCGCCTTTAGCCCGGCGAGGTGCTTAATCACCGTGTTTGCTTGTTTGCATTTGTATAAATCAGCCTGACATTTCCGGACAAGGGGCCCGTTTATCACACTCACGATTGGGCGCCCCGGCGGGGGGGCAGCTAATCACTGGAGCGGGACATGGCTCATAAGGGAGTTTCCACAGCTTTGAGGGGGGGGGGGGGGTGTAGGCAGTGAGACACACAGACCAGCAGAAAGGTCACTGCAGACGGTACTCAACTTGTATGTTCAACAGTGCCCCCTAGGAGCAGCATGTGGAAAGGGGGGGAGGTCAGGCTTTTCCTCTTTTCTCTGGCTAAACATAAAGACCCGTACCAGAGCTTGCATCTGTGGGGGGGGTGGGGTTATTAGCATGCGACTGGCATTCTGCTCATCAGGGTCCTGCGTCATCGGGGTGCACACAGGGCCTTTTGTTTGGGGGGGGAGGGGGGGCCAGGAGCACACAAGGAGAAGGGATCCTTTAGGGGAATGGGTCCCACAGGGAGAAGGTGTCCTTTAGGGGAAGGGGTCCTATATAAGGGTCCCACAGGGGGAAGGTGTCCTTTAGGAGAAGGGGTCCACAGGGGGAAGGGGTCCTTTAGGGGTCCCACATGAAGAAGGGGCTGTTTAGGGGTCCCAACCGGGGAAAGTGGTTTTATTGTTGATAATTACTGTTAACTTCTTTATTCACAGCCTGTCATTATTTTTCATGATTTTTACTGACCATTTTACCTGGTTTTGTAAAGGAGACCAGCGGAAGATGAAAGGCCCACCCTCACCATCGCCCACTGAGACAGGACTCTGCCCTCCAGACCTTTCATCCACTCCTGCAGCCACTTTCCCCTAGGGTACAACAGCAGGATCCTGCCAGGACAAGCTTTAAACACCGACCACCTCGCATCCATCATTCAGCTGATTCCCTCCCCTCTGCTGAAGGTGAACGGTAGGCGAGACCAGGGGTCGTGCGACCGTGTGACTGAGAATCCCAGGGTTGCGAAATGGCTCAAGATCGAACTTTGAAATAACAATTCAAAGTCGTCTGCTGGAAGACACTAGAACCGAAACGTCAGATTAAGTCGCCGCTAGACCCTGGCTTTGGAATCATTACAGGAAACGATAAATGAGGCGATTATCCCAGCTGAAGGTGACAGAAAAGCCGCTTCCTCATTCAGGAGTAATCTGGCCCTGACTCTTAACCACAACGCCACCTGCAACCAGATACACCATATTACAGCCGCTAACCACTAATGCGCGCCGGCATTTAATCACAGAGCGTGAAATGTAGAATTCAAAGAGGGGCCCAGCCGGGGCAGTGGGGAAAATCAGGCATTTATCATCATTTATCTTCACAGAAATGTAACATGTGCCTTTTAGCTCTTACTGTGTTTTTCCAGAAATGAGAAAACAGGCCAGATGCTAAACCGCTTCTGAGACTGGGAACCATTTCATCTCGAACACAAAAATGAGTAAAATTCACTGGACACAACTGTGCAAAACCACCATCCTTTTCACGCTTTCTGCTGGCGCACAATCCTTCTTGTTAATAAGCACCTGTGCAGCCTGAGCACCAAGGGCGTGCAAACGCTCACTGCCAAATCCTAACAAATTAAATCTGCCCACACTTTCTGCCTAGTTTAAAAACCTGAACTTCATATTAATGGACAGGGAAGTCCCCTGTTTCACTGACACACAGCCAGAAATAGTCAACGCTATTAATAAATGCTTTGCTAAAATCCAAATTGTGGAATGACTAATAATTTGAAACCTGCTTCAAGGATTAGAATAATAATTGGATTTCATTTCACAATTCACTGCCGTTCTTCACGAGCACATCCTCATCATGGTGACTAATATGTATTTTATCATAAGAAAATAATTTCCCACAAATGTCCCCTATCAATAAAGATGAATTTACAGTAATTTTGTTTAAATGGGAGTCTCGATTTTTTATTTTTTTAAGTTGTTCATTTGTTCGTTGAGTTTTCGCTTCAGGATTTAAGGTGATGGAACACTGAGGCTTTTACCCCATTCTGCTGCCTTATGGTATGATACACCACAGGGTTCTCAGCTGTGACCTGCATGAAGAAGTGCGTCATTCAATCACACAAGGCTTCTCATGAGACCCTGTTGCCATGCCGTTGAGCTCACTTCCCGTGTTGAGTCTGTTTCCTGTGCTCCACCCACCTCCTCTGCTCCACCCACTTCTGGTCCCTGCCTTCTTCCATTGCTCCCCCCACTGCCTGTGCGTTGCTGGTTACGGGGTCGGCGCAGAGCATTAGGTCTCTGAACCAAGTCCATCCTGACTGTAGAGGTGCTGTTCCACCATGCCCAGCAGCTTCCCACTGTCCCCCCCCAGGGGTCAACTGTCCACTTGGGTCCACCTGGGGGTGGGGGTGTGAGTGGAGGGTAGGGGCAGGGTGTGTGGGAATAGTGCAAATTCGGTGTGAAGCATTGACTACTAATCTACCATCCGTCACTGAGACTCGGCGTGCCCCCCAAACTCACCCCTCCGGTTTCCATGCAAACAAACATCAGCCTCGCCTGCTCTCGACTGACCATCACTGAGGCTTAACATGCGGAGCTTATTTAATAAGTCAAACAAGGGGAATAAATTAACTACACAAAAGAGGTCTTTGCTTCAGAAAGACCATTTCAAATTACAGACACTAAATAGCTTATTCATCTGCAGGCCTCCTCATTAGGGGAAACAGAATCCCCCCCCCCATCAACACCCTATTTTTCCCGCTTTTGGCCACACAGTAACAGGTCTGCGTCAAGAAAGGTTTTGTTCAGCCTACAAAGCCAGCCTGTTTCTTTCAGAAGCCTCACAAAGCTGATGGTTACCCCTCTCCACAGCACTGTACGTGGGGGGGGGGGGGCGGCTCTAATTACTCCAGCGCCGAAGTTGAGCAGGGAGCACGCTCGGAGCGAGCGGCGGAGAAAATTGAACAAGCCGTTCCCGTCAGTATCGTTTAGGCTCAAGCAGCGTCTTGCTTGTCCACTACACGGTTTCTGGGCTGGGGGAGCATGGTCTGGATACACCACCCCCCCCCACCCCCGCTAAACCAGAGCCACCAGGTGTGGCAGCCCTGTCTCCTCCTCCCATGCAGAGTCAGCAGAACATTCCGGATGGACCTGCCCCCCCCCCCTAATTATTACCCAAAGTGACTTTCAGGCGAGGCACCACGCTTGCTGTTATCTTACACGCCCACACGGTTCTCGGGGCTCGATACCACGCTCAGGAGGACACTGGCTCAGCCGGGGGGGGTGGATCCCAGGGTCGTACGCGGCATGGGGGGAGGCCGCTCTCTACCCCAGGCTGTCCTGCCATATTTCAGTGCTTCCCTTAGACCACGCTTGCCTGTCCTTTACGAAACTGAAGTGATTAGCACTGATGAAGTTTGCCCCTCCCCAGCTAAAAGCACCGCCGCTGCATAGTCACATTCAATGCACACGGGGGCGCGGGGGGGGGGTGTTTGGCTTTAAAAACCTATTTCACACCCTCTCCAAACAATCCTCTCAGTAGCCGGGCAATACTAGGTTTGCATCTGCCTACGTCTCAACGGAAACCCCCCCGGGGCCCTTTGCTGGGGCCCCGTATTGACAGGAGGCGCCCCGTTCTGTGTCGCCACCCTGGGTAGGCTAAAGGCTAATCTCTCTTTTGTCTCTGTGCCACAGAAGCAAGTTAGATGACTGTGCCAAGAACAGCTCATTAACAGCTACATGTTTGCAGAGTGATGAAGCCTGGAGTGTTTATGCCGTGGGGGGTGGCAGCTGAGACCCCAGAGGCCCCCAGCTCCCTGGGACAGTGGGGCAGTGGGACAATGGTGGTGGACAGCACACAGGGCCCCCCAGGTCTGCCCTCCCACTCCCGATCCACCCACTTCCTGGCCCGTCCTCCCCAGGAGTATCCATCAGCCCCCCCCACCCACGCCCGGTATCCCAGAGATCCTGAAATACCAGGGGCACAGATACTCCTGGGAAGGTCGTGGTCTCGTGTCATTTTCACAGAGCATTCCGGAATGTCGGGAAGTGGGGGTGGGGGCGGTGGGAGTGCGACTTACACTGTACATCTACGCGGATGGACTTGATGGCAGCCACACCGACCCCGTTCTCGGCCTTGCAGTAATACCGTCCGCCCTGCACCCTCTGGATCCGCTGGATACGCAGCGTCTCGTTGAAGATGGACGTCTCCTGGAACTTGTCCGAGGCGCTGCCTGCCGTCTTGGTCCATCGTACCTGTGGGGGGGGGGAGCAGAATATGCCGTTTGATACCTGTGACACAGGCGAGCACCCGCAGGAGGCACTGTCTGAACGTGCAAGGGCCCGACGACGGGGTCGAGACATTAACGCTGGATGTCAGGATCCTTTGTGGCGCGGCGGCGGCTTATTGGCCGGGAATAGAGTTAGCATCTAGGCACCGGCGTTAATGAAGACTCGTTAGCCTGTCAGAAGTGAACCCCTGGAAGTGATGAAGTGCGATTCATTAGGGGAAGGTCAGTGCTAATAAAGGCGTCGGCCGCGCTAGCGAGTTTCGTTATCCGTGCTGCCCGGCGTGGGGGCGGGACAGGGAGGGCTGTATCTTCGAGGATTATTGGATTAACTGGTTTGTGTAACTGGTGCCTGATTCAGTCGAGTTTGTTTGCTGCCGGATTTAGGCCTCGCATCGATCCGCCCAGTTGGGGGGGAATTAAGTGCTGCTTGTCAATTGGTCCTGACTCCCTGCTGAGAGAACCAAGAATAGGGGGGGGGGGGGGCGGCAGGAGCCGCATAGAGAGGACCCTCTGGCTGACGTGGAAGGTATTGTGCTGCTATAGGACTGGAGGTTGGGGCAGGACCAACTAAAGTGCAGAACAAAAATGGCCTCCTGTCCTTTAGACCAGCACTCGGTTGCCACTGAGCTCAGCCGTAACTGGTACGCTGCTGGTTTGGATCCCCAAACTGCCACCACACCCAACTCAGCCGTGACCCATATGCTGCTGGTTTGAATCCCGGGGTTGCCGTTACACCCAGTACAGCTGTGACCGGTACGCTGCTGGTTTAATTCCCGTGGCTGTTGCTTTTCTGGTACCAGATTCATACGCCGCTGCTTGCTGTAATTAAAATGAACTGCTTTGGTGAATATGCAGTATGCGCGAGCGACGTCCTGCTGGTGCCGCTCCAAAAGTGGGTGGTTTCCAGGACAACGTCAATAACAGAAATTAGTAAATGAAAACATCTGGAAAACAGCTAAATGAAAACATCTGGCTCTGTCACAGCACTGGGTTTCTGGAGTATTCCAGTTTGACTCCGAGTGACTCCACCAGGGAGAATCTAGCAGCCCTCATAAAGTCTGCACGAAAGACTCAGTGATTTCACTGCCTTAGTGAGGAGCATTACTAACGCACACCACTGTGGTTGGGGGTTTGAGTCCCACCTCTGCTCGGTGATGTTGAGGATAGAATTAGCTGGTGTCCTCCTGTGTGTGTGTGGATTATGTCTATATTACACTGAGTGAACCAAAATGTCCTCTGCAACGTGATAAAAAAACCTGTTATTTTGACATTGTGCGGACCATTCTTCATTCTTCAAAAAACGACAACTGTCAAAAGCCTTGTATTCTGTTTGGTTACTTATGGTTAAGGTTCGGCCATTAAGGTTAAGTAGGGGTTAAGGTTGTCATTAAGGATTATGCCAACAGAAGTGAATGGAGAGTCCCCAATAAACATGGAATACAAATGCTGAGTGGGACTGAGCTCGAGCAGCAGACACAATACCCATCTCTCGCGAATCACATTGGGGCAAGACCTGGGCATCGATTGAGAACCTTTTGGCAGCCTGAGTCTCAGGCCCGACCAGCAGAAACCCGAACCAATCCGCGACTCAGGCCCGACCAGCAGAAACCCGCACGAATCCCCGGCTTAGACCTGCCGGCTTCTGGGAGCGGCTCACCCCGACACCCAAGCTTTCTCCGCCATGGACGGGACTGCGGCGGGCGGCTGGGATGGATTTATGCGCTGCTAATTAATAATTGATGATTTGCTGCATATTTACTCACAGAAACACCTACTCCCTGTCTGCGGATCGTGGAGAAAGACGGCCTGTCACTCACACAGCGCACACGTGTGCCGCTAATTACCCATTCGCTCATGCATATATTCTGTCGCTGCATATTTCATCACATTAATACTTTATTTACTAGCGCATGTTTGGCCCCATATTCAGGCTACGTCGTGGAGGGGGAGGGCTAAGATCACATTCTTTACAGGATTTTGGGGGGGGGGCCCGCTCTGATGCCTGCTATTACGCCATCCTGCTCCTAGGCATCCCTGGGATGCACACCATCGCCACGGTTACCTCAGCCGAGTTCCTGCCAGGATGCCTGGGGGTCAGACAGTCGGAGGTGGAATGAGGTGAGGATGCGGGCGAGACTGAGGGGGAGGGCGGCACGGCATGCACTCGGGGCAATGGGGGGGGGGGGCTCCATCCAGCGGCATTCAGGTGCTCAGCCCCGGGGACGCAAATCACGGAAAATATGGAATCACATGGTGCGGAATCCAGAGAAACACCATAAAGAGTGGCGTCCGTTACAGACACACCGAAACGCACTCTCTGATCTATTTATCTGTACAAATACGACTATATCACACATACAGTGTTTAATGTGTCAAAACAACAAAGGTAGAGGAATGTGGGGGAGAGACAGTCGCCCCAGCTGGGAGTCCAGGCGCAGCAGACGGGTCCCGGACGACTACAGCGCCGCGTGTCATGTGCACACGCCGCCACCTGACCTGAAGACGCCATCGGCGTGTCATCATTTCACCCCCCCCGGGGTAGGGGTCCGGGTGGGGGCGGGGTATTTTTAGAGCATTCCCCATTTTCGGTTGTTTTTAATCCCCTTCTGAGAACATGTGGCAATGCGCTGGAAACCCACTATATGATGTAAGATCATGGCACTCTATCTAGTATCTCTATCTATGTAATCAGAGCATATCTATCTATCTATCTGAATCTCTGCAATCTCAGACTTCGTTATCCTATAGCCTCCTGAGACCCCACCCATTCATTTATGTCCATTGTAGTGGACATTTTGTTTTTGGCATCTATCTTTTCACTGTTGTACACTAAAGAGGACATGCTGTGAAATTAAAAAAGAAAATAAATTTGGAAAAAAAATCTAAATTGTAAGATGTCTTATTTCCTCCAAAGACAAATAACCTATAACCCGTGATAAGATCTCGTGCTCTCGGTGACGGTGGTCCCACACCATCATGGCAGCGGTACCCAGTGCGTCTCCGTGGCGATCCCTGCCAGGGGTTTCAGGCCGGACCGCGCACCAACCGGTGAGAAGAGAATCAGGAGAGGGGAGCCTCGGGGTTTTTCGGGCGAGTCACCGACGGGGGAGCGAGGCCCCGCGTGTTTGGGGGGGGGAGTGGGTCTCCATGTAGATCATCGTCCCTGACCGTCATCCTAGGCGAAGCTAAAATGAACTCACTGCAGCAATAACCATTTTCATTAACAGTCTGTGGAAAAAGTATCACCCCAGAATTACAGCGAAGGAGACAGACATTAAGTTAGTAATGGCCACCCCCCCCAGGCTCTGGGCTGATGTGATTTATAAGAACAGTTACAGGGAGGAGCGGCTGACCGATGGGGGTGGGGGATCCAGACATACCACGCATTTTGAGGTCCAAACCAGCTTAAGGTTTAAGGTAACAGAGTCTGTAGCTCAGTCAGGGAAGTCAGAGGTGGTCAAAAGCCCTGAAAGGCACCCCCCACATCCCGCGCTGCGTCCAGGTGAAGGACACTCTGCGACGTTTTCCGGAATCTACAGGTAAATTCTTCACCGTTGCGAAAGACTCGACTGACCCAATTTATGCCGCAGCAAACCTGCTTGGGGCTCAAGTCCGATAAGCAAAGGGGATTGACTGTGATGTCAGCGGCGAGCTGGACCCCCCGGGAAGACGGGCTTTGTTTACGCTGCCGGTTTAGCCTGCAGGCTAACAGGCCTTTTAGCTGCACTATAGCTAATCCGATTTACGTTACTCCTGTACAATATGATGTGATTGTATACTGAGTGCCAACCACTTGACCATTTTAGACCTTTTATAGTAACAGGCCGGGAAAATTAGGTGTTTTATGTAGAGACACAGAGGAATTTTCTAGTTGCTCTTACAGAGGGATCAGCTGGAAGCAGTGTTGCCACGGCAGCACGCCAGCAAGGGCAGGCTGGGAGATGGGCGGCAACCTGGACCAACCTTACGCCACCCCCACCCTCTCAGCTCCCCCTGCTTCTCCGCTCACATCTAAACAAAACCCCCTCCGTCCCTGCTCCCTCACCTCACTCTGTACAAAAATAAAAAAAAGTAAAAAGAATTGGGAAAAAAAAAGCTTTGTGAGTCGCTAGCAACAGTCCCGAGCAGCGGGGAGCAGACCGTGGTCAGGGAGGGGGGCCAGCCGGTCTGTTTTGGGTGGATGTGTCCCAGCGGATGCCTGGCTGACGATCTGGCTTCTACGGTGACCCCCCCCCCCCCAGTGCAGTGAGGTGGCTCACTGTCACTTTAATTCTCCCTCACATATGCTCACCTTCCTCAGCCATCGCCCCCCCCCCCCCCCCCGCCACCCCCCCCTCCTCCCCCCCCCCCGTCCCCCCCCCCCCCCTCCTCCACACCTCCGTCCTCTCCAGCTCCCATCCTCCACAGCTCCGTCCTCCACACCTCCGTCCTCCCCAGCTCCTGTCCTCCACACCTCCGTCCTCCTCAGTTCCTGTCCTCCACAACGTAGTCCTTCAGTCAGCTGCTTCCTTTCATTTTCTGCAGGTTTAGCAGCCCCTGGACCGCCAGCCTCGCCTCTTTCCTGGCCGGTCTTAGCGTGTCAGATCCATACAGCCTCACCGCGATGCCCAAACAGCGGTCAGGCGACGAGACACAGCCGCCGTCGAGATCCCGCGGGGGACGGAGTGCCAGCAGATGGACAGATCAGGTGAGACGGAGGGACCTGCTGGAAGAGGAGGGACGGGGAAGCCTGAGGCCCAGGAGCCAGCTGACGGCCGTGGGGGTTTGCCCCGGTCTGGAAGCGGCCCTCGTTAAGCTCCTCTCTGCTCTTTGGACGCACTCTGTGGTATGTGGGGAGGCTGTCACATGACATGCGGCTTGACAGCTGTTAGCGATTATGACATCAGTCACGTAACAGGAAGCTGGGACTGTTTGGACACAGAGGCACGATTCTGACATCCATCATCATTTTCAAACCCACCACCTTCTTCTTAGTATTACTGCTGTTATTAATAGCTTTGTTTCTCAGTAAAAGCAGCATCTCTCTGACTGGCTTTATCTGTAACCGGATGTAGGACCCCGGATGTAGGACCCCGGATGTAGGACCCCCGGATGTAGGACCCCCGGATGTAGGACCCCCGCGGTAACACAGCACCCGCGCGTGGCAGACGGCGAGCTGACCTTCCACGTTCCCCGATCAAAGATAATGAGCGTGACAAGCCCCCCCCACCTCAGAGCGAGACCCACACGGAAATGTGGGGCAGTCAGCCGAGGGGAGGCGGAGTCAGGGGGTGGGCAGCCACTCCGTGGCCCCCAAGACCTCGAATCGCCTGGCATGACCCATGACCGCCAGCGATTAAACCAGCACTGATGGCGACACCTGAACATGCAGATGCTGGGCGTCCCCCCCCCCCCCCCCCCCCCCCCCCCCCCCCCCCCCCCCCCCCGCCGCCCCGCCCCCCCCCGACGCCCCCCCCCTGCCCCCGCCCCCCCGCCGCCCCCCCCGCCCACCG
>JAABNY020000025.1:22081466-22112270 GCA_015164015.2 Brevimyrus niger | reverse complement strand
GAGGGTGAAGGTTGCCTGGGCTGGCAGAGAAGAGGGACCGCAAGTGGGAGAGAGAGAGAGAGAGAGAGAGAGAGAGAGAGAGAGAGAGAGAGAATGAGAGAGAGAGAGAGAGAGAGAGAGAGAGTGAAGAGGAGGATATGAGCGACAGGGGTGCGCCTGGACCCGCTTTTAATTGTTTTTCTTTTTTTTATTATTTTTGGTCAGATTTTTGCTGCTGTGATTCCGATGGTGGAGACAGCCAATTAAACCTATCCAGCTGCAAACGGCTACTGCCTACAGAAGACTCGGCCCGGCTCCCCGCGGACCAATTAAATAAGAAAGAGGCCAGGAAAGAAAAGAGAAATCACAGTCGTTCCGTCACCCCTCCTTCCCAGCTCCCTCTCCTCTCCCCTCACTACATCTCCCTCTCTGTCTGTCTCGATGTCTCGCACGCCGCCTCCGAAGACTTTTCACAAACTTTCTCCAGCCACCACAAGGCGGCGTATTTGAGCTAATTTCAATCCTTTTGTACCTGGCCCCGATGGTTTATTTATTCAAGAGACGCATTATTCCATTGCGAATTTTTAAATTATCGAACTGTAGAGAATGAAATGATGCGATGTAAAACGCATATTAATACGAAATGACAAATGCACACAAGCAGCAGAGAATTTAATTCCCATCACTTACACCGTTTACTATGCGCAGCACCGGTACATCGCAAGCTACATCCGTTGCTGGGTTTTACACATGCACGTGCCAAGGCGGTGCTACATTCTCGGGGTGTTGGAGAAGATAGTGGAGTAGCTTTCACTGAACGCTGGCCATGACCATGAAGCTGTTGAAGAGGGGCGAGTTTGGGATTCATCCAGGTTGGGTGGAGGAGTGTTCACGCTTGGAAAGAATTTGAGGGAGCACTGCTAGTACTGCCATGCTTTCTGGGCACCACAAGTGAGGGCTGCAGGGCGGGACTGGAAAAAAAAAGAGACGGGATCAGGCGTGAGCCGCGCGCCTAAGGCTGGGTGAAGACAGGTGGGAAAATCGGTCACAGTTCAGTCTGATTTTTGGTGAGATGGAGTGGTGTGAGAGAGAGTGTGTGTTGGGGGGAGGGGTTATGTGTGTATTAAACCGTGATGACCAAATATAATAAAAAGATGTGATATTTTACCTTGTGGGGGCCAAAACGTTAGTTTTTTAAAAATCTGTGGGGGAAAAAAACTAAAAATACCAAAAAATTCTTGTATTTTGTTTGGTTACTTATGGTTAAGCCGAGTGCTGGGTAGGGGTTAAAATTGTGGTTTTGCCCTCCCTACTTCTGAGTGTGTGTGAATGTTAGCTTTAAAGAGCACGAACAAATGACGCGAAATAGACCACAGAAAGTTGTGACGAGGTCCCTAATCCCCTCTGTTGAGAGGAATCTCTCCACCCGGAGGCGGGACAACAGAGCTTAGCAGATCTGGGGGAAAGTGTCACGTAGGGATCTTCTCAACGGAGAATTTCGGAATTGTTTCCCGTTCTGTCCCGCCCTCCCCACGCCATATGAGCTTTAACGTAATGTCAGACTCTTTTAGGTCCACTTATTTAGCGTCCCACAAATACGTACAGTGGTCCAGGGGGCGGCCGTTTCTGATGTCGAATTTTCTCCCTTAAATGAATAAAACACATAATATGTACGTACGGCTTATTCATAATGATAAGTCTGCACTCCAAACTCCGGGGGTGGGAGGACATTATCAGACACAGCAGTGGATCACCAAGCAGAGGAACATGCGCGGCGGAGACTACACCCGGAATATTGATTATGCATTTTCTGCTTATGAATTACAATTACGCACAGACACTTCAGATGATGAATGTAGGGGCGAGAAACATAATACAGAAATGAAATGTCAACACCTAAAGCAAGACTGAGTAATCAAACGAAAAGTGGAGCACGGCGAAGCTCAGACGGCGAGCCAACAGCACTAGTTAAATAATCACCTTTATAGTCAACATCGATGTTAGCGCCGTTGTGCATATCAAGAACTCAAGATGGCCAGCACAACCTCGGCCGTCTAGCAAAGGAAACACAGCATCTTCCTGTCGAGCCACACATTGTTAAAGCGGGCCAGTGGTCTACCTGTCTGGATTATTTTTGGAGAATTCGGTGCATGTCTGAAGCCACCCTTGGTCCCCAGTGACTACCTTTCTTTCTCAAGTTCAGCGCTGTATTTTAGGCTACGGTGCAGATATGCTTACCGAATCTTGCGTTACAAAAGAGGAACGGCTATAGTTTCATAAACCATAAATACAAAATCCATACGGATTTTATTTTAATGAGAAGTCCTACGTGCAGAACATAATGTCGCTCCGCGCATGTCAAGTTGCCGTCAACGCATACAATTTAAGTTTTGTGTCCTGTTTACTGTACAGCACATAAATCTGCTGAATTTGATAAACCTTAATATATATCCACATATCGCATCCCTGCCACTGGCATCGTGTCCCTCACATACTGGTCCATATTGTACAAGCAGCTCTCCTTTTCCTGTCAATGTTTCCTTATTTTCCCATTGTATACACAATGAATGCAGTTAAATTACGATCTTCCACATTGTCGAACATGCCTAGTACGCTGTTGCGGTCTTTTCCCTCCCTGTTTTCCACAAACAAAATGAGAACTGATAAAACCGTATTTAAATGCTGCTGCATTGTGGTGCAGATCCATTGTTATCTGTCCCTGTTCTATACATTAGAGGTTATTGGAATGGTATTTGCAAGAGGACAGTTTGACTCCTTGTGGATTGACCACAAGTATTTTTAGACAATTGACAATGGTGACTTGACCCTGAGTTCCATAAATAATATGGACCACAACTCGCAGGAAACTTTTTAAAACTCAAGCTTCTCTGTCATTTCGAAGAACAATAGCCTCTCTTTCCCTGGTCAAGGTCACTGAAAAAATGTCTGCCGAGATGGACATGGGTGAAGATGCATTAAGAAGAGATGAGTGACTTCATCAAGGGAGCAGAGATCAAAGAGGACCCAAAGATGGATGCTAGGGAGGAGAAGGCATGAAGCCCAGGTGGAGAGAAGGCAGGAGTGAATGGGTGCAAAGGGTTAGGGTTATATACCTGAAGAGGAGCACATGGTGAATCTGGGAGGTGGACAGGGTTATATACCTGAAGAGGAGCACATGGTGAATCTAGGAGGTGGACAGGGTTCCATACCTGAAGAGGAGCACATGGTGAATCTAGGAGATGGTCATGGAAGAAGCTTCTCCATCATTTCCCATCGACCAGGAAAGGTTGGTCGCCAGCAGCCGTGGGATGTATCCCCACCTGGACTTAAGTGCAGCTGCCCAGTGTCACCCCGCCTGGGACTCCCTCCACGAGGTAATTGGTGTCTGCTGCAATGTCCAAGATTCAATATTTCATAACCTCTTTGCATCCAATATTGGCCACTGCGAAACAGTGCGAGACGTGGCCAGGAGGCTGCCGTGTCATTAGAGGAGAAGGTAATGGGCTATATTGATTCCTCCCATCAGGGAACTGCAATTTCATGTTTAAAACAACACTGCTCCTCATTAGAGGCACACCAATATGGGGGGGGGGGGGGGGATTTGCTAGCATAACAGCTGCACAGACTTTCTTCCTGGTTTGGACCAGGAAAAATCCCCAAACTACACTGAAGCAGCTTCTGTTGGGTCTGGCGTGTTTTTCGGTTTCTTGCCCATAAATTAGTCTCCATCTAATTATCTTTTAACATTCTTGTGGTAAGAAAAAATGATCCTTTGACCCCCCCCCCCACAAAAGCTAGAGGAGGTCAAGTTCAACATCTTGAAAATAAGTCATGAAAATACCCAGGAAAATATTCAGAATGTAACAGAATGATGTTCTTCAGATTGAAAGTTTCGTAAAATGTCATTTCTTGGTAGCCTTGGGTGAGCTATTAAATAGATTCCCTTTTCATTTATGGACATGGAAATTAGTAATAAATATATTCATTATAGTTTGTATTTAATATTTTAACATACAATATTAATATATGACTTTCATAAGCACCACATATGTCTCTCTTTTTGTCTGTTTTTCTCTGACATGAACGATGCAGTTGGACAACAGTTATAAACCTGCCTCATTAGTCTCAGCGTGATTTTAGACTTAATTAAGTAACGACACAACAGCCATATTGAGAGCAGCACCATTAACTGCTGCCCAGAAACATAAAAATAGCTTGTAAATGATGAGATTGGGAGAATTAGCGCAGTCGAAATGCAGGCAACTTCAAAACACATCTTTTAAACTTCATAATCATCGTGTTGAGGTTTCTTTTTTTTTATTTTTTTTTAAACTCGTTAGAAATTGTCAATTTGGCAGCGCAGCTGCACGCTGATGGACGGGTCCCGTCGCAGAAAAGCTCCTCTTTGAGGGAGTCAGGAGAAGCAGCTTCATAAAGGCTTTGGAAAAGTCCAGACGGACCGTTTTGGGTCACCATGCTGCCTGTGAGCTAAAGCTCCGATTTGCAGGCCTGGTTTTATCAGTGCCGGTGCACAACTTTCACCGCAATTCCGGGGGGCAGATCACTGGCAAGTGAGGCGAGACTGGAGCCAGTGGAGGCAGGAGCTGCCAGCGTTACTGGGAAGAGTCCTGGATGGGTCAGTCCCAGAACAGGACCGAATTAAAACTTTAAATTGCCGACTGCATTTAGCATTCTGGACCATGTCGTGGGTTGCTGGTCTCCAGTCTCTCGGGTCTGGCCAAGCGGTTCTGGCAGAATGACAGAGACTTTATCAGCCCAGGTTGGACACCAGTGCTTGTCCTTAGAGCATGAACTTTCAAACTTTCACCCATGGGTTCATTAAAAGGTCCTGGCATCTCTTGTGAGAGAAGCGCCCCCTGCTGTTTTACGGTGAACATCAGCGCGGAGGACTGGGCATGGGTTAGACCCAACAGCTTCCAGAAGGTCCCCTGGATCCACCTGGAGAGTGAAGTAGATTGTAGAGTGTGTTATTTGCTTTAAGAACATGGAGGGAAAGGATCGACTAGTGAATACAGGTCATTACATCACTTCCTGGTCTCCTTGGTCCCCCCCCCGGCAGGGTCGAGTGCTCCATTCCGGGGTCAAACGTGGCTTGAACAGGACTTGAGGGCAGAGCGGGGGGAGGGGTTGCTCTCGTTTCCTGTTACCTGGGTGTCCATTTCTGGGCTTCCCCTGAGTGCTGTATATAGAGGGCAATCAATCTAACAGCCTCGCCCCGAGCCATAAATCGGCACTCACTCGCAAGCTCCGTTATAGAGCGAATAGTATGGCTGCAAGGTGACCTCACACCGTAATGCCAGCATGTGGGCGGCGGGAGGAATCCAGCGGCTCGCCTTTACTCTACACACCTTGGCCACCTCACTCAGGAGCAACACTGGTAGCTACAGTATTTATATTTACTGCAGAACAGCAGTTGAAAGTCATGCTAGAAATGTGCATTTTCTCATGGGTACAACAGTGATGCACCCTTCAGAGTGCCCTCTCTCGAGGGTACAACAGTGATGCACCCTTCAGAGTGCCCTCTCTCGAGGGTACAACAGTGATGCAACAGTGATGCACCCTTCAGAGTACCCTCTCTCGCGGGTACAACAGTGATGCACCCTTCAGAGTGCCTTTTCTCGAGGGTACAACAGTGATGCACCCTTCAGAGTGCCCTCTCTCGAGGATTAAACTGCAAAGCACCTTTTAGAATGCCTTTTCTCTAGCTCACACAGAAGTCGGTCATCTTAAAAAAACAGTGGCATTCAGTAAATCAGTAAGCAATCCCGCTCCGTCGCCCCCGACAACCTGAATCCCCATGCCTGGGTCATTTGATCACCGTTCCATCCTCGCTCTCTGCATAAACACGGTGAAAAATGTCTCAACCCAATTAAGAAACTCATCAATTAAATGGGGCAAATTCATTTATAAAATCACCTGAGCTCAGGTGGATTGAAAATAGATAGATAAAATTGCCTGCTTAAAAGTGTCCTTGTGGACCATTCCGTCTCTCCTCCACCCCCAACCGCTTGGCACGCACCAAACATTTCCGTGAAGCTGACATCGGGACCCCGTGGACTTCAGCTCGCCAGTGTGTTAAACAAGCGCTAATCCAATTAACCGCCAGCCAATGAAGCAGCACCAGGCCAAAACCACCGAGAGGAACAGAAAGTGATAAGAATTGATCCCGCCTAACCCCAGATCACATTTTTGATTGCCTCCCCAGGACCAGCAGTCCCACATCCCGGGACATGGTCATTTCTCTGATGTCACACATTTGTGAAGGGATTTGTAATGTGGATTTGTTTTCATTGTTCTCAATTAAGAGCTGCAAGGCACTATTACAGTCAGCCTAACCTTAACACTCATTCCGGACCCAAAAGCAGTGGCTTCCTCTTAAATCAAACAATGGCTGCCAGAGGCAGTGTTCATCAACACTCAAACCATACACTTGCATGTGCCACCCACGATTTGCCCCCCCCCTCCTTTGGCCACAAATAATAAACTACACAAGGGTTGGCCAGTGGCACAAATGACTTTTTGAGTGCAGCCCCAGAAACAGCAGGGCCCCCCCTGTTGGGCGAGGGAGGGACTGAAGCGACTTAAACTGAGGCCGGGGCCCAGTGCAGCTGCTGCATTGTTGCGGTTAATTTTTATCTGGGATTTTGGCACTGAAGTGGACAAACGCAGGAAGCATGTGAACGGCAGACTGGACGCCATGTCACAGATTAAGGGGGCAAGAAATCACCTGCGCTTATAGCTACTGCCCCGAGGGCCTGCGGATGTCACCATCCGCTCCGTAAATAAGAATCCTGCGACCCCCGCCCCTTCATCACAGGTCACTGTGGGCGCAGATGGACGGACCGTCACCATAAACTAACCCCCCCCCATTTCCCCGGGCTAGGAAAGCGGCTGCACGCGCAATACCACAAATCCATACGCAGCAGGACAGGAAGTATCACACGATCTAGGAGGCTTCACCAAGGGGGTGGGGGGTTGGGGTTCAGTTATCACCAAGAAAATGTGACGTGAAAGTCCGGGGGGGGGGCAAGCCTCATGGCACCAGTGTCAAAATGAAGCGCACACATGATTCTAACTTGACTTTTGCTTCCTGTGCTGATGGGGTGGGCAGGCAGTGGACCAGCAGTGAGGGGGGGGGGTTACAGTGAATTACCCTCTTATCTGGGAATGGGGGGGAGCAGTAAATGATTTTGGTTATTGCGGTTGACTGCCAGCAGCCCGCCCCGGCATAGGTGAGTGACGGTAATGATGGTATCTGCCCTGTCCCAGGCTGATGGGGCCACACAGCCGGGACCGTGGGGGTGGGGCTTATCACTGCGCTATTCTTAGCCTTTGGGAAAAGACGGCCCTCTGCCTGCGTGGGGCACAGTGACGCTGGGCCCACTGCACAAGAGCCAGGAAAGTCCACGGTACTGAAAAGCAGCAGTGCAGGGGGCATATGCATGGGCGGCTCGGGGGGGCGGGGGCAACAGATTCCAGCTGAAAGCTGATTGGCTCCCAGACTGCCCCCTATCCTGTCACTCACTGTTTCAAAAACATATCATTGGCTAATAAGGTCATTTGTCATTTTTAACACATACTATAATATGATAGTGGGTGTTACACGCAGCCTCATCAGCTGTATAACACCTGACCACATGTTTCACCTGAGCTCTCTCCCCCCCCCAAGGGAACAAACAGGATTATTTTGCTTCTAACCCCTGCAGTATATTTCTGTGTTAGAAGCTCAGCCTCCTCCAAAAAAGAAGCTTTGCTTCTTCAGCAGGGTCACAGGCCTGAAAGAACGGGCCATTGTTAAGCGGACAGCCCCCCCACCCCAACCCAGCTCCGAGGCTGCGATGGGGGCTGGAATGTCAGGCTCTCTGCACCGAGGTGCCGGGTGGGGGGGGGAGGGGGGGGGCGCAATATACCAGAGCAGCGGGGGCTGTTTTTAAAGAGCTCTTTCCTACCCTTAGAGGCTCGGCCTTTCCCGAGGCAGCGGGAGGGGGCACGTGCATCCATCTCTGATACGGGATTGGAGGGGGGGCCAGTGGCCAGGCGCGGGTCACAGCAGGTGGACATGAGCCCTTTGTACCGCGATGTGACGCTAGCTAAGGCAGAGCCGCCCGCAGTCGCGGCCTTTTCAGTGAGCCGCTTCATTCTCGTCATCTCCGCCGCCACTCTGTCCGTCTGCCGCCGCCGCTTCTCCATCTGTCTCTCTCTGCATGTATGTAAAGGTACATGTATACACAAGAACGCATGCACACAATTGTTTTATACACTTATACTTTTATAACCTCCTATAAAAATGCGTCCCTCTGCTTTGTTTTTGTTTTCATACCTACTGGAGAAGCACAGGGCTGGGCACCACTGGTATCTGCTGAAAGCTGATTGGCCCCCATTGTGCCGCTCCCCCTGTCACTCAATGAAAACACCGATATCATTGGTTGGCCACTCTTATGTCAAATACCAAAAAAAAAAAAAAAAAACCCTACAGATGACTACCGCTGAGGCAGCGGCTCATGATACTCCATTTGTCCAGTTTTTGTTTTTTTCTTTTTCTTTGGGTGTGGTGTTAAAATCAGCCTGAGATGGTCAGGAGGTGAGGACAGGGAGATCCTTCCGCCCACACCCCTACCTCTGGCACAGAAGCCCTCCTGTATCATTCCAGTTTTTCGTTAGAACTACAGTCTGTAATGTGAGATTATGGCAATTAGCAGCAGGGGGCGCCCATGGGATCTGGGGGCGAGTGTCTCTCCGGAAAGCGATCGCGCTGGATGTCATTAGGACACGTTCTCGGTCCGGGGGGGTATCAGAATCCAGGAGGCAGACAGATCACACCATCACCACTGTCTGAGGGAGAGCCACCTTCGCGCACCAAACGGCAGCTGGTCCTTGCCCTAAATTCCACCCCCCTCCCTGCAGTCTGCTTTTTGGAGGGTGGGGGGCAGTACGTACGCCTCGTGTGAATGTGGGGGGAGGGTTGCCGAACAGTGGCGTTTTGTCAGACAGAGATAACTACCAGCAAGCAGGTAACTTACCCCCAGCGTGGAGCTTACCTCAAACCGAAAGCAGCCCCCGATCATTAGCGAAGCAGGTTATGGATCTGAGGGGCCCCATCCCCAGGCAGACGGCGGGGGCCCCGCTTTACAGTCGACAGGCTGCGTGTTTCAGGTCACAAAGCGTGACGAATAACCAAACCTGTCTTCTACCAGCGAGTTCAAACCTTCCTGCCGTCCCCAGGAGCTGGGGGGTGTTTTAGTGAAAGAGTGGGCGGAATTTAATATCTGCTACCCGGCAGATAATTATCATATAAGCCCAGAGCACGGCACATGAAGGATGTACACATGGCACTGTGTGATTGCAGAGCCGGGCGTGAGGATACACATTAGCCCCCTGAACCGAAAATTCACTTAAAATATCCTGCATGAAATAAAGGCGACAGATATCCTTACAGTGCATGGAAACCAGGCGGGATGTGAATAATCACACCCCGCTCCCCACCACCGTTTGAGAGACCACTGCCTCTAGCTTTCCGAAATAACCAGATTAACTGCGTCTCACCAATTTGTGTACGCGCCTGCCGGGCCGGGCCACACCCCCGTCCCTCGCCCCGAGGCGAGCGGCCGTCCCTTATCCTGACTGCTAAACTCTCCGCGACCTCAGCTAGTCCTTTCTAGACCTCTGCGGCCGGCGAAGAAACAGCGGGGCTCTGGGAGAAAATTCATCTAGGAAAACAAACCGTTCCGCCGGATTGTGGAGAGACTCTGGGCGAGAAAAATCAATAATGGCGAGAGTGCAGACGGCTAAGGAGGGCGGGCCGGGCGGCACGGAGACCCACAGAGCTGCGGTTTAATAAGAACGCCGGGCCGCGAAGACTGCCGAGTCAGGCTGCATCCCCACATACCCACACGGCTTTGGATGCTTCAACTTGTAGAAACAGGACTCATTTGAGGTCTTACAGGCAGCGAGGGTGACGCCTGACCTCCAGAACCTTACCAAGATGCCACATCCACAGATTTCCTGTCTGGATTCATCTCCAGGGATAGTCCAAAACACATATTCCACATTCACTAGGCTGTTTAGGAGAGCAGCTCGAATCAGCCTCAAACACCCCCCCCAACCCCTCCATTTTATACTTTTTTTTTTTTTTTCTTTAACCTCCCTCCATCCTTCCATGTTTACCACACAGGTGCTAGAACCCACCTTAGTTCCCCATCGACGAGGATTCTGACAAGGACGCGTTTAAAAAACACATCACACAGACACGTATCTGGACACCTTCGGCTGTCTTGCTAATTAGCTGCACGCCGCTTCCGGAATTTCCCAACTAAATCGCAAAAGATCATGAAAGATTTTTACAAAAAAAGAAAGATGAATAACGTACAGTAACACGCATCCATTAGGGTGGCGAGAAACCCGCTCGCACCCCCTGAGGTCGTCAACCTCGTTTGAAGTTACAATACCGGTTCTGCTGCAAGGCAACCATAGACGAATCCTGGCATCTGAGAAAGGTAATTGGCTCGGAAAAGCGGGAAATGCTTTCTGGGATCCCGTAGCATTTAATAAGATACACAAAGACGAGCAGTGTGGACATTAGCGCGTCAGGGATGTAATTACATGCTTGCTTTCTAAGCCACTGCAGGAAAATGTAATAAGGGTCCACTGATCGCCAAGACCACGCGGGTTACCTGCTGGCTGCCCGGACCACTGCCCTCTGTTGCATTAGCAAATGAGTGGGACCCCCGCCTTGTACCGCTCTGGTCCGGCGGGAACTCCATACGCACTGGCATCGACGCCAACACCATCATTAAACAAACACCTTCTGGAAGAAGCCATTAGTCTGAGAAGAAAGTCTGGATCAATGTGGAGAACAAGGTACCCCTCCACATTATACACTATAAGATGTGTGTGTGTGTGTTTGTGTTTGTGTGTGTGTGTGGGGGGGGGGGTTCAATCTCAAAGCCCCACACACAGACTGATGCTAGAGTCCCGTCAAACTTGATCGATGCACGTGCAATCTTTTCTGACAATATTACATAAGATTACCCCAGCAACACCTACCCTTCACCTGGAACCGCGGGTTAAATCCGAGTTCTGTCTCATGAATACTGCCCCCCACTGATGAGCATTGGTACATGCACCCAAGGCGGGACAGAGACGGCTGTCAGCTGGCTCCCCGGCGCCCAGAATGAACCCTCCGGGATACTGCCAAGGGGGGGGGGGTTCCCGTCTGGCTGATCTGGAACAGGCTGGCTGTGAGCCCAGCGTTTGAAGGTGCCGTTTGATCGAGCGTGGGTCCCCTCCTCTCACCTCTGCATGCCAAGAGAACCACCACAGGTAAGAATAAATTACCCGGGGATGGAGCGACCCCACAGGGCAACACAGACGTCACACAAGGCACACTGTCGCCGCACACTGATGCCCAAGCACACACACAACACAGCACTGCAACTGGCTTTCAGAAACACGAAGGTCACTTTGACCACGAGGACTGTCCTACTACGCAGGGATCTAGGCCCAATTGGAAAGCAGCCCCAGTGATGCTGGCCCAGTGAGGCATCTTACCCGGGCAACAGGGGTCCCTCACATGGGACGCAAACCCCAACAGGCTGTTCCCAAACCAGAGGCCCGCTCTATGGCAGGAAGTCCAGACCAGAGGATGAGGAAAAGACCGAGGACAGGGTGAGCATCCAGCGGCAGCATCAGGGGTGGCGAATACCGCGTTACAGCCACAAATGAAATCCCACAGGAAGCCGCATCATCACTTCGGCATAAGAAGAATGGATTTCCCGCTTTTCCCCAGGCTGCCGACAGGGAAGACACTGGGGGTGTTCGGGGCAACGTTAAGCAGCATCACGAGGGGGTGGAGGTATCATCTCTGCTTGCCCAGGCCCGTATCCATTTGTTTGTTTAGTCACCATTTGGACCAGTACAGAAATGGCCACTAGGAGGCGCCGGCACCTCAAACCCCAGAAACGACAGACCCGGAGCGTAACAGAAAGAACACGCAGACCACGCTTCCTCTAATCCAGTTTATTCTCGTTCAGCAAAAAGGGGGAGGAAAGAACGAAAGAAAAGGAACAAAATAATAGATACAGTATCGTCTTTTTTGTCTTTCGTGTTTTTTTCTTTACAATGTTAAACTAAAAATGCGGCTCTATTCTACTGTAAGTAAATCTGAAACAATAAGGATACATGTAGCAGTTCTTTCTGGATGGGAGCTCACCCTCGTCCTGCTCCTGCACTTTTAAATTCGGATCTGAACAGAAAACAGCTTTCAAATTAAAAGCACCTGAAAACTCGAGCACTCGTGGACACCCCTCCCCCCCACGCAGCCTCCCCCCCACAGGGCCCTCCCCTCATCGTCACACCCCCACCCCCCCCCGGTCTGCAAAGAGGAGGCGGGCGAGAGGGCGTGCAGGAATCGGAACAGCAGAGAGGTGCGAGAGTGAAGATGAGGGTGTAGGACACCTGACAGAGGAAGGGGGCGCCACTGAGGAAATTAAGGCAGGGAGAGGGGGGGGGGCATGGCAGCCATCACTGAGAACAAATAAAGTGTTATGAGGGTGATGAGGGAGACTGGAAGACCATGCCTGTGTGAGTAGTCTCCGCAGTCTGACATCCTCTCAGCCACTTGCCAACGGCACCGGGTTCGAACCAGAGAGACCTGCCTGGGGGCATGGCCTTGGCATCACTGGGGTGCAGAGCTTCACCCATGCTAACGGCCACATACTGGAGGATGGTCCATGACCAGTCCTTCTGAGCCAGAACCCAGACAGCCCCAGGCCTCCCAGCCACACCCAGCTTCTGGGACAGCACCCCCCTCCACCCCCCAGTCTCTCTCACACACATGCGCACGCACGCACACACACACACTTGTGCCGATCAGTCTCAGTCCACCTGTAGCTTTAGAGTGCTGCAGGCTACAGTCTGAACTGAAGATTGACAAGACCCCCCCCACCCCCCCCGCCCCCAACGGAAGCATGAAGCACCAAGAGGACAGGTGGACTCCACGAGCCAGCAAGAGGCTGCTCTCCAGGTCCAATCCAGACCTGAAACAAGCAGGCGATCGTCCAGGTGACCCTGCATGACCAGACTGGGTAAGACTACTAGTCAGGGACCTGAGGTGGCCTGTGTGACATGCAGGGGGGCGGGGCTAAGCCTGGGAAGAGGGGTGGGGACTGGAGGAGGCAGGGACTAGCAGTCCACTCCCCAGCCACCTTCCCACAAGCTCAGGGCAGCCAGTCTGAACCCCACCCCTGACCTCATACTGAAAAAATGGGGAGAAGTTAAGGCTGACAGGCGAGGGCTGAGTGGGCAGAGGTCAAAGGTCAGGGGAGGTGTGCAGGCCGCTGTACCACGTCAAAGCAGTGCCTGGCGGGAGATGCAGTGTGCAGTGGGGGACAGTCTGAGGAGGAGGGGGAGAGGCCCCCCACGATGTCATCTGTCTGTGGAAGGGGGGTGGGGCCCGAGGAGAGCGTGGGGGGTGGGGTGGGGGGAAAGACTGTCGCCGCTCAGGAACACTCCTCTCCGATGCGCTGACACGACCGGCCCACCTTGCGGTCCAACTTGACCATCTTGAGCACGGCCTCCTGCCGACCACGGCCCAGGTGGTCGAACAGGCAGTCATGCTGCTCGGGCAGACGGTGCAGCATGCAGAACACGTGACCTGCGGGGGGTGGAGAGAGGGCAGTCACAGAACCTTCCAGAAGAGCCGCTCGGGTGACAGACTTGGGAGTTTGGGCGGAAGCGAGCGGCTCTCCCTGGGACTGACCGCAGCGACAGGAGCCCAACTCCTGCTGGACCAGCTCCAGCTTGCTCTGACAGCGATGGCAGCGCCGCCGGCTCTTCTGCTTGGGTCCGGCTCGCGGTTCCTCGTCGTCGGGCCGTGTCCGCTTCTGCGGCGATGCCTCGCTCTCCGACCCCGAGGCTGTGGGAGGGAGAGGACATGCCGCAGGTCCATTGAGGAAGATCTAGAAGCCGTGGCCTGGCCGATTATGTGACTGCGGCCGTTGGCGACATTCTCAACCCTGTTTGGATTCACTCTTACATACAGTACAGACGCAGAGGGACCCGACTGTCCCGCTTATGCCTATTATTCTCATAACCCCGAACTGGAAAACAATAATTCAAATCTCCTCCATGTTAATGGCCACAGCGGTCACCCCACGGACACACCTGAGATCACATATCCAGCACGTGGCTGAGAGCCGCACCAACATACCGGAGTCAAAGGTCCGTTTCGTGGGCGTGGATAGCGTTCCGCAGGCGGTGTCTGTACTGGAGATCCCTGCAAGAAGGAGAGACACCATGAGGAGAGCGCAGGGGCAATACAGGGGCAGCACGAGAAGAGCACAAGGGCAGCGCGAGAAGAGCACAGGGGCAGCGCGAGAAGAGCACAGGGGCAGTACAGGGGCAGCGTGAGAAGAGCACAGGGGCAGCGCGAGAAGAGCACAGGGGCAGCGTCAGGAGAGCACAGGGGCAGCGTCAGGAGAGCACAGGGGCAGCGTCAGGAGAGCGCAAGGAGAGCACTGGGACAGCACAGGGACAGCGCGAGAAGAGAACAAGGAGAGCGCAGGGACAGCATGAGGAGAGCGCAGGGGCAGCGCAGGGACAGCATGAGGAGAGCGCAGGGGCAGCGCAGGGACAGCATGAGGAGAGCACAGGGGCAGCGCAGGGACAGTGTGAGGAGAGCACAAGGGCAGAAGATCCTCCTACCTCAGTCACAAGGCCCCAGTTTCCACTGAAGTTCATCACTTTGCTCATTTTAATTTAGCAGAGAAGTGTCAATTTTTTCCTAGCAAGTCATTAAAGCCCCAAAGCGTGAGAGGAAGCTAGGGCCATAATGGGCTGCGTGACTACGGGCCCACTGAGCATGACCCCCCTGTGACCCAGCGACATGGCGTTAAATCACAGCCAGGGCAGAAGTTACCTGTCAGTAATGGAAGGGATAAGAAACGGCAGGCAGCTGTCAGTGGGCGGAGCTGTTATGAAAAGGGCTGCAATATGAAAATCTGACTGTTTCTGAATGATCTCTAGCTTTGAAGCAAGGAGCTAAAGCTGCTCTCGCCATCACGGGGTTGGTGCGTGTCTGCCGAGGATGAGATGCTGTTAGACGGGTGAACGGAACAGCTGAGTGCCCCCCCCCCCCCCGAGAACAGAAGGCCATTCCAGACGCTTATTATATTTCAGTATCGACACACCTGATTCGGCTAATTAGGGGCTAGGATTTCAGCTCGTTACTCTAATCAGACCGTCTGAGCAAACGGCTGGCAGCCTCCAGAGGGGTCTGAGTATGATGGACGGCACACTGGCGTACTCACCCTCCGGGGTCGGAGGGGGCGCGAGGCCCAAGGCTTCAGGCGACGGCTCCTCAGAGCTGGAGGGCACCGACGTCAGGGATTGGCTACTGCTGCTGCTCGTCTCGCTACAGAACACTGCTGACTGGTTGCCGCCAGACCCAGGGGCGGGCTCGGGGGTGCAGTCCTCGTCCGGCTGCTTTTTCTGGATGTCTGGGGAGGGAGACAGAGGATGAGAGAAGGTAGACCTTGGGGGAAGGGGGGTGGACATGAGATATTTGGCAAAAGAGAGCCCTGAAGGGGAAGCGCGTCCCCCTCTCCATCGTAGGCAGACAATTTGCCTATTGACAGAGTGGCTATAAGTGGAGCTATCCCTCTGTGTGTGCAGAGAGCCGGGAGGGGGCGCACACACACACACACACACACATGCACACGCGCATTCGCACACACGCAAGCGCACGGTGTCACAGCCCTGGCCACCCGTGGGGGAACTGATTTACAACGTATTCAGAGGCCTGACCTCAGAGGGCTTTGAGAACATAAAAACAGCGTCAGTGTGGGGATGAGAGCTCAGAACGGCCCGCCATCGTCCCCCGTGAACCTCAGGCCACTGAGCCTGAATGGGGTCCATCCCCAGTTCAGCGGGACCGACCGCTTAGACCAAAAACTGTAAATCTCTGGGAACAAAGTGCCCTCAGAAGACTGCGGGGCTGGTGGGGCCAGTGTTTCCGCTCCCAACTTGACACCGGGCAGTCACATGGTCATTTATAACCAACGCTCCGCTTCAGATGGTGACGGATTCCAGCGGGACATTTAAGCCTGACCCAAAAGTGCAGCAATGCGAAGCCTGGCTCTCGGGCCATTTTCCCATGGGGGGCCCACAGCCAGGGCCTCCTAGACACAAGGGAGTGACAATCAGACCCTCAAATCTCTCATCACAGCCCCACACTGTACATATTTCATTTCATATATTCCGATATTAAATAAGCCTAGGAGAGAGAAACATATAAAAGCCTTTGACAGAATACCAGCTTTGATAACTAACATTTTTGGCCATATTTGGAGGGTCACAGAACTACACACGTGTGCTGTATGATCCTCCAGCACAGGGGTCTGGCTGCACTGCCAGCCTGGACCATTTACCCACACTGCTCCACCCAACCTCCATCTGTCCACATCTCCAGGGGCACTGGAGGGAGGGACATACGACATCACGTGACACACAGCCCCGCACCTAGCCGTGCCCTACATCCGAGGAGCAGAAATAACCCCCCCCCCCCAAAACTTGTTCTGGAAAATCGGTAGAGCTGCCATCTACCGAACAGGACTCAATAAATGGGGGGACGGAAAACTTACCTGCAAAACACTTGGAGCACAGGTTCATCGTTTTGCTGGACCTGGCAAAGAGAAAGCCATGCGAGAGGTTATACGAGGGACCTGCAGAGGGCGCTCCAGAGAAGCGAATGCTTCTGGTGAGGGGGTGGGGGTATCTGGTTCAACGTGTGGAAATCTCTACATGCATTTATACATCCCTAACTGTAAATGGAAATAAGAAGTCTGCAGTGGAGTTAAGACGAGAGCGGAGCGTGGAGGGAGTCGCTGACACGCGCAGAGGGGAAAGGCGGCGCTGTGTGCTGATTAGGAAACAAAGAGCGCAGACTTAACCCACAGAAATCCCAACGGAGCACAAAGACGGGAAGCCTTAACATCTGGGAAACAGCAGAGACGTAACCCTGGGCAGAGTTTAAAAAGCGAAACACACAGGGTTACTAAAGCAGCCCCTGACAAGCAAACCACAGGCACTGAAACTGCCACCACTGTCAAAAAAGATGACAACTGACGGTGAGATTATTCTCTGGGGCTTTTATTGAGTTTATAAACAAGGCTCTCTCTCTCTCTCTCTCTCACACACACACACACACACACACACACACACACACATCTTGTTACAGACCCTCTCACATCAGGACCGCTCCTCGCACGTAGCGCCATCGCCCCAGGCCAGTCTGCCCACAGCGTTTTTGCCTGGTCCCCCAGTTGGCCCACGACCCACGAGTTATGGCCCCATGTTGCCCAGATCGGTTCAGACTGCAGATTAGAAATGGCACCGCGCGGTAGCGGCCACCCCTAGACCCAAACCCAATCAGCAGTAGCGGTGTGGGGGCGGGCGTCAGACGGAGATTCTAGGAGAGTGCGCTCACTGCCTTAACTAGGCACGGGGGCTGTCAGCCGGCAACCCACGAGTCCTTAACGAGGGTCCTGAACGGGAAAGACTGACAGGCACAAACAGCAGGTAGCATCGCACCAAAACACAAAGAGCGGGATGAACCTTGATGTGCCACACAAAAACAAGGGCAAACCGAAGTCCCCCCCCAAGCGCTAGGCTACGTTACACTTATCACCTCCCGCAGTGCCTTACTTTAGCCCAGGCTGCATTCGCACACCGGAAAGCCAACCAATTCCACGCTCTCAGCTGACACTTTTGCCCAAACCATTTTTAACTACACACATCTGGGTTCTTCACTGGCCTGATTCAGGTTAGGCACCCTTCTCGAGGGTCTGAGGGAGAGCCGCTCTGGGGCCACAAACTGACAACCTACAGGTGACAAGTCCATTTTCATAACCGGATCACTCTCTGCTGACCCACTTCCGAAAGACAGCAGCGGATCTCTCATCACCATCGAGAAATTGGTCTTTTTTTCTTTTTTTTTTCAGGCATGTAAACTTGGAAAATCCTGTGCGCATTTCTGTAACACAAAACACTTCCAAACACGGACACGCGGCAACACCGTGAATATGCAATGTCAGACAACTACGAGGCTTTCAAACCTGGCACCGATCTAATTGAGTCCCTGGTTACCGGAGTGCCGCGCCGTGCCAATAATGGCCCGAAAGCCTTGGTCTGCGCCAGCAGCGGTTATTTTCGGCCGTGCCCATGGAGATCATTAGTCAAAGTCAATCGGCAGTGCAGCCCTCATGTAGCTGAAGCCTTGATCTCTCCCCAGACCAATAAGCAGGCGAAGAAACAGCCGCTTCGCTGAGCGCCTCCCTGCCGGACAGAGGCCACGGCCGAACCTCACCGGGGTGAGGCTGGGATCCAGTATAGGGCAGGCTGTGTAGAAACATTTGTGCGTCACTAACAGATCGCAAAGGGGCAGGACAAATGTGCAGCGAAATCAGAATCTATCTTGGTTGTTTCTGGTTTTATTATGCGGGTACATGCACATACTTATCCGCAACCCCCAACCCCAAAACAAAGACCACCACCAAAAAAAAACAGATCAGGTGATGTTCCCACCCACCCCCCAAAGGAGAGCAGGATCCACCTCCCAGATGAAGGAGCGTGAAGTGGGGGAGAAGAGGGAGCAGGCAAACAACTCCCCCTCCAATTCTCTCCAAGCCAATCAAGCCCAGGGCTGCATGGCGATAATGAAGCCAGAGCAGGATTCATTTAGCATCTCCTGTTAAATGTCATTCGTAATTAAGGCTCATAAGGCGAGGAGGGCACCAATCAAGTGGTCGAGGCTGCCCACGCACTCCACCGAGAGGGGAAGGGGAGAGAAAGGGTGGGGGGCACACAAGAAAACACAAAACAATAAGTTACAGGATCCAATTCCCAGTGAGGCCCATGACAGCGCCCCCTAGAGGCAAAGAGACACAGCCAAATTGCCCAGGCAGACCATCTGGCCACTAACAATATGGGAGAGTCATGGAAGTAACGTCGATGGCAGAATTAGTGGGAAGAACAAGAGGGGGGCCCTGGCACGTAGCGGCGGGCCAAGAACGGGGGGCATCGGCTCTGCAGTGGAGAGACGCACACAAAGCCGCTTGCATGCTCTCTGCTAATATGGGGACAGCTGAAGCTGGAGAACCAGCCACCGGTGCTTAACCCTCATGAGGCTCTAACCACCTCAGAAGTAGGATGTAACTCTGGCACCATGGTCAAGGTGCAAAAGGACTCAGGGGACCTTTTAAAATACACTAAATTTTCATTAGGAACCCTGGACGCCTTGGCACAAACGGCCTGTCACTGAGAAGCTGATATCACAGGGGAATTTCCAGGGTCCTGCAATATGGAGATGTCAGAAAACACCATGGGAGGGTGCGGGGGCCTTTAAAGTTTATATGGTAAACCCGAAAAGGTAACTCGACATTTTGTGGTAAACAAGGTTCCCAAGATCCAAAAATAGCCCTTCACTAGCAATACCACAGGTCTCCATGACTCGTCACCCCCCACCTACCACTGAGCCCACTGCCCAAGCACCCCCCCCCCCCCCAGCACAGCTGTGCGAACACGTCTGACCACATACTGCCACTGCCTGCCAAGCGTGTCAAGTCAGACACCCCACTAGTGAGACACTCTCTCGGGGTCCCTACAAGCGTCTGGCATTTATGGGATGTGTTGGCCTGCCAGATAATCTGCTTCACATGTTGGTAAAGGGAAAGAGAGTCCCACCAGCATCAAAAGTGCACCACAGCCACCACACCTGAGGGCAGGAGAGCCCAGTTCCTCGGTCCCACTAGACACACCCAGCCTGTGGAGGGCTAAGGCCGCCGGTTACCAGGATGTAGGAAAAACGCCTTTTAGGTGCAACGATACCGCTTTCGCCAGTCTTTCCCAGCAGTCACACGTTTCAAAAAAGAAAACAAAAAGCCTATAAACAGCCACCATACAAGGTGCACAGCGACCCAAACGTTAATCCACCAAGGCCAGAAGCTTAAAGACAATATACAGGTCCGAAAAGGCCCTATCTGCGAACAAGCTCAGTGTGCAAACAGGCAGAGCCCAAAGCCCACACAAGTGACCAGAGAGGCCAGTTCCTCCATGTTTGCAGTTCTTTAAAGACTATTTCCTACAGTACGGCGGAAACTAGAGGGCAGTTTTCGACCAGTTTGGTGTCATTAAAAGTAGACATTATTCCTGCGTTATTTTGCATTCCACGGTCAGTCTTCAAACCGTGACACACGAAAAACGTAAAAATAAGACAGACAAATACTAAAATGACACTAAGAAAGGAAGTAACAAACAGGACCGTGACTGAAGCTGCCAGAAATCTGATTAGGGTCATAATGTTTAACATATGTTTGGCACATGACCATTAATGATAAGGAACCGGAATTATCATATAAAATTACATACCGAAAAAAATTGGTGCTATATAGAGCAGCAGCCCGTGTGTCCGAAAAACGCCCCAAGCCGATAGCTTTAGATATACACATTCTGTGATATCTGACTTTAAGCTGTGCCAGGGGGGAATAAACATTAATAAGCAACTTAAGGACAGTAAACCCGGGCTAGCCGGCCTGGTTAGACACTGTACAGCTGATCGCCGGACACAGGCGCAGATTTTCAGCCCTATCACCCCGTAAATGAGGTCCCCCGCCCCCATCCTGGCCTAGCCGCCGATGCTTCTCCACAACAATGGGGACTTTTCCCACCATCTTAGCCCCATAACATTAGCAGCTTAGCCATCGCCGCGGACCCCGGCGCCTTACCCCCAGAACCCGCAAGGACAGCGGGGCGGTATGCTGGGCGGCTTGCTGCGTTCGCTGCCCGTGTCCCCCATCGCTCGAAACGGCAGGCGTAGTCAGGCGAGACCGGGGACGAGGAAGCGGCCTGTTCGCTGTGAGGAGGCTCCTCGCCCAGCCGTGGACAAAAAGAGAGAACCCTGCCTCACTAGGGGCTTTCTAGTCCAGATAACCAAGGAAGGCGGAGTGCTTTCCCGAGACGAGCGGCCGCTACAAGAGAGGCAGTATGAACCGTGCAAATTCAGGGCAAATACGGCCGTGGACAGTCCGAGGGTCCGCACCGGGAGCCAAGGCCGATCAGCTGGAGTGTGGGCGCGACCAATGTTAGGATGGGGGACGCTGGGATATTGTACAAAATTTAAGGTGTTACCAGAAAGAACAGTTCACCCACAATTAAAAATGCATGTGTCGTAACTAGAAAATGAGCCTTTTTAGTTATATTATGTGTTAAATATATTTACTTTGGCTATGTTCTCCGTTGTCGAAGATGTGACATCCCCCTCTGGTGCAGTGGAACTACCCATCTGATTGTGTCCGCTTGGGGCTAAGCTTTACAAAGCAAATTCAGGTTATGAAACTGTGTTCAATGCCCTTCATTTTGGCTCCGTATTTACTGTCATCTTCATAACTGTGCTGCCCTGATAGAAAGACTCAAAATGGCGTCAGTTGCGCTTTGAAGATTAATAAATGGACTTTGAAATTCTTCTAAGATTGGAACGAGATTAGCATACTGTAATTTATGAAGGAAGCTCAAGACAGAAAAAAACGTTTAGCAGTACAGAAGATATATAGAGTGTGTAGAAAAAGTCCAGTCAGCTCAACATGTAACCTCAATTTAACGTTTTAAATCGTTAAAACCCACAGACTGTCCGGGCTGACACTGGGCTATACCAAATCCAGAAAGATCAATCTATGCGTACTGCTCATGTGTTCTTAACAGAATTAGGCTGAACAATACCACGTGTATTTCTAACGGTAAGGCATCAATGCTAAGTTAAGGATAAGTCGTAATTAGTACGTATGACACGTAAATTGGGACTTTTCATCATACCGCAACCGTAAGTATGTATTATATGTTTTTCAGTGCCCCTTTACAGCTGTCATGGTTCATTCCTTCCTCTGGGAAATCCCTTCACCCATGAGCTCACCTCCGGCGTTTACCTATATTTCCTCAGTTTAATGGGTGATATAGTTTTGTGTGTGTGTGTGTGTGTGTGTGTGTGTGTGTGTGTGTGTGTGTGTGTGTGTGTATATATATATATATATATAAATTCACTTATGTCAATAATTGAATAATCTACTGATCCATCCAGCAATCATTTATAATATATTATAATTTTATATTATATATTTTGCAATTGGTGTTCAATCAGTCAAGTCATATATCCAGCCAATTTAGGCACTCCACTTAAGTAGAATGTTTTTGGACAGTGTAAAGAAACCAGAGAATCCACACACACAGGGTGAACATGCAAACTTCGCTAACACAGACTACCCACTGGGCTGCTGTGGCAATCGCATTCTTTAGGCATGCACAATGCACAATGTTATTATACACATTGCATTACATCGCAAGGACCACAATAGTCTGCTGGGTTCAAAACTTCAAAATATTGAGCTAAAATATTTATACTATTAGAGGAAACAAAACTTAACAAGCTTTGCAATATTAATGATGGTTCCTTTACAAAATTATCTATTATATGCTGTAAAAAAAATGAGTCTAATGCAGGGGCACGATTTGGTGGGGAACATAAAAAGAAAAATTTGTATTGTAATGTTTCTGTTTTTCTGGTATTTATGTGTATGATGCTGCTTACCTAACTCAAAAATGCACAATGATAAAAATACTTGAATACAGTGAATCAATACATTCATTCATGTAGTATAGTTATTTGTTGTGTTAAATAGTGATGTAAAGGGTTTAATGAAGAATTGTAAAACACCACAATTTTTTTTTTTAAAGGTGCCATTCTTTGCAGACTGTCCACCTCGGAACAATCGAAGATTGGGATATGGCGTCTACAACAAGGCATGCACTTTTTCTGGGAACTCATGGCACCACCAACTTATGTAACAAATTCTTTTAATAGAAAAGTTATGTTTGCCTATATAGTATATTTATAGAATTTTCAACTCCTTAATATTGCAAATACTTGAGTAATTGCAATGTGAACTTTCAAATGTCATTCAGCCTCATCACACAATATGAAAAATTAGTGTAGCACCGGCGAGGGTCAGCATATCCCAGTCTGCTTGTGGGCAATGTAAATAGCTCCTGTCTGTAATTGTAAATAGCTCCTGTCTGTAATTGTAAATACCCCCTCTCTGTAATTGTAAATAGCCCCTCTCTGTAATTGTAAATAGCCCCTCTCTGTAATTGTAAATAGCCTTTGAATTGTTATGTTTATAGTTGCCTTCCAGATCGTACCGTGTATATTTACCCATGTCTTGTGTGTACCTTGTCCGATCCTCGCATGTTATCATCCTGTATAACTCTTTCATACATATTGTGTGTGTACCTTAAAGCTTGGTGTCTGACCACCTTGTATTTCTGCTATACTGTATGTATTGGAGTTGGGTGCCACTTACTGTCCTGTTAAAGATTACAATAAAGGGCAAATTCTGTTCCAGAAAGCCACTCTCCTTGTCCTTCGCTACTCACGATGCCTCAGTCAGCCCGGTGCTACAGTAACTTATACTAATTGATCACATGTACCATACTATGTAAAATTATGCCACTAAGTGACAGGGGTAAAGAGAATTCTTTAGTATAAAGATCACTTACCTGGGAAAGATAATTTGGGGTTTCCATGAATTCCTCAGTTCCAAAAATGTTGCATATTACTACTAAGATGGTTATTAATGACAACTTTTGTATTGCCATCTCTAGATCAAAATAGAAACAAGAGTGTTTTTCATTTTTTCAAATAGTTTATTTCTAAGTTCATTTTTAAGTTAAATCTTCAACAATTAAAATTTTATAAAAACTCTCAAAACATTTTTGTTCAGTACTACTTTTTCATTCTGATTCAAATTTTTTATCAATATTTGTTGTCCTCTTAATCTCTGTCCAGTAAGGAAGAAAAGCGTTTATCTGTATTAATCTTTGCTCAAGCATTTTCACTATCATAGAATGAAAGGTCACTGCACCCCTGATAATAAGGTGTTTGTCTTGACAGCTACTTCCTGAATATTTCTTACATAGTTGTCCTTTCTGTGTTCACTGAACAACAGGAAGCAGTTGATACAGTGGATCAGGAACTGGACTGTAGTAGAACAGGTCATATGCAGGCATAGGCTTGTTGTGCTTATCAGGAATGTGTGTTACAATAGTACATCAGGAAAAATCATGACAAAAATTCTAAATATGTGAGTAATGTAAAATGTAGCTGTATGAGGTGTAATGAAACAGATAGAAATTTCAACTTGAGTTTAATTGTCTTGCAGTCCTTAATATCTATTATGTGATTTATTTTAAAACAAACAACTTTAACAAATCCACATTTTATACTTAGAGGTGTGTGATTCATTATAGACTATATGCACAAAAGAATGGATGGTCATACAGAAGAAGCTATTCCACCTGGGATTGTCATTGGACGCCATCGGATACCTTTCCAACAAGTCAGATCTTCAGATTTCTTTCCTGCTAGAGTTGCTCTTGTCAAGTGAAGTGATTGTGACGTGGAAACATCTGGGAGCAAGTTCAGCAGCAAAATGGGAGCCATACAAGCTCACAGAAATGGATCTAAACACCTAACATCAATACCCACACTGAATGGCAGCAAATCCCACCAGCAATGTTCCAGTATCTAATGGAAAGCCTTCCCTGAAGAGTACAGGCTATTACAGCAACTAAGGGTTAGCCAACTTCATATTAGTGCACTTTGCAGAGAATGGTGCAATAGACAAACAAACACTTTCATTCATTGACAAATACAGGGTTCCTCCAGTTCTGGCAGAATCAATTTCCATGACCTTTCCAGTACCACAAGAACATTTTCCAAAACCCACAAGTTTGCTTTGATTTGATGATCGTCCGCTTGTTCTGTGTGCCACGCCATCTCATTAACCCCGTGTGGAATCTCCATGTCATCAGCTGTTTCTGGTTGTTGCCATTAGTATTCTGTATTTAGTTCGCGTTTCAGTTTGTTTACCCAGTCCGTTCATTGCTCCCCCCAAATACGCGAAACCTGCACAGAAACGGAAGTTTACCTAGGTAGTTAACTATTAACTTCCACTCGTACATTTTTGTTAGCGCGTTGCGGAACGAAAAAGGAAAAAAATTAACAAGGCTGGTTTCCAAAATTTTTCAAAAGCTTTTCCTCTCTATCCAAGAACTCCGAAACGTATCCAGGGCCTGGAAAGATTATTTAAAAATTCCAAGACTTTTCCAGGTACCCCACAAATATGTAACTGAACACACCTTGTTAATGAGAGGTCAGCAGACAATGCCCAGAATGATTTTCAAAAATCAGGTTTATTTGTATGACAGCTCTTATGCAATCTAAAGTTCTTCACATTAGAAGAGACTGAAATATACTGTCTATTACTCAAAAAAATAACAAGATGAAAAATATGCAGCTTCGCTACATTTTGTTCTGACCCTGGTTACTGCTAGGTGACGCGTCCATGTTCATCTTAGATGGCTACTGGGTTTGTATTTGTTACTCGAATTTTCAGTGTATGGGTGGTTAACTTAGCTTAAAAAAAACAATACTTTATAGCAGTGTTTCTCAACCCAGCTGAGAGGAAACGTGGACAATACAACAACAATACAAGGGTTAATCTGTAAACTCTAATGTGCCAGAGCTCATAATGAGAACAGGCAGGGTTGGTATCTGCTCAAAGGTTTTCTCCATTGGCACTGTACTCACTTACACTGCAGTGTGCAGTAAGTTAGCAGTCATTCATAATGACAAGCATAATACCCTGGCAGACAGACCGTGTGTTACCATCTCTAAATGGAATGCTGATTATCTGGATTGCCTGTTGAATATTTACATTTTGTACAGACTACCTTAATCTGACAAGTTATCCCGATAAGGTAGTAACCCCGCTTCATAGTATAGGCCACAGGTCATAAATGCGGAGGTTAAAATGGCAATGCTGTGTGCCAAAAACAACGTTACTTTCACCTTCTGTGACAACTTCAACAAGGATACAAAGTCTGCAACAAATCTGTATAAGTTGTTAGTGAATGCCAGAAAGCCACATAAGTGAACATGAGAGATTAAAAGAAAATGTGTACTGAAAATAATATGTGAATGACAAGTGGTTATTTTAGATTTCTTGTACACCTGTCTTAAAATGTAAGGGATACTGGAGCTTGGTTGGGGTGGTGGGGTGACTTGCGGCAATTGCTGGAAAATTTACTTTCAAATCCAAAACTTGACAGGTATGGAACCAATTTGTACGCGAACCAAGGCAATTTTTCCCAGAAGGAAGCATTGAAATTTGATTCATTTGTTCACAAGCCTACCAAATAATTGTGAAAAATTTTCTGGTCTTTATAGTAAAAACTTAAAAGAAAAACACAATATAGTGTGGCAACGGGCTGACCGAGGCATCGCTTGAGGAGAGAGAAACATGGAGATTTATTACCAGGTAAATCATGCTCTTTATTACAAGTCCTTAACCACTGTATTGTTCTTGTTAATGTTAATGGTTGCGTTTGTCTATTGTCGCACGTGCGTTTGCCCGTGTCTTGTCTGTACTCAATTCAATCTTCACATGTATTTAGCGTGTGTAAATCTTCCACCGTGTGTACATCTTGCAGTTCGGCATCTTACAACCTTGTGTTTCCCGTCTGTCTATTTGGGTTCGGTGCTGGTTTGGTGCCTGTTGTGGTTGTTCTATTTACAATGTCACATGGGCCATGCTGGGACATGCGCCCCGCCGGTGCTGCACTAGTATTCAAAAAAGGAATCTGGTCGAGGACTCTGTTAGTCAGCCAAGTTTTGCACGCTAACAAATGATTTTTTTTTACAAAATTTTGATTGTGAAGCAAATTGTTCATAGACTACAGCGTTCGTGGATCACAGCCGTTATGGTTCATTGCACAAAAGGTCCAAAGATAACTAAATCAGTACTTTAGCTAAATAGTAATTTAAAACAGTAAAGGAAAGTATTAATCATCTGTCTTTATTTTATTTCATTTGGTATTAGAGGCAATATTTACAGTATAGTTCTCATTTGGTTATTATTATTAATCTTATTTAATTCAATTTCATGTTAAATGATAACAATCCTGCTTTGGGTACTGTACATAAAATTGTGCAGTTAGTTTTGTTACATTCTTGATTCTCGAATTTAATATCACATTGGTGGCGTGGTGGGGGGAATGTATATATATATATACATACAGTTGTGTTCAAAATTATTCAACCCCCAATGCTGTAAAGGGTTTTAAGGAATTCAGTGTAAATTTGTAATTGTGTTCAGAATGAAATCTTACAAGGACTTTCTAAAGAACCAAATGCAACTAAAATGACATCAATTGTTTTTGTAATACAGTATTAAAAGTTTTTTATGTGATTTCTTCATTGACACAATTATTCAACCCCTTAAAGACTACCACTCTTAAGAACAGAGGTTCATTCAAGTGTTTTCGATCAGGTATTTAACACACCTGTGGATGTAAACGAGCGGCAATCAGGCATAATAAGCACCAATTAGGCAATTTAAAATGACTGTGATACTCAGCTCCTTCTAAACATTTACTGGTGTGTTTACAAACATGGTGAAGTCAAGAGAATGGCCCAGGAAGACAAGAGAAGAAGTGATTTCTCTTCACAAGAAGGGCAATGGCTATAAGAAGATTGCAAAGATGTTAAACATTCCAAGAGACACCACAGGAAGCATCATTTGCAAATTCAAGGCCAAGGGCACTGTTGAAACGCTACCTGGTCATGGCAGAAAGAAGATGCTGACTTTGACTGCTGTGCGCTACCTGAAGCGCAAAGTGGAGAAAAGTCCCTGTGTGACTGCTGAGGAACTGAAAAAAGATTTGTCAGATGCGGGTACTGAAGTTTCAGCTCAGACAATAAGGCGCACACTGTGTAATTGAAGGCCTCCATGCCAGAACTCCCAGGCGCACCCCCTTGCTGACTCTAAAGAATAAGAAGAGTTGACTGCAGTATGCCAAAAGTCATGTGGACAAACCACAAAAGTTTTGGGATAGTGTTCTGCGGACTGATGAAACAAAATTGGGCCCATGGATCAACGCTATGTTTGGAGGAGGAAAAACAAGGCCTATGAAGCAAAGAGCACTGTGAAGCATGGGGGGGGGGTCAATCATGCTTTGGGGCTGTTTTGCTTCTGCAGGTACAGGCAAGCATCAGCGTGTCCAAGGTACCATGAATTCTCCTCAGTACCAGGAGATATTGGAAGAAAATGTGATGCAGTGCATCACAAACCTGAGGCTTGGGAGACGTTGGACCTTTCAACAGGACAATGGTCCCAAGCATACCTCCAAGTCTACTAGAGCATGGTTGCAGATTAAAGGCTGGAACATTTTGGAGTGGCCATCGCCAGTCACCAGACTTAAATCCGACTGAGAACCTCTGGTGGGACTTAAAGAAAGCAGTTGCAGCGCACAAGCCTAAGAATGTGACTGAACTGGAGGCTTTTGCCTATGAAGAATGGGCTAAGATACCCGTAGATCACTGCAAGACACTTGTGTCAAGCTATGCTTCACGTTTAAAAGATGTTATAACTGGAAAAGAATGTTGTACTAAGTACTAAGAATGAATGCCACTTGAGGGTTGAATAAAAATGATAATGATTTGTGCACAGAAAAGACATTTGTGGTTATTTCATTATAAATGTTATGTTATATTTGTCTGACTTACAAGTGCCTCTTTGATTGTAATTGTAGACAAGATGACTGAAATGATTAAAATCAATGTCAAACTGGCCAAAACACTCAATTTCAGTGGGGGTTGAATAATTTTGAACACAATTGTATATATATATATATATTCCCTCCACCACACCCCCTCTGCGGAGGACTACTTTATGTGTATTTATTTATTTAAAATCAATCAATCAATTAATTAATTACATATTTTTATTTGCTTCCTCAAGAGAAGGAGAGGGAAAGAGAGGGGGGAAAACAAAGGATTTGAAGGGGGGAAGAGAGATAGAGGGAGCGAGAGGAGAGAAAAAAAGACAAAAGAAAAAAATAAAACAGATAATCTGCTTCCGTGTCTGCTGAAGAAAGACAACATAAGATAAGATAAGAAAGAACTTTATTTATCCTGAGAGAAATTCTTTTGTCATCTGTACTAATCACAATGACCATCAAACTTTAAATGTTGCTGAACAGCACACACAACAAGCATTACAACACAGGCCCAGAAGCAACAGCCAATCAAGACAGTGTGTGTGTCCGTGAGCACCTGTCCACACACTTGTGTGTGTCAGCGCGCTGGTGTTCATAAAGTTTCTCCACGTAAATGTCATGTGTGTGGGGAGCCACAGCCCCGTCCACCCAGGCCATGAAGCCGACACGGAGGAGACCCAGGCCCCAGACATCCAGAAATGAGCAGAGAAGTGCTCCGGCGGGGGGGCATCCGGCAGCCACATCGCAGGAGCCCCAGGGGGCCACAAGCTCCGCTGGCGGCCGGCCACAACAGGGCAGACTGGACCCCGGGCCCAGAGATCCAAGGGCCCCCCCACCCCCCAACAGGGGTCCGACAGAGCCAGGAGTGCCAGGCCCCGCCAGGCAGCCACCAAGAGAGAGCCAGCACACACCTGAGCATCCAGCCATGGACATCGAGAACCAACAACACATCGGCAGCCAGGGGCCCCATCCACGGGCAGGGAATAGAGCCTGAGATTTTATTTCCGGTAGAGCCTTAGACGCAACCTGATACATGCGTCTTAGGCGCACACATACACAAGCATACGCTCCCACCCTTATGCACACATAAACAAATAATCACCCATTCGCCCAAGATGGAGACCAGAGGGGTAATCTGCCACCAGACCCCGGACCCCACAGCAACTGAGAAGCCCACCAACCCAGACACAGACCGGAAGGCTAGCTCTTCTCAGACCCCGGCTCCAGATGGACGCACATGGAAGTGCACAGTTGTCTGGTGGGTTGGAGTTTGAAGTATGAAAATTTTGGATCCTGAACGCTCTAGCACTACGGTATGTCCGATTTTGTGTGAAGTATGAACCAGTCGCACGGGGGATCAGGAACCGCACACATAAAGAAGAACGCAGGAGATACAAGCAATCGGTAAAGACCTGGGAGATCGTACAGTCAATAAATGCACATTAGGATAGTTTCTCACACTGGGTAAACTGGACAAGCCAGCTATGTCCTCCTGCGACCCAAGGGAAAAAAACTGTCCTTCAATTGTAGGTTATTTGTTTTTGGAGGAAGAAATCTATTGTAAATAATTATTGGAAGACATTAAAGGGAAATGCATCTGCCCCCCTATCTGAACAACTGCCCCCGTTGAAATGGTGTAATATCACCAGTACTCACTACAACACTATGCACTCATCAACCACTGGCACAAGTGTCACAACACAGAATGCTTTCATTTATTTATTACATCAGTAACAGAAACCAGAACATGTGAATCATTAAATGTTTCTCCTTTTAACTGGAAACTGAATTGGTGGGTTGGCCACAGGTTGGCCTCAGATGACATGATATATTTATGAAGACTAATGATGTTAAGAAACTTTTCTTACCTTTCCTGTGCTCTTGATGTACTGTACTGCACTGTAATCTCACTTTGCATAAAAGTGCAGGCTGTGAAGAGCACAATACGGAGACATGTAACTTTGTAAGAGAGAGATGTGAATGGCGTGAAGAAAAACTTAGAACTTCCTGTAACACAGTAAGCGTGTGCCAAGAAACCAGCCAAACTGGTACAGGTCCTTCTCAAAAGATTAGCATATTGTGATAAAGTTCATTATTTTCTGTAATGTACTGATAAACATTAGACTTTCATATATTTTAGATTCA
>JAABNY020000025.1:22062856-22076708 GCA_015164015.2 Brevimyrus niger | reverse complement strand
CGCTGGCACACGCTGGCACACGCTGGCACGCGCTGGCACACCGGAGCCACGCTGGTGTCGGAACCTAGAAGTAGCTTCTCCATCTGATCAAAGTGCCGCCAGAGAGGAGGCCGTGAAGGACACGGAGGTGCTTGGGATGCCATCGAAAACAAAGCAGCTGGTTGTCACTGGTGGCTCCTAAGCGTATACTGGAGGTGGTGGGTAATTATTGTTAACTGGAAGAGAAGCATGGGTGACAGACGGGCTGGGGAGGGGGGGGGGGTACTTCATAGGGTCATTCTGGTGAACGGAGCAGAGAAAGGAGAGGAGGGACAAGGGAGCACAGAAAGGAGGGGAGATCCATCTTTAACCAATCAAACTGTGATAGCGAGGTCATGTGACAAAACCACAAGAGGCTGTACATGCTCTGTCAGCCAGCCCCCAGCATAACCTGCCCCCCCCCAGCTCATATCACAGCACCTTTTCCTAACCCTGACCCCTGCCAGCCATGCTGCACGCTACTCCGCAGTCCGGCTGAGAATCTCATTAATTAGGCTCAGCTGAGCCTCTTAAATTTTAAATTTTAATGATTTCAACGAAAGTGACTTTAAACCAAATGAGGGTGCTAAAGACTTTAATTTCCCAATTGTGTTAAATTGTTGATAGGAGTAACTGTAATGCTTATAAACAGTTTAATTATAATTCATATTTGTTAATAATGAATAAAACACTCCATTGATATTATTCATTCATAAAATGTTGCCCCTTTAATAAATATCTTTATTTTGTTTAATTAATCAGTGCTTACTCATTTGTAGAATGGTTGTAGAGCCGCTGTTAAAGCCTTTCCCGTTGCTGGTGTATAAGGTAATTACAAGCAAGGAAATATATGAAAGAGCACATTTCTTTTCTGAGAGCGTTTTACACAAGGTTGCGTGTTTATCGATTAATGAGCTACCAACGGCTAGCTTCTACTGGGCCTTCGCAAACAGACAAACTCATACAAACGAAGGCCAACCTGTCTGGCAGATCTTCTTTTATGGCGTTGGGTATTGCCTCGAAGTCATACGGATGCTGCAGAATTACAAATTTGTTGCACTGTGGCAATGCTTATGCACGGCGGCTGGGGCAGATAGGGGGTGCGAGATGCTGCTTGATATTATGATATTAACCCTTCAGAAGCGTTATGAAACAGTTCGCAAAATGGACATTCCGCTGATCTTCATGGCGATCGCCCTCCCCCATCGCCTCCTTCCACGCAGAGCCGTAATAAGTGTTCCCCTGCTCACTTGCCGCGCGCTCGAAAAGCCACAGGTTTGGGATCGTGCGATCGGAGGTTCGGAGCGCCGCACGAGGAGGCCCACATGGCCATGGGATCGGTGTGGGATCCCGGGAGCGCCGTGGGATCTTTCAGTCGGAAGAGTCTGGAATCCTGTTAAACCGGCTGACCTGTCAGCTCGGTGCTCACATGCAGATCTCACAAAAGCTAACTTTGCATTACCTACCATTTTATTCATTGTGTTACTAAGCAGGTGGCTTACTCAAGGTTACTGAAAATTACATGTGCTCCTGCCCTTTCGTCCCATTTCGTCCCCGGAGATTTCACAGAAACCTTGTGGGCTGAGATTCTTTCTCAAGCCGTCAGCAGCAGGGTCCCTGTTTTCTTTTTCTAAAAGGACAGTCTGCTCTTATGGACCCTGGGAGGTTAAGATTCTGCTCGTGTACTGGTTACTATTTGTATATGTGCCTATGCTGGGGGGGGGGGGGGGCGATGTCACGGGCTGAATAAGGAAAAATATCTCTGCAGCAACTGTTTGCAAAACAAACGTTAAGAGAAGCAGCTTGTTATTATGTAAATTTGCGGAGGGGCTTCGATTTGTTGAGCGCAGACACAAAATGCATCTATTTTACATGATTTTGCTACAAGAGCGCTCGGCAGAAGCGTGATGCAGGATGACAGGCGTCCGTACAATAATGATTTCTACACGCTCATGTGGCCGACTGTCCCCCCGTGCCCTGTGGTGCTGACAGGGAAGATGAAAGGATAGTCTTAAATACCTTTACACGATATTCACAAGATAAGGCTCGTGTGTAAAAGTCCTCCACATTTCATGCTCATTTACCTGTACTCGTGATGCCTGGAGATCCCCCTGGACCTGGGACAGCCCGAGAATGCAGCCCCCGGCTGGTACCGAGCGCGTTCGGCTTGTGAACCCCGTGTTCGCCTTTGCGGCTTCCTATCCAACGGCGCCCTCTCGTGGCGGAAGGTCCCACTCGGTGATATTTTTGTTTCCGCCAGCATGAATGGATTTCCAGGAGGTTCTGCAATCAACAATCAGTTGTGGAATCGGGGCGACAAAAAGACGACCCGAGTAAGACACCAGGCACGACAAGTTGGCCTGCGCCGTGCTTCTGCCGCAGAATATGACAGTTTGTGTGCCACTAAATGCAAATATCACAAGTGCTTAAAAGACCGTGGGAAGTGATATGCAGGCACAAGAACAGGGGACACCGGAGGAGAATAACGCCTGGATGGAAAGCAGATGGGGGAGACAGCAGAGTGAGCAGGAGACAGATTGATATGCATTAAGCGTGTGTCAACAGCGAAATTACAGCCCCGTAACCCCAAAAGAGGTAAACAATAATATTTTTTTCCCCAATCCCTTTACAGTCCAGTTACCAGGGGAACAGGTGTGTGTGTATGTGTATTTGGAGGGGGGGGGGGCATAGGGAGCCCAACTGCATAAAAATTGTATATCCTGGCATCTTAATGTGCCTCTTCAGTCTTCTAGTATTATATTTAAATTACACACACAAACAGAAAATAAAAGTGCAATTCCATTTGGCAAAATACAAATCACTGTCTGACAATTTTAAACATCATACAAGAACTGCTTAAGTGGCAATTTAAGGTTGCTGTGTTCTGGCAAACTCCTCAGTGGGAGCCCAATCAGTGAGTATCAGCAGAGTGCCCCCCACCCCGGCCATGGGGGCACTGAGGCGTGACTGGGGGCATGACCGACAGTGAGGCGTCACACACGGCAGAGGCAGTGGTATTTAGCCTGGCGGGCTGCAGGCAGCCTGGGCATGGAGGTGATGGCATCAGCAAGATTCTGCCAGCATTCCTAGTAGTGGCGGCTGGCAACAGAGGATTGGACGGCCCGGGAGCGATGGGCATTTGCATATCTGAGACACAGCGATGAACGCGGCTCATGTGTGGCGTATGCTTTTGATTAACGGCGCTGATTGACTGATTATCACGTACTTTATTGTTTATGCGCTTTGGCTGTTTTTCCCCCTTCATTTCCTGGGCTGTTCATCAAACTGTGCTCTAGCTCCCAACTCTGAAGAGGAGGAGCATCGAGTTTACAAGGATGACTCAGCCGATATCTACCTGGCGATAGAGATCCCAGGAGACGCCTTATGAGAGCGTCGGTACCGAGGCCTCTTCTGGCTGGGGGGGCCTCCGTAATCCAGGGCCCGAATTCGGCCCGGGAGCTGTGCTAATTCTGGGGGAAATCGCTGGATGGCTTGATTAGTGCAGTGAGAGAGACAGGGATCAAAGTCGCGCTGCCGCCAGAGGTGTACGCCCCCCACTGGGGTTCAGGCCGACCGTGATTAGCTTTAATCAGACACGCTTGCAGCATCCTGGGCTGGTAAACATCCTCACGCTCATCCTGCTCCACCCCTGCTGCAGGCTCCTTCCTTCATTAGCGGAAATTAGCTCCGGTGCTGATGAGCGACCTGTATGGCAAGGCGTTCCCGGCTTCCTCTCGGTTCACCCCCCCCCCTTTATGATGGTAGCTAGCTAGCTGGTTAGAAGATCCTGCCATCTTCCTAAATGTGTTGTTTAATATTTAGCGTAGTGACGGTTTGTGGCCAACAGGGGGCTACTCAAACCTTGGGTGGTAAACGCCGACGCTGCCCTAGACACACTGCAAAACCAACAAACCGCCCTCCCCAGTGTTAGTCACAGGACCTGTCCCTGGGTATCAGCCCATTAGGAATGGACTCCTCAGTGGAGGAATATAATCAGAGGCAGTTGGTGAGCGCAGACGGTCGGCCCGGCTGCTGTCGCTCTGGGGTCCACGATTAAGATTCTGGGCCAGACGGGCGCTGCGTCTCCTAAGATCACTCTCACTCAACAGGGTCTGGGTCTGTTGGAACAATCCGCATGTGCCCGTCTATCCCCTTTGTTCTGTCTTCTCTTCCTATCCTTTGTGGGGTGTCTGATTCCACCCCCACACTGAGGGCCCCTGATTACAACGACAAGAGTGACAGTAATTGAGGCGCGTTCCTGCCGCTTCTTTCGCTTCCCCCCCTTTAATGAAAGTGGCATTATGGTGTCAGTCACGGTTCGCCTTCTGATTGACACGTCGCCTTCTTCCCCCTCGGAGACGCGGAGTATGACGAGATCCTCCTGCGGCTCCCCAGCTCCGTCGGAGATTAAAGCGGGGAGAACACGTGCATGGGACAGATTTAAAACATTTTCACAGGAATGCGGAGGAAGGAAAAAAATAAAAAATTAGGGCATTCTTAACAGATCAGGCCTCTTAAAATGAATTTGGTGCCTGATGACCACAGCAGAGCATGTTTACTGCTCCACCCGAAGACAGACTGTTCTGTGCTGATAAATGTCATGTCGTTCACATTAAAAACCGGCTGGGGGGCATCTCCAGGACTACAATTACTACGGATATTATGGTCTTCCTCCAGAAAAGTAAAATTATCACATGCAACACACACACACACGAGAGAGAGGGAGAGAGAGAGAGAAGCTACACAAAAACATAGCCACAGGTTTGATTTTCCCAAACTTTGTTTTTAATAAAGATTCCAAGCTTGAGTGACCACAGAAGCAGCCAGTCACAAATGCCAAAGGTAAGGTTGGGGGCGGGGTCAAGTACAGAGTCAGCTATGGGGCGGAGCCCTCGCTCATCACCATATTCTCCAGAAGCTGACCCATGGTGCTCACCGTGCACCCTTCCCCACAGTGTCACTTATTAACAGTCCTCCACTATCATCAGTATATTAAATCACAGCTGCATAAACAACAAGAGCACCGAGTGCTGGAAGAAGCAGCAAGCCCCATAAGTGATGCCCAGCGGGGGGAGACCCGACTCGGGGCCGCAAACACCCGCCTGCTTCTGTGCCGAAATGGAGGCCGCCGTCTCAACATCCAGTGAAGGGCTTTTTGTTGTTGTTGTTTTTTTTTAAACTCATTTTAATTACCCTGGGGTAAGCAAGAGATGAAACACAGACAAAGGAGTAAAAGGGAGGATAATGAAGAGAAATAAGACAAATAACTGTACCACAATGAGAGGCGAATGAAAGGAGCGCTGCAGTGCATGCTGGGAGAACAAAAACATGCCAACGCCAAGCCAGCTCCATAAACAGTGGTAAACCAAAAATAAAAAACCAGAATCTTGGGATTACTTCACCCCCACCCCTCGTAACTGGGAAAATGGTCCGGTCCATTCTCTTCCTGATCTCCCCCTTCCCTCCCCAGCTGTGGATGAGTCCACATCATCTGAAGACGAGCCAGGAGAGCATGAATTGGGGGGGGTGTCGTGCCGATCCTACCCTGGCATGTGTATGCTTGTAGCTTAAGTGTATTATTATTCTTAATTAATTGCCTAACACCTACCAGAAGACCCTGACCTTCTTATGCGTGATTATAAAACTTTGTCAGCTCATTCCAGCTTATAAAATGAACCGAATCTTCAGACGACGTCAGAGTTCTTCTGAACCATTCCTTCGTAATCCTTTCAGTAATAAATAATTAGCTTAGCAGCATGGCCACTCGCCCCCGGTGGCCTGGCCGCGCCGCCCGGCCGGCCCCGCCGGCGGGGGGGGGGGGGGGGGGGGGGGGGGGGGGGTCTCAGTGGTTGGACTGTGAGGAGGAGGAGGAGGATGGGGAAGGCTGCGGGGAGTGTAGGGGGGCCAGATTCTGGGCTCGGGATGGGCGTGGGGGGCGGGGCTGCTGGGATAGCTGGGGGGCGGAGCTGGGGTCCGGGGTGCCCAGCCCGGGGCTGCCCTCCTTCACCTCCACATCCAGCTGGGCTGGACACTCAAAGTGGACGCAGTGGAAGACCTGCGAGGGGGAGAGCTGTGGTCAGGGGCTCAGCTTGAGGAGCCAAAAAAAAGCGAGCCGCAATGGACACCGGTGATTGGGCAGCTCGCTGCCACACCCACAACTCACCTCGTTAGCAGTGTTGTGCGTTCCCACGATGCGGATGAAGCAGGCGGGCTGCTTCTCGAAGGTCAGCGTCTGCCACGACCTTCCAGAGGGGGGGATGACAGCAATCAGGACAACAGCTCGCTCCACTTCCTCGGGGATTAGCTTAGCTAACGTGGTCTCTGTATATTGATCTGGGCAGCTGGGCGGACACACCTGCATGCCAACTTGGTACGGTCCACCACCCGGAGCCACTGCTGCTGATTGGTGGAGAGTTCGATGTAGTAGCTGTAACTTCGCTCATCACAGTCCCACAGGAGCAGCCTGACACCGCCGGGAAGTGAGGATCAGTTTTGTTTTTTTTGTTTTTTTTTAGGGGGGGTGGCGGGGGGGGGTCTTCATACCTGAGTGAGGATATCACGTAGGGCTGGGCCAGCTGAATAACGATGGCCCCGGAGCCCAGCTGGTGGCAGGTGTAACCCGAGTCCCAGTCATAGTTGCGCGTGTCGCCGTTGAGCAGCGCGTTACGGCTGCGGCTGACGCCCTCGATGACGCTGGCGCAGGCCGTGGCGTGGGCAACGTTCTCCGGGGCGCCTGCCAAGAGGGGGTGGTTTCCGGGCTTCTGCCCCCTGTGAAGAGGGGCCCCCCCCCCCCCCCCCGACCCCGTCGGCCGCTTACCCAGAAGCCCTTTCTCCAGGGTGAAGGGCCGGTGGGTGAACATGCACTCGAAGGCCACCAGGTGGAAGACCTTGTTGACGGTGTTGTGGGTCCCCACGATGCGCACGTACCTGAGGTGCACAGAAAGCCGGGGTTTGGGTGTCGTGCGAGCGCACGCGGGACGGACGGGGCACAGCTGGGGGCATCACATCCACAGCGTTACCTGCAGACACGAGCCGGGAAGTAGAGGTTCTGCCAGGAGCGACACAGGAACTTGGAGTGGTCCACCACACGCACCCAGTCCAGCTCGTCCATGGACACCTCGATGTAGTAGGAGTACGACCTGCACAGGAAGGAAGGGGACCAGTGGGCGGGACGTCTGCATCCTGTCAATCACTGCAATCACTTCCTATTATGCATTGGAACTCATATGCAGGGACACACCACTGATACGCAAGTATGCATTTGCTATATAAAGTGATACGGAATTTGTCATAACAGCACTAATGCATACTTATTCTCTCTATTTGCACTGAAATGACGTGAAATTACTCTGCATTTTAACCCCCCGCATGCCGTACCGGCTGTCCCGGTCCCACAACAGGATGCGGATGTGGTTGATGATGGAAGCCTGGCCCAGCTTGACCTGGATGCCGGCGCGGCCCTCGTCCTCAATGGGATGCCGGGAGAAGCCGTGGTCCAGGTCGTAGTTCTGCGTGTCGCCATCCAGGAGCGCCGACTTGAGCTCGCCCTTCACCACCTGGGCACCGTGCTTCATGGTGGCGATGTTCTCCTCGGGGACTGATCGGGGCGAGGAAACGAGAAGTAGCCATTACAAAGCTGGGAGTGCTGACAGTGGGCACGGACGACCCCGAAACTGGGAGCCGCAACCCCCCCCCCCCGGAGACATCCCCCGCAGCCTGGTCTCTTACACATGCCCACGTTCGCACCATTACAGGCACGACTGCTGACAATTCGCAAGGACTGTTATCACGTGGTAGTTGAACTGCAGACAGGGGGACCTGAGGCCCACAAAGCTAATACCGGCTGAGCTCCCAGAGGCCTCAGTCCAGCCCTCATTCGGGGACCAATTACGTTTTCCGGGGCAGAGAACGGCTCTGCTCCAAATATAAAAATGGTGCCGACTGACTAGAACTAAACAGGCACTAGGACCAAGGGGCTCACTCAGCATGCCGCGGTAGTTGAGGTCCATGTCGCGGCTCTCGGAGCGCATCTTAATAGCGTCCAGCAGGTCGTCGGGGCTGACGAGGCCGGACGGCCGCACCACGTTCAGCATCTCCGTCAGGCTCATGAGTGGCAGCCGCACCGCCGACATCACTTCCTGTGCTGTGGACTCGCCGTTGTGCCGGCACCAGCGGCTAAGCGCCAGGAAGATGTCCTTCTCGGTGGCGGCAAAGGAGTCTCTGCGGACCACCGTCAAAAGCGCAGTCTGTGGGAAGGGATTTGGGGAGAGAGAGACCGGTATGTCTAAAATAATAATATAATTGCATTTTATTTATTTAGCTTTTAACTAAAGTGATGTATGATTTAGACAAAAGGGCCAGCCAGTCCCTGGAGCCGGCGGTTGAGGGCCTGACTGAAGCACAGTCACAGGGGACGGAGACGGAGACTGAAATCCTCCAGGGATGTGCAGCAACCATGACATCCACAGCCCCATAGTGCTGCCCCCTCCCCTGGGGCCGATAAAGTATATTTTATAACTAATATGTAATAACAACAATGGCATTCATAATCAAACAACTGCACAGCACTGACAAACCGCTTCCTCCGGACACCAAGCCCCTGACCCACCCACCTTAGAGAGGGCGAGGAAACCGTCGGACACCAGCACCTCAGGGGCGTGCCGGTCCATGTACGCACAGCAGGCGGCGCTGAGCGTGTCCAAGCAGTACAGGCTGGCCACGTCGAACACCAGGCACACGTTGTGGGTGTGCAGCACGGTGCGCAGGAACTCCGACACGGAGTCTTCCAGTGGCTGCAAGCCGTAGCGATGCGCCAGGCCCAGAAAGTCCAGCAGCGTCTCCTCGCGGGCCGAGCTCAGGCTGGCCCGGCCCGTGTACAGGTACTGCAGCAGCATGGAAAAGGCCTCTGCCCGCGTGTCCCCCAGTGGGACCTCAGCCTGGGGCTGAGACTCCTTCATGCCTCCGTAAAGCAGAGCTCTGAGTGGGAGGAGTGGAGACATCACATGACCCAGGTCAGACCAATTAGGTTCTGAGAGATATCCTGAGGAATCCAGATAAACCTCATTTTAAACGATCAGGAAATAAAAATCTTGCTCTCGGGATCATCTTGCACGCTTAGTGAATAACTGCCACGTAACCTTGTTCTGTCAAATTTAATTTAAACGATAAATTGTTATTAAATTTGTATTTGACCCGCCATTACCACTGAAAGCAGGATACATTAGGCTCATAGCATCAAATATGACCTGAGGAGCCTCTAACGCCAGCTTGGATTGAGGGTATTGATCTGCGGTGCAAACATTTGGCTCACAAAGTGCTCAGGGTCAGGGACGATAATAACAAGCTTCTAGCGAGTCACACAATAAGCGCATCGACTTCTCACACCTGTTAATACCGCAGGATGTTACCTGAAAAAGTGACAGCGTGCGGCCAGGATCACCCGGTGCGCGGGAAAGCGCTTCTCCTCCACGATGAAGGTAACATCGCTGTAGTCCTCACCCGGCACCAGGGCCCCCAGCTGCTCCGACAGCAGGTGCACGTGGTCGATCTCGGACACGGAGCCGTGCGGTCGCAGGGGGTGGCTGTTACTCATGGCCGCCACCGCGGGGCGCTATCACGGCTGGCACGGAGAGAGGGGCGTGGTCGCCTGTCATTCCGCGTCGCTCTCAATATCTCCACCATCATCCAGTTACATGGTTACGTTAAAGCGTCGCCCGTGAGGTTAATTTACTGGAACAATACACGGTTTTTAATAACAGCTGATTAGGACTCAACGAATGAAACAAAAAGGCCGAGCTGCCGGTGCCTCCCACTTATGATTAAGACGGCAGCGCCTCCCGCCTGTTTTTCCGGCCTGGGTGCAGCGGTGAAACACGCCCTAAACCTGAACAGCGGCGACACCGGGACGCCGTGATGTTTGCGGCGATTAAATGTCAATCCGGCTCAGACGGACACGCGCATGGCGGGCTGCACGGCCCCACCGGTTCGACATCAGTGCAACAGCCACTACGGCCTGTCATAGTCAGCTTTCACTTGTCAATACGACGGCATTTCTATTCACCCGGCTGAAATGCAGTGATAATGTGGCATCCGCGCACATGAGGGGCTCCGGACCGCCCGAATCAGGTACCTAAACCCCTTTTCGCGGTGCGTCATCTCTCTCCTGCGTTTAATCGGGAACCAAACCGCGCAGCTCCGGTTGTTAGCGCCTGCACTTCTGCAGTGCCGGTAAACATGCTAGTAAATGTGGGCACCGTCATCATATCTGGGTCTCCGGAGCCTCCCCGGAGACTAGGAACCGGTGCTTTCCGTCACTCGGTATTGACAGCTGGCAAGAGCAGCCCGACCCTCCCCCTTTGGGCGTCTGGCCGGCGACTTACCGGGCAGTGGCTAGCCGGCGAGCTAACGGAAACGCGGCTCTGCTCCCCTCGGCTTCCAGGCTCCTTTATGTGTCAGAACAGCGCAGAGCCACAGGCAACAGGACGACTCTCCGGCGGCGGCGGCACCAGCGACGCGAACCGGCGGTTAGACACTGACTGCTGACGTCAGAGTCGCGAATCCAAACTGGGCCAACGGGACGTGACCCGGATATTGTTGATGGTGTCGCTTTTATAGAGAAACAAGCGCCCCCCACCGGCCAGGAAGCCAAAAAAACAAGCAATGACAACACTATTATCATCCAACTCGGCAGTAGGCGCTAGTTCACCTTCTAGAAGGTTCTTAATTCAGGTAAGGATTATATTGGTTTTACAACTGCTCTAGGTCGATAAGTTGATGAAAAGGTGATTGATTACGAATGCTATGAATAATAGTTTAAAAATAGTTGTTTTTCAAACACTCAGCATACTTATTTTTATTCACCCTCATTTTATTTTCTTCTGTGATCTCATGTGTTTTACTGTCACCGAAAAATGCAGAGACATTAGAGAATACAAGAGATGTACACTGGGGTAATTGCTAAGCCATTACTTTACTGTCTATGAATCTATCTATGAATTTATCTAAAATGAAAGCAATTTTCCTGCATATCCCTAAATAAATGGTCTCAAATGTTCATCATCATTTTCCTCCCACTGATCAGCTCAGTCTAACAGCCTGTTTTACCCAAATGCCACATTTGCCACAACCAGCCCGTAGTTCCCATTCTATCACTTGAGAATGTTAAGAAGCCTGCTTGAAGGATGTTGCTTTATGTGCCCAAACAGAGCCTTGTTCTCGCTGCTGGGACACATCCAGCTTCATGCTGCTTAACCATCAGGCCGCTCCGTCCCCTCAGACGAGGAATTATGTAGGACGGGATCTGCCTCCATCTGAGAGAGAATCAAATAATATCTATACACTATAAGGCCTACCTGTGAGAAAGTGACTTTAATGCCAGGACAGCCAACTTGACTTCTTAACCCCAATACACCTTGAAGGAAAACACAGCCTCTGTATAGCTTTAAATCTCCAATTTAAGGTCATGGCGTATAATGCTGGAGAAGTTTTAATTATTTTGCAGTTTGCATTCTGTGTTGCTTAGTGTTGGTCATACAGCAGTCATACCATAACAGGGTGAGACCCAAGTTCCTATTGCAGAGTAAGAGTTGGTGCTACATTTGGTCACTGTAGTTTACACCAACCCCATGGATCCAATGTAAACACGCACAAACAAAGAGCATCACAGCATGAAATATTGGCACGTGTGCTTTGAATTACTGCAAAACGCACACACTGCACAGCGTCGGTGTAGCTAGATTTTATAGCACATCCACACCATAGAGAACCTGAATCTCCACATTGAACAAAGAGTCATGGTTGAGGTCGTTCATGTTTACACCACGTTCCAGGGAAGAGATGATTCTGACCATCCAACCCCCTCAGTCACTGCAGTTCCTCCCGCTCCATCCTATTTTCATTCCAGAAATAGACAAACCCCCATTCAGTATTTGCTGCCCCCCCACCCACCCACCCTATAGCTGCTGTAGCGTTCACCCCCCAATCTTCCATCGAGGTCTCTCTAGCTGGCTATGGAGACCATGTTGTTTGGGCTCAGGATCTCAATCCAATAACCATCCGGATCTTGTATGAATGCCAGACCTTTCATTTTACCTGTAGTGAAAGAGAGGAGGAACCCAGAAGCTCACAATCTGCTCTTTACCGGCCCTGAATGTTACACTTAAATTTGACACCACAGCGGGAGTTATGGGACAGCGAGGGAACCTTCCTTACCATCATCCGGTTTCTTCACGAAAGTCACACCCTGCTCCTCAAAGAACTTGCAGGCGGTATCAACGTCTGGCACCGCGATGCCGAGGTGTCCTAAAATCCGGACGGCGAGCAGGGCAATGGGGAGGGGGGCAAGCAAAACACAAGAAGAGTCAGCACCGCTAAGGTTGTGTGAAACTGGGGTTCATCATTCTGCCGTGAAGCCAGCCGATTGAATCGAGGGCATCTCGGCACACGCGTGGACTCACCAAAACCACGGGGATCGGAGTTCCCGTTGTGGTACGTCTGGGTGTCAGACTCTGAGCCCCAGTTGCTGCAGAACCAACAAAAAAAAACACCTCATTACTCCTGAACTCCTGACAGGCAATCATCAAACATTCAATCAGCATCTGCTAGCTTCGGTGCTTGGGACCCTGCAGCAAACCCAGCCTGAGCCCATCTGGGAAGCCAAGGGCAGCTGGGCCACTTTCCCAAGCTGCACTCCAGCCAATCAGCTTACTGTCTCCACCACCAAAATGTGGGCCAAGATGACTGGTCTTGTAACTGAATGAAGTGACTGAAGGAGGCTAATGACTTGGACAATAACTTTAGCTGCAGCATACAACCTGAGCTTAGGAGAAATCCTTCACTCATGTAGCCACTTAGGGGCACTGTACTGTATTACTGAATAGCTAGACATAACAAGGGCCTGTGCTATAATTAAATGTGGTGGTAGCACTAATCACTATGTAAAACCTTAAGGGACCTAAGCAGTGTGCCGTTTGTGGAAGGAATGATGTTAGAGTAAAAGCAAAGAGGGTGGGAGCAGGAGTGGCCTCACTGTGTTAGTTCGATGGTGGCACGCCGAGAGAAGGTCCAGGCTGTCCTCTCCTTCACGTCCGCAGGGATTTCATTCTTGTCCTCGTAGCCCATGAAGTACAGTGAGAAGCGCATGGAGGGGAAGTCAAATTTCTGCAGCAGACTGGGGCAGTGTGGAGGGTGGGGGAGGGGGCACAGTACATTGAGTTTAACATATAGTTGACACAAAAGGGAAAGTAATCGTCTCTGGTCCCTTACCAATTCTCTATAGAGGGGATGTATCCTACAGTAGTCGTGGAGTGACGTATAACTGGGACCTTGTTTGGGAATGGCCAAGCTTTAATAAACAGTACAGTCTCCATCCTAATTGGAGGGGACCATGTTTGTTACCCCAAAGCATGAGAAACATCTGACCTGCCTGACTGCAAGCAGCACTCAGACCTCAACCTTGCAATCTTAAATCGAAGGCTGTTTATTTCCTCACCTGTAGCTCAGGTCTGGCTGCGACCCAGGAGCTCCATAACCCAGCATCCCCTAAATCTAACAACTATTTAGACGGCTAAACTTCTGTTACCAAAAAATATTGGGTAATGAACATTTTATGAACTTCAAACATGTTCAAATGGGTCACCAATAACTCTGATGCAAACAACGTGCACACACCCTGAATCTTTTTTAACATTTCACACTCCACTCTGTGAAGCTCAGCCCTTAACCTAGACTTAAGCCTTAAGTGGGTGCAGTATTGAAGCCGTGCTTCTACAGCTACACCATAATCCCAAACTGCAGCGATTTCTTACTATTTAATACACAGGAAAAACTGATACAA
>JAABNY020000025.1:22047397-22062756 GCA_015164015.2 Brevimyrus niger | reverse complement strand
CGTGCTTCTACAGCTACACCATAATCCCAAACTGCAGCGATTTCTTACTATTTAATACACAGGAAAAACTGATACAACCCTTTGTATAGTAGGTTATTAAACACCTTGCAGCATATTCTAAATGCAGCAGCTCGAAGCAGAACCTCTGTTCTTATTTCCCTGTACTGGCTTCCTGTTAGGTTTAGAGCCGACCTCAAAGTTCCCCTACTTACCTCAGCATGGGCAACCGACTTTGGCTTTGACCTTGACCAAAGTCTCCAGCTTTTAGCAAACAGGCTCGCTCTTTTTTTTCCTATAATGTTAGTATGGCCACAACAAACCCATGTAAAGCACTCTGGGACAAATCTGTAATGAAAGGCTCTATATACAAATAAGCTGAACTGAATTTAACTGAATTGAACATGGATAAACGGAGATGCAGTGTGGGGGGCTGGATGCAGGAACACTGCAAATCTTTAGCTCAGAATGTAGATCAATTCAAGCAGGTAGCCTGAGAATATGATAAGACTTGTATATTACTGAGCAGCTCTGACTGGCTCTTGCCATTAAAAGGGTGATGGAGGTAGAGAACAAGGGGCCACTTACGTCATGCCCAGGATGCGTGTGTAGAAATCCAGTGATTTTACTGGGTCTTTCACTCTCAGCATTGTCTGCTGCATCATGAAGTCCTGCAGCAGAAACAATAGGACGTATTAGCAATCAAACGGCAGTGCACCCCGTCCTGAAAGTGGTCACCCCCCCACTCTGGGAAAGTGCTAATGAGTGGGCATTTGCAAAGGCCCAACTCTGGGCAGGTCCAGTGGCATCATGCTTTGCCAGCACTGCATTTGTATGCTAAAGTAAGCCACTGAAACACTTTGGCACGAACATCCAGTGATCTTGGCGTCTATCACCATGCTATCGGCGCCAGCAGAACTATTCTCTGCCTTTAAACATGAATCATTTAAAAACTGAATGCAGAGTAGGGAAGAATGACGTCGACAGGGCTGTGCATAGACTTTTTGAACGAAGGTGCACAAAGAATAAAAAAGAGACTCCGGGCACATTTACAGCTCACGCAAAAGTTCAGATTAAATTTATCGGGCAACACAGTGCTCAGGTACCCCAGCTCCCTCTTAAGCACGTGCCGGGCTGTCAAACTCAAACTGCGTAATCGTTGTGTCGTCGATTTCACGTATATGGTGGATCAACCGAAGTGCAAAGCGTTGGATCCTGGGTATTCACCCAATTAAGAGGACAAGTAGTGTTTTATTAGCAAACTTTAATAGTACGACTGGAAGATGCAGTATATTACTGGTACTCGAATTATAACTTATAAATCTGCTTGCATGCTTGCTAGTCGAATGACACGGAAAATAGGCCCAAGTTCAACACCCTGGTCTTTTTCTCCACTAGAGCGGATTATACGACGTTATGCAGCAGCCCGCACGCGGCCGTACCTTACTGATAAGGGGTCCGTCTTTGCAAGCAGCCGCCACGGCTTCGTTGGAGAGACCCTGATCGCTCATGTTTGCTGCTAAAAAAAAGGTCCAAATGCCGAAGCAGGACCGGACAGCGGAAGATAAGGCGGCACAGGAAGCGCAGCGTCGGGCCGGTTCGGAGGCTGGCGAGTCCGCCCAGCTCGTGATGTCACCGCCGAGAAGCCGCTCCAGGAGAAAAAAAAAAAACTTTCTGGCCTCCTTTTTTCATCTGCATCAATAAACAAAATCAATAAATATTCACTCTCATTAATTTTACGAGTTTAATTAACGGCGAAATATAGCTTAATTTAAAAATGCTTCGCATTATTTGCACGGAAAAGTTTCATAAACTGTCGAATTCATTTTTAAATTGCTGGCATATCCATTTACGCGAATTTGCCGGCAGGTGACAGTATTATTTTTCGAAATAACGCCGAATTCTGAAAGTTGATAGCCTTGAACCACCTGGTGCGTTTTCTCGTTGGATTGCAGGTGAACGGGATGGCTATTGTCAGATGTTCTTGATTCCCCGGATCCCTGATCTTATACTTTCTGGATTAGTATTTTAGTCTTATGTGAGGATATTTAACTGTGTAGAAGATAATTACCACTGAGTATTGTTTTGACCGTGATGATCCAGAAAGGACAAATGTTTATCGGAACTGTAAAACTGAGACTTGATTTCACCTGGGGTGTAATTTCATACTTTTAAAAATAGTTGCTTAACAGAAATTATTGTCCGCATTTTATAGAGATTTACAGTTAATAATAATATATTCAGAGAATTTCGAAAAAGTCTACACACAGTCGTTTTTTCGGTAAAGGATACCTGTTACAACCGAATAAAGATAGATAGTTTGGAAATTAGCAATGTGGTATAAAGGGTTAATGACACGCTTAAACTCGCCATGAGGTTGCCTGACAGCGGTTGCACAACAAGACTTCTGCAGTCTATTTTAAAATGTTCGCCTTTGAAATTTAAACTATGCCGTTTCCGGCATTAGCCCTTGCAGTTGTTTCTATGATATGAGAGTTATGAGGAGACAGAATGAAATGATGTACGTTAGACGACTTATAAATCATAAAATACGTATTATTACAATTGTGTAGACGCCACTAGGACAAAACGACGTGTCGTCCAGGAACGTAGTTTTACGTTATAGATACTTTAAACGACGTTTATTAAAGGGGATTCGTAGCTGAACGTTTTAATCAGACAGCATGTCGTGCTGAATAAGTGTTTTTGGTGTAGAACATTTGTCAAAATATTTGTACGTGCCGTACCGATCAGACTGCTTAGTGGACACATTTTTAGCCTAAAAATACTTGGGACGGGGCATCGATACCGTGGCTATGCAAACAGGACTGGTCGCAGGGCTGCGGAGACGGGACAGTCATTGGCGTCACCAGTACAGAGCTCTGTTATCTGGAAGGCGGCGGCCGTTTCGAATCCTTTTTTCTTGCGCAGCAGCGGCCATGTGACAATGGGAGTGTAAGGGCAACCGGCGAAAGCAATAAACGTGGATCGGTTACCATTTACGTCTCACAGTTTGACGGACGAAAGGTTAAGCGGCCGTGCGCCTGCGTGAGCCCCACTGCACTGCGGCGAAGGGAGGCGAGCCGGGAGCCGTTGTCGCGGGAGCGCTGTTCCCGCCTCACGGGCTTCGGGAGTCGGCCGGTTCGGGCGGACGCACGCAGGACTGCGGGCGCCATGTGCACCGGTGCGCTTCCCGGGACCGGAGTGGCTGCGGCGGTTGGTGTAGGAGTGGCTGAATCGGTGGAGCGGAGTGTATGATCGGCTCCCGGGAAAAGTGAGATGTCTACGAGCAGGTTCGACAGGCTGCCGGCCGAGGACAGAGGCTTGCATCGCAGACTGCTGTCCTTCATTTACTACCAAGCGATCCGGGACCTGCGCCCGGTCTGGAAGCTGGAGGACATGAGGACTATGGAAACGTTTTACTGGGACAGGCAGCAGCGACGGAGGACCTACACCCCCTCGGAGGCTCTCCTCTACGCTATCGTGCATGACCACCAAGCCTATGCCCAGTACCTCCTCAGCCAGTACGCCGAGGAGGCTTTAGCTATGCCCAGTAAGTACATCTGCAGCTATCCGGCGGCGGCTCCGCACTTGGCCATGGCTGTCAGATACGAACGCAAGGATATTTTAGAGATCATCTTACGGGCGGTACACAAGGTGCCCAGTCTGCGTTCCTGCCTGCGGCGTGGCGACTGCTTTAGCCTGGAGGACGGCAAGACGCCGTTGCATCTCGCCTGCGAGCTTCTCCACCTGGAGATGATCACCCTGCTGCTGGGAAACGGCGCCTCGCCGCAGACCGAGGACGGCGACGGCATGACGCCCGTGGACCTGCTGCTGAAGAAGCTGCGGGACGCCGGCAGCACCGCGGCGGGGGAGAAGCACCTCTGTCTGGATAACATGGTCCTATTTATGCCTAAACTGCGTTTCAATATGAAGAGTTCCTTGGAGAAGGACCCCGCTGCCTGGACCAAGGTCCTGGGCGAGGATCGCTTCAACTACCTTACAGGAAAAAGCCCCGGATCACTACTCCTCATCGCTATGCAGAAGATCCTGCAGCTGCTGCCCAGCGACAGGTTCCCCAAGAGTCTGCAGGAGCTCGCCATTCCCAGCTCCCTGAAGCAGCTGCCTGTCCTGCACCCGGTGCTCCCCGCAGACTTTCACTAGCGCTGCGGTCTATCCACGGACATTTTTTTAATCGAAGTGCATTTATTGTGCTTTTATTTGTAACGCATGTTTAAGGGGGTCGTTTCTTCAAGCATGAGAAATATTTTAACGTCGCCGGCACAATGCCGAGTTACGCTTTTTTAAACACTCCGATCCAGAGGACTTTTAATGACAGCTCTGTTCGTTACGGACAACTGTTTAATACTGTGCCCATTATATTTTCAAGGTAGCAGTTCATAAAGGCGATCATTTTTGCGCCTACAACTCTTCAAAACAGGTTCTACATAACAGTAATGAATGATGCCGGGTTTACATTTTCAAATATCTTCAAAGAGAATGTTATTTTATCCTTTAAGTCCAGTAAGTATTATTTGGACGTTTTGCACTAACCTTGGGAATAGGTATATTTTAAACAAAAAGTGAACGCGAGCTCTTCAGAAAATATGCCGAAATGTTGTCCTTGTCTCGGTATGTATGCAAGGGGGGAGTTTATGTTGGACAGTAGAATTTGTTTGGGAATGGTCATTTTTTTTGTCCAGTCAGCCAAACTAACTACAGTCATACGGGAATGCATATCCTGCTAGCAGTATGCACATGGCTGAACTCTGTATTGTTTGATGTAATGTGAAAGCAAGCAGTCTGTCACCATCAAAATAACAACATTGTTCATTTGCATAAGACTGATTTTATTTGTCCCATCAAGTGAAACCCAGATTTAAGAAAAAAGGTTGTGAATGTTATACTTGGAGAAATGACAGGAAAAGTGGTACAGAGAATCATTTTATTACATGTCGGTCCTACAACGTAACAGATTCATGACTGACTCCAGCGTTGAGTTAATTTACTATGAGGGACATGGCACATCTAGGGACAGGGTGAAGGACTTTACAGACAGGACCTCCTCTGTCCTCTCAGCAGTCCAGCAGATAAGACCCTGCAGATGGATTATTGGTCAATGGAAACTTTGCAGTTACTCCCCTCTCGCCTGTGGGCCCCTCCTACATTGAGCTGTACAGTCCTGAGAATCACAGGCGGGGGGGTTTAATTGCAGGGTTAGAGGACTACAGTGAGGACCTGACTGAGGTGAGTGGTGAAGGCTTGTCTGTGTGTGTGTGTGTGTGTAGGGGGTAAAGAGAAGGACAGGGGGCGCTAGACACCCACCACTTTGCATCAGTAACTGCGGCCAAAGAGCGTGTAGTACTGCGCTGGCTCCTTGCCGCTCACGCACATCTGGCCGGCCTGCAGTGTCTTCAGGGGCTGGAAAGGAATGCAGAGACTCTTGGCACCCATGGAGGGGGCCCCGGGCTCCAGGTCCTGGTCCCTTTGGTGGTGCAAGAACAAGCTTTTGTCAGAAACCCTTACCTGGTTCCCTAGCAACCCAAGAAACCGCCCCCCTTAAAGACAGAACTTACTTGGCAGTGGTCTTCTTAATCCAGTCCTCACAATCAATACGACCACAGAAGGGGATCTGTACGATCTGGGGGCCACCGGAAGATAGATACACTGACTTGAGATGCCAGTATCTAGCAGCCAAACGTACTCATCCGCCACAGACGTGGGCAGATCCACACGACAGGAATCATACATTTCAAGAGGGTCACAGAACTGAAGCGAATGACTCAAATGTACTGAAATGCAAGTGACCGTAAACCAAATTTCACGGCGTCCACTCCAGCGTCTCTTCCGGTACGACATCTACCCCCCTCCCCCCCCGTTGGATCGCTTACCTTGCCCTGGTCCAGATCTTTCTGGAACTGCTCCATGCTGTCAGCCACCACCATGTGCTTCTTCAGGTCATCCGAAGCCCTGATAAAAGCAGGGAGTTCAGACAAAGTCATGTTGCCCTTTAAGGATGCGTGGAGACAGCAGCCTGAAGTCCTACCTCTGAAAGAGGTTGTTTTGGATGTCCTCCAGGAGCTGCATCAGCCGGCTCTCCACTGCAGCCTCAGGCAGCGTGAGCTTCTCCCCCGTGTCCCTCCTCACTGCCACGCACTGGCTCTGCTTTAGGTCCTTGGGTCCCACCTCCAGGCGCACAGGAACCCCCTGGAAAGGTCCCATGAGCATGGAGGAAAAGAAGAGCTCAGTGGAGCACACTTGTCTCCATTCACGAGCATCACTTGACTCCCACTCTAGTGCACACAGAATGGGAGCATGCTGGCTAGTTACCTTCAGCTCCCAGTGGTTGAACTTCCAGCCAGGGGAGTAGTTGTCCCGCAGGTCAGCCTTGACCCTAAAACCGCTCTTCTGCAGCTGGGCAAGGTACCTGGAGCACTGGGCCAGCAGGGCCTCCTTCTCAGCTTCAGCCAGTGAGGCTGTGATGCCACAGGGGATGATGATCACCTGGTGAGGCGCCAAAGAGAGTCACCTCTAAGTATCAGGCTTTATCTCAAGCCACAGTCCTAGCTGTTTATTGACTGAAAGACTCTCGACCAAGGGTACAGTATTGATTCCCTTCCGGGAATCTGAGTTAACCTTCACAGGTTCAGTCCCTTAACTGATTAACCACCTTGTACTCATAGGTTCAAATCCCCCCTATTTCCATCCCCAGCTCTTCCTACTGAGCTGATCACTTCAGATCTACTTTCAAATCTCTCAGCAGTCAATTTGCAAATAGTTTCTCTTGTGAATTTCTGGTTGACAAGGTCCCTACAGTGATTCACCTCTTCATTCCCTGCTGTAACTGCCACCCCCTCACTGACCACACAGTCTTACACACGGCTTCTCCCCCTAGCCGACCTCACAGAGCCTCTAACCTGCAGACAGGCCACCCTTGGGGGCAGCACCAGCCCTTGGTTGTCCCCATGCACCATAGTCAGGACACCAATGGTACGGGTCGTGATGCCCCATGAATTCTGGTAGGCCAGCTGCTTCTCGCCGGGCTTCTTCGGGTCCTCAAACATGATCTCGAACATCCGGGAGAAGTTCTGGCCAAGGTGGTGGGAGGTTGCTCCCTGTAGTTGGTGCGGTAGGGAGAGACAAGACAGGAACCTTCAGCGAGACACTCCTGCATTATGAAAGCGGATGACTGGGAAGGTGGTTTCTCCAGTTCATCCTCGAGGCAGCCAAAGTGAAACGAACACTCATCCAAATTGCTACCGTTACTGGGTCTAATTCCGTAACTATCAACTCATGACTAATAGGGGCGGACACCCTTTGTGTCATGCAGTGACAAAATAGCTGCTGTGAAAGCACAGTGTGGAGGTGGGGGTGGAGCTGGGAGGTGTGTAGGCCCCACCTGAACGGCCCTGCCGCTGGCGGAGATAAAGGCCTCCACCGTGGTGGTGTAGTCTCCTCCAGCGAACTTCTCCTTCTCGGTCTTGCGGCCCTTCACCACCGGGATGGCCATCAGCTCCTCGTAGACACGTGCGTACAGATCCAGGATCTGCAGCACCTGTTGTGGAGGATGGTGTAGAGGGCAATCAACACGACAATGTTTTTACAGTGTGTGTGGGGGGGGGGGGGGGGGGGGTTGGGCGGCGGGTGGTTGACCTGCTGACCATCAGGCCACAGTCCAGACACCACTACATGATACCAAATTGCCCAGTAAGCAGCCCAGATTGGCAATAACAGCTCAGCTGACCAGAAGGGGGTGGGGAGGTTGAGGAGAAAACCATTACTTGTTGAAAGGGGGTGGGGGAGTTGAATTTCCTCACAGTGATGAGCCTCGCTCCTTTTAGGTTGACAAGTCAGATGTTCACATCGCCCTGCTGCTATATATGGACCCTAGAGTAAGTCGATACCACCCGTCCCCCCACCAAGTTAGGTCCACCCAGCGATTTCAACGGATGGGAACCAGGCCCCTCACACCTCCTCTGCGGCCTCCTCCTTGGTGGCAAAGGCGGTGTGCCCTTCCTGCCATAGGAACTCCCTAGTCCTCAGAAAGGGCTGCGGGTGTTTGAACTCCCATCTCTGCAGGCCAAGGACAGAGAGACAGACAGATAGAGAGAGAGACACAGAGAGATGGGGGGGAGGGTTAGGAAGATAAACAGCTCGTCAAGATCAAAAATAATGGAGCATGAAAATGATGCGGTGTGTGAACAGATCGCGATACTGACCACGACGTTGCACCACTGGTTGAGTTTGATGGGCAGATCCCTGTGCGACTGGACCCACTTGGCATAAGCAGGGTACATCACTGGGGGGCAGAAGGAGACAGACATGAGAGCGATTTTAGGGTTTAAGGCGGGGGCATAAGAGCAGCCATATTTCATAAAAAAGGGCCAGCCTCATCAGCCAATGATATGTTTTGGGTCAATGAGTGACAGGGGAGGAGACACTTCAGGGGCCAACCAGAATTCAGCTGGGGCCTGTGGCCCCACCCCTAGTTATCGAAACCTGCAGCTTAAATTTGCCATTATTTAGTACTCTGAAAAGACTAATTCATTCATCGACACTTGGAAACAAAACCCAGGGCTGAAAGCACAGTGTGCGCTTCAGAAACGGCACGTCTCCAGCTACCTGTCTCACTAGTGGGCCGGACTGCGATGGGCTCCGCCAACTCCGTCTTCCCCGACCGGGTCACCCACGCCACCTAGGCGAAAGCACAATCTCAAACTCTGCTGGATGTGGCGCTCTCAACACCCCCCCCCCTTACACCCCTAGTAATCCCATCAGTTTCCTTTAGCCAGAATCTGGGAGTAACTGCGCTACAGACCAGGAACCCTGCACCCTCCTTCCCATCATCTACCCTCTTCAGATAAGCCCCCCTCCCTCTCACACCTCTGGGGCAAAGTCAGCGATGTGGGTCTTCTCCTTCTCCAGCGCTGCCTGCGACACGAACATGGGGAAGTAGCAGTTCTCCACACCCAGTTTCTTGATCTCTCTGTCGAAGAACTCCTTGATGGCTTCCCAGATGGAATAGGCCCAGGGCCTCAGCACGTAGCAGCCGCTCACGTCGTAGTACTCGATCATCTCAGCCTTGGTGATGACCTGGGATAGGCAGAAGGTTAGATAAGTTTGGCCTGCAGGTGGCATAGTGGAACCAGCTTTTTGAGTATGGCTGGGGACTAGAGTCACAGGAGCACAAACTTGCTTTTACTTTTAGGCACAGTATAAATTCTTTGCAAAGTTCATCATGATGTGAAACTTGCAGGGCATTATGGGTAAGGGCATTTAGGCATTACCACTACTAATGTTTTGAAAATGCTACAATATTACAGTGCTTTTCGGGTCCCATCGAGGAGTGCTAGGTCAGCCATCTTGCCCTGTACCCGTCATTTTTTTCCGTTTACTAATGTGTTAACTGAAGAAGAATAACAGTCAGATTATGAACATGCACATGAATTTTTCAGTGCTACTGTACTCAGATATTTGCATGCGGCATTCAAATTCTTTGAATATCTTTAACATGCAAGCGATGAGGCCACTGCCTAAGCACGCAAGTGTTTACTGATTAAAAACAGCAAAACATAGTAAACGGGAAGTATGGATGAAAGCCCACTATCCGCCACCGGTCCCCAACCCAAATAGGGATCGTGGCACAGACACTGTACAGTCGTTTAGCAAGGCCCCGTACCTGGGAGTACCAGTCCGCCAAGTTTTCCTCCTTCTTCGCTTCTAGACCCAACCTGCATCAGAAACGAAACCGAATCTGAGATGATCAATTGTTCATGCTCCCCAAGTAGTCCACAGAACAGCTCAGGCCTGTTTTGATGACACAAGTTCTCCCGAAAGCATGCCGATCATACAGGTTCTGGCTACAGTCCACAACAATAATTCCTGCAGATGAAATGATCTGAAATGACCACACCAGCCTTCTCCTATTCCCCAAGGGCCCCCGTGACTCTCACCGGGTCTGTTTCTTGGGGCCCTGTCCATCTCCGGCCCCACCAGCTCCTCCCGAGTTGGACTCTTGGCCTTGGTGCTGCTTGTCTGTCCCCTTCTGCTTCCGCCCGCCACTCCCGCCCCCGCCCTGCTTCTCCGACTTGTTCTCCCGGTCCTTGCGGCCCTTGTCTTTGTCCCCGGTGGTCCCTGTGGCTGCCACAGGCTGGTACTCCACACCGGTCAGCGTTTTGTACTCTGCCTTCAGCTCCAGAAGCTTCTTCACTGCACTGTCTATTTGGTCCTGAAATCCACAGGATAGAAAATCTTATAATCTCATGAGACAAAGTGCCTAACAAACAAACATGCGGAGTACCTCAGGATCCTGTACTGGGACCATTACAGTTTTAGGGGTATAAAAACATAACACCAAAATGTCAAAAACTTAAGGTAAATGCTCTCTGATTACAAAGGACTGAAGGCAACTACAAGAAATATTTTCAGCACACATCAAAAAGTCATACACATACTGCATGATACTGTAAAATGCACTATTAAATATAGAAACCAAATGTCTCATACTTCAGTTCAACAGAGAGCAGTGAGAAAGGCTCCTTTGTACAGGATTACCATAAAACCCCCCAACAGCCTCCTCTTGTTTGTTACATCACGTTTGGTCTATGGCCCACAAAAACTCTCACCTTGGAGGCTTTCTCTGACTTCAGTGTCCTCACCAACTCTCCCTGCTGGGCGACCTGTGAAAACAGTGCCTGAGCGTCGGGCGGGACGCAGCTGGACTTCACTGGAGGACTGTCCACGCTGACAGAGCTCGAGCCTGCTGGAAGTGCCATGCCGGGCTTGTATTCTTGTCCGGTTTGCTCCTTGAACTCCGCTTTAAGAGTCAAGAGCTGCTTAACGGCAGTATCAATCTGATCCTAAGGAAGAAAAAAAATAGATTATCACCGGCAATACAAACATAGAGCAAGAAGTAAGAACTTTGCGGGAAACAAAGAAGGTTCTCGTTGCTATTCTTCCTCACCTTAGGAGCCTTTTCAGCTTTCAGCTTCCTAACTGTCTCCCCCTGTTCAGCGACACGATGGTACAGACCCACGGCATCCAATGAGGTGTTTCCAGGGGCAGGGCTAGGCGACGCCATGCCCGGTTTGTACTCCTGTCCTGTGAGCTTCTTGAACTCCTCCTTCAACGTCAACAGCTGCTTCACTGCAGCGTCAATTTTTTCCTGTTTGAAGGGGTCAAGAAAATTAAAGCTGAAATGCTGTCCAAAAAAAAATAAATCATAAATTTCTCGGTCACCAAACCTGATGATTAAGCATATAGACAGTGCTACATCACCTGCTTACCTTGGGGGCTTTCTCCGCCTTCAGCTTCCTCACTACCTCACCCTGCTGGGTGACACGTGCAAACGGACAGCCGGCAGCATCGCTTGCTGGGACGGGTTTGGTGGCACTGGTCTGTGGCTGGGAGGAGCTGGGTGGGACCATGCCCGGTTTGTACTCCTGTCCTGTCACCTTCTTGAATTCCTCCTTCAGGGCCAGCAGCTGTTTCACCGCCTGGTCCACCTGGTCCTTGGGGGCCTTGCTGGCCTTGAGCTTACGCACAGTCTCACCCTGGGCCGCCACAGCGGAGAACAAAGAAGCCGCGTCTTTGTCGGGGACGGAGGCAGCCTGGGGGACGGATTTGGCCTTCGCCTGCGTGAATGAAGCGGCAAGGAGATAGAACCTCTTTACTCCAGTCACCCCAGTAATATTACAGGTCACAGACGTAAAGAATGCACCTCTCTCTACTGCGTCTGAGATTAGAAGGAAACGTGTTACACAATGACGTGTAAAGATGACACGTTATGATGCAAAGGGTTAACGCAGCAAAAGTCAATTGAAATACAAGTAATACAGGGGTACCTCGGTTCTCAAAATTACTAGAACTTGAAATTCTTGAAAGTCGAAGAAACCAGTTTGACCTAGAACTAGATCTGAATATCAGAAGTCGAACCGTGAACGCTGACCTAATATAACTTGTACGTGCCAGAAAATGAGTCCTACTACAATGCATTTTTTACTTGAATGCCTTCTTCACAGACTGGACGATTAACCAAATAAAGCAGCGCAACATTACAGTAACTAACAATAAATAAACCACTAACTTATGTGTACTATTAGGAGTATTTATGTAATTTATTTGAACTTTATTTTACCAGGTAAATTAACTGAAAACCAGTTCTCATTGCTTTACGTGATATTCGGGAGAAATAGCAGATCACGCAGCAGAACTGCCTGGGATACGAGAGTCATGCGTGAAAGTAAACTTCAGCCAATAAGGGCAAAGGTGTGTCGTCACAGAGGCAGTTCCAGTTTGTGCAGCCAGGTGAGAGGTCGCAATGCATCTAACCGTAATGCATTGTGTCAGGAATAGAATGTGTTGCTTTAAGCCAGTGCTGTTAGCAAGTTGAACGCACCCAATGACCAGACTGGCGAAACAAACTGAAACACGGACTTAATACAGAGGACTAATTACAACAACCAGAAACAGCTAATCACATGGGGATCCCACACGAGGTTAACAAGGGGGCGTGGCACATAGAAGGAGAGGAGTTTTGTTGGGATAAGATCTTTATCGTTTTGGAAGCCATTAACAAAAAAATGCTTTTCTTGTTTTATCCTGTTAATTTTGCGTTTAAATGCTAAAAAATAAACAAACAAACATTTAGGTGTAATTTTGGGGGGGCGGAAACCAACTAATTGGTTTTCCATTATTTCTTTTGGAAAAAATTTGATCAGAACTTGAACTTTTTAGGATTCGATCCGGGGTCTGGAACGGATTAAGTTCGAGAACCGAGGTACCACTGTATCAGTAACAGTATTTTCTGTTTCTACATAAAACAAAGCTTATGTCAGGAGGATGTGAAGTGAGGAGCAGTGTGAAGAGTATAGGAGGGGTCTGGATTACTATAGAGAGAGCCTGAGTCTTTCCTAAGTCCCTGACCAGAGCCAATCAGCACGACTCAGTGTTGGCCAATGAATCGACACTAGTCATTCTGCCAATCACAGTCAGTGACTGCGGACTCACTGGCTTGCTGACAGCCTGGCTCTTGCTCTTGTCCTTGTCCTTGGACCCAGCGGTGGGCATGTCCTTGGTGTGTCCATCGGGGATGTAAAGCAGGACACATGGGCTCTCCTGGCAGCTGTAGGGACTGGGGATGGAGGAAAGGCCCAAGCATAACACAAACTGAACATGTAAATCTGAGTAACAACAAAAAAAAAAAGTATTCACTACTGAATCACAGGTGTGGGTGTGACCATACTGAGACGAGCTACCTGGTTGGCTCATACGGCTGGTCACAGATGTAGAAGCCCCTCCTCTGTAGCTGAATGATGTCACCTTTCTTCAGGTCTTTCAGACAAGGATCTCCTAACATTTGCTCCTCCAGCTATGACGAAGAGAGAGAGAGCAACAGAGAGAGAGAGAGAGAGTGATCGGAGACAGAGCAGACAGGACGGACCAGATAAACCAACAGAAACAAAGAGACAAAAACAGAGAAAGTGAAAGAAAGAGAGAAAGAATTGTTGCAGAGCGATATGTAACACTGTGCGTTTGGTGCGCTCCCCCACAGCCCTAGCCCACTGGGCCCCACCTTGCTGTTCCGGTTGATGTAATCCTTGAAGTCGTCATCCTTGCCCAGCACGGGTTTGGAGATGAGGTGCTGGTAGTTCACGCAGATGGCCGGCACCAGCGGGGCCTGGGGCGTGTCCGCCAGCCACGTGATCTTGGTGGTCTTCTTGTAGTCCTTGTTCTCCAGGTCCAGACGAGCCTCCAGGGATGAGACGGCTCCACTGGCGTCCCTGTGATGCAGAATTGCCATTAATCAGAAGAGAATGGAGTGGAAAGGGCCACCTGACACTGCAGACCCTGTGGAACCAGCGTGAAGAATACTGGAGGTTCAGAAAGTATCAAGGACCAGCAGAGGGATTAAGAACATAAAGCTCCAAAAACAGTCAGTTAATATTAGGGTGACATCATCATGACATCATCACCCACTGCATGAGAGAATGCGTAAGAAGAGACGGGCACCTGTGGATCTTGGTGATGACCAGGTTGCCCCAGTTGATGAAGGTGACGGTCTCCCCTTCGCTGAAGGTCTCGGCGTCAGCGCCCTCGACCAGCACCCTGGGTCCGTACCACACGGGCTTCACCCCAACGTCGGCGTTCTGTGAGGAGACCGGTCGTACCAGATGGACAAGCTAGCATACGTCTGCAAAAGGGCGGCGCAGACCACGGCGAGTACTAACGGCAAACGTGACAGCATGAGACAGGGATATCGCTCAGGGGCCATTCTAAGATTTAAGGTGGGGAGGGGGGGGTCGTACTGTAAGAGAGACCATAATTCATAAAGTAGGGTTAACCTTATTAGCCAATGATATGTTTTGAATTGGTGAATGACAGGGGTGGGGTACTCTCAATATCCATGCGTCCCCGTCCCTTACCAGAGAGCTACCCTATAACAATACAGTATTATTAATCCAAATTAACACCAAGCGTGACAATGTGCACATATGTGGGAATAGCGCCCCCTTCAGGTCGACCGAAGTACCTTGGGGTGCTTGGCAGCCTCCTTCATCTCCTCCTTGGCCTCGGGGATGGAGACGGGCACAGCGTGGGATTTCAGTAGAGAGGTGTACCTGGGGGCCACAGGGTCAATCACCTGGGAGGGGCAGATGGAGAAACGGGGAATGCTGAGCTAAAAATGACATCCCAGGTCACATGAGGCGATGCATGCAGGGGGTGGGGGGGGGGCACAGGGAGCCGACTAGAGCAGGGTGCGCAGTGTTTACAACATGGGCCTGGGCTGTGATTGGTCAGCAAGGCATGGAGGTAAGCAGGGAGAAAACCAGCAGCCTGCTCATGAGACCAGGTGGGGCAGGGGGCGGGTCCGATTTGAGAAGACGATGACCAGGCTGATCACAACACCGGCCTCCTCCTCACCGATAAAGAGGTCCCGCCTGAACACCCCAGAGGAGCCCCCCCCCCCCGATGGTACCCTCAGGCCTCTCGCTGCTGTCTCCGTCACCAATCAGTGGCTGATCATTCCTCTGTCTTCAAAAATCAAACACCCCCCCCCCCCCCCCCCATCTTTTAAAGGAGCAGCAAAACTGGGGAGGTGGAGGTCAGAATGTGACAGGTGGAGATGGGGAGGAACAAGAAGTGTGGGGGGTGACGAAGGAAAAAGCCCCTCCAGTGGAGCAGAAGCTCAGCTCCCTCTAGCAGCCAGACAGGAAGCGGACCAAGCCGGGAACGGGCCCTTGGGTCTCAGGGACCCAGCCGGCACTTTAACGCCAATGCGGTGTTGGGCCTTTTTGATGGAGCGGAGGACAGTGAAGCGACGAGGGGGGGGGGGGGGGGGGGAGGGGGGGGACCCTTTTAAA
>JAABNY020000025.1:22031892-22047338 GCA_015164015.2 Brevimyrus niger | reverse complement strand
GGGGTGATGGCCAAAAACACACATTAAAACAGCAAGGGGTGGCTGAAGGTTGGTGGGGGGGGGGGGGGGTTGATGAATGGTTAGCAGGGACAGTTGAGAGAGGAGGGTGTGGGGTGGGGGAGGAGTCAACAAGGCAACAAAGCCAGGGGAAAAAAAAAAAAAAAAAGACAGCATTAAACATGTCTGTCAGGTCTGCCATCATGAGGCAGTGGGACCTCGGGAACCTGCTGATGGGGAGGGACATGCAGTGACTGTGACAAGCAGGTAGGGGGCAGTGTTTCAGGTTCACAGCAGAGGGTCACATGCTTTCACTCCTTAGAACAAAAGCAGCATCTTCTCAGCTTCTGAGATAGCAGGTCACTCCCACCCGATCTGTAAGCTCTTAGGTTCTGTCCAGGACTAAACTGGCCATGGGCAGAATTTGGGGCTGTAAGAACCTCATGCTCACCTTCTTGTTGAAGGCCCAGATCTTGTCCCACTCCATGTTGACCACAGACCTGGATCCACCCTGGAAACAAAGACAATGAGAGAGCTGATCGACTCGAACCTACAATCTGGTTGCAGCATGAAGCTGAAGAACAACAAATTAAATGTCTTATTGTACATCTACTCATCAACATCTTACATCCTACCCAGTCAGGGTCAGACACTGGGTGTGAAACAGTATTCCACAAGGGCACCAACAAGTACATCAAGCATGGCTTACCGGTGATTTACTCACCAGTTTAACTAAGCAGTATGAAACCTGAGTGCCTGGAGAAAACATGGAAGAATGAGCGACACGCAGAACTGGGACAGGACTGGTCCCTGCAGCCATGGCCAACACTGTCCAATACTTTCCAACTATTTGATCCATCGAGACAGTGTCCCCGACATTATCCAAGGAGAATAACTGACAGCATTACTTGACGTTATCCGGCGACTAACCGACGGCGCTCCTCGACATTATCCAACTAGATGAACTGACAACGCTACCCAACAGTGCTACCCGACAGCACCATAAAGTGCCATCCAATAATGCTACCCAAAAATTTAAAGGGCTGGGCTACATATCCAAAAATGGTCTCATGATGAAAAATGTTCATACCAATGTCAATGATCATCACGATGAATGTGAAATCATTCTCTCCAGTTTAAAATGTACATTTTTGCTCCTGAGCAAAAGTCAAAGAAGTCAGTTGGTGAAAGTTTTAAACTGTTCTTTACTGTCAGAACGTGGGAAACCCTTGTCAAGTAGCATTTCACATTCCTCAAAGAGGAGGGAGACAATGAACAGGTTATTTTAGTCGCCGTCAAAATGCTGCCTCTGACATTCTTAGCGTTTTTGAATTCTCTGGCTTAATACTGCGTGAATATCTCAAGGACTGAATTTTACTGTGTACTTTCCTGGATTGCCCTGATTGGACAGGTTTTATTGACTTACCTGCTCTCCCAGTGAGTTGCCCTGTTGTTATGACTGTTGTCTTTAGTCTGCATGCCTGCCCTATTACATTCTCTTGTTTGTTAAATAAATTCCTGTTTGTGTTTTTACAGATGTGTTTGCGGTTTTGCTCTAATGCCGTACCTGACAAGCAGTCACAGAAAAAGTGACATTTCATTGTCATGAAACATGTGTTCCTTGCAACACGTTGGGCCCTTAAACATTTGATATGTTCAAATTATATCGTGATAATTATTGTTATCGTTGTGCGCTAATCACAAGATGGGCAATAACCATTCAAAATTTGTTTATAGAGTCGTAAGAAACCAGGGTTTTCCAGGCTGAGAAAGGCTTCCGTTAGCTGGTGAAGCAGGACCAAGAAAGCCCACATGTACTCACCTGCGCTGCAATAAACTGCTTCAATCCCTCGACGGTCATCCCTCTGCGGAGGACGCCTCGGACTGTGGGGAAGCGCGGGTCGTCCCTGCGAGTGGGAGACACGAGGACTCTAGCTTTCATTCGCACATGGACCGGTCCAGCAGAACCGTCACGGTATCCAGCTACAGCCAGGGACCTGTAGCCACGAGTGACCACACCCAGCAAGCAGCAAGGAGCAGAGACTCACCAGCCATCCACCAGGCCCTGGTCCACGAACCAGGTGAGCTTGCGCTTGGACAGGACCGTGTTGTTGAGGTTAAGGCGGGCATACTCCCACACGTAGGGCCGACGGAGGCCCAGGGCCTCGATCACCCAGTAATATTGCTCGTCGCGGTCGTGGTACTCAGTGGTACGCAGGGCATGAGTCACCCCCTCCACACTGTCCACGATGGGGCAGGCGAAGTCGTAGGTGGGGTACACCCTGGAGCGGGAGAGAAGACCAGGACGTTCGACACCCAGGGGAGGCTGACACACAGAGAAGTCGGGGAACAGACGAACAGCGCCCCCTACTTGTAAGTGCTGCCCGTCCGCGGGTGCGGCTTGTCCTTGCACCGGAACAGCGTGGGGTCGCGCAGGCAGCCGTTGTTGGAGTTCATGTCAATCTTGGCCCTCATGCAGCAGGTCTGGCCAAACTCGGTACCTGCCTTCATCTCCTCCCACATCTTCATGTTCTTTTCCACCGCTGGGGAGGGTGGTGTGAGAGCGAGAGGAACAGTGGCCATCACTTTACAGACAAGAGCATCAGTACGTTACACGAGCAGTGTGCGTGCGAGTGCGAGCGCGGCCAACAGCTGCGGGGATTATGGCAGCTGCCTTTCAAACAGCTGTTTTACACTTCAGATTGTTACAGATTTGCATCAGCTCATAAATACCCTACAATACACTTGTAGCCTTGTGTGCATTTCTGTGTTTATCCATGCCTGTGTTTTTATATTTATTATCTCTGCAAGTACACTGCATGTACAATATACAAATTCTCCACATTAATACACTCTGTAAATCAGTTTTGGCATTTTTTTTAACCCATTTACCAAACTATTAGGTCCCTCACTCAAAGGTCCAAGAGCCGGGACCGCGGCTGGGATGTGATCCCCAGCTCACGATTCGGTGACCGCTCGACGTCACGTGGTCGGGGCCGGAGGCCACTCACAGTTGCCACGGTTCTGGGACTCCTGTCTCTGTTCGCGCTGCTGCTTCATGACGTCAGGCGCCGTGTCGTCCACGTAGGCCCTGCCCTTGCGGAGCAGCTGCTCGCCCAGCCTCAGGATGGCGGGGAAGTGATCACTGGTGTAGGTGAACTGATCGGGCTTGATCTGCAGCATGGCCACATCCTCCAGGATCACCTGACGCACGGCCACAGGGAGCGAGTGTTATCCCCAGCGCGGCGTTCGGTGCCGCCGGCCAGCGGACAACTCAGAAGCAGGTGGGGGAGGGGAAGGGCTGCACTGGGACTGAAATTCAGCCTTAGGGTCCCTCATGGCTCAATGGAAATTCTGGCTACATACCCAGGGGTCCACTGGGAAAATTCCCAGCATGCCAGATGACCTGTTCCAGACCAGGGGAGAGAGGACACAAAAAAAGAGGAGCCTACCAGCCGGGGTAGAAAGTGCAGGTCCAGAAAGTACAAACGCAGACCAAGATTGCGTTTCAGCCAACCAGCCGAGTACTCTGTGAATGTGACTCTTTATACTCAACTGGTTGATTAAAACAAAATCTTTTTCTGCATTTGTACTTTCTGGACCTGCACGTCCCACCTCTGGAAGCTACGTTTGGGGCACCATACCTTCTCGAAGTCCTCCTTCTCCTTCTCGGGGTTGGTGTCGTCAAAGCGCATGATAAGCTTGCCCTTGAACGTCAACTGGTAGTGCTGGTTGAGGAGGGCGGCCTTGGCGTGCCCAATGTGCAGGTACCTGGGTGACGGGGACAACAGGGATTAAACATGCAGGAACCCCGCTCTCACCTGCCCCCGAGTTCATGCCCAAGCACTGCGCAGCTTTCGATCCTTTCAACCTGCTCATTGGCCATCGAGCAGACACAGGACGCATTCAATCACGGCACGGGATCAGACTCACCCGCTGGCTTCAGGTGGAAACCGGACGATCACCTTTCCCACCTCGGCACCGGGGAGATCCACAAACTTCCCGACATCCTGCTTCTTCTCCTTATCTCCCTGTTGACCAGAGCAAAAGCCCGGCTAATTGACGTTAAAATTAAGGTTCACCTCAAAAGAGTGGTTTTAGTGTCATCTTCCATCTCGGTTGTTATGCTGGGAGTAGCCTAGAACAGAATTATCGACCTTTGAGATGTCAGGCTTCTCTTGATTAACACTGCGCAGAGGATATCACTGGTGTATTTGTGCTTGTATCTTCTGTGCAGCGATACGATCAGTGTGTGGAGTTCGGTAGAAGAAAATAGTTGCTACATTAAACTGCTCCGTACAGAACTTGCGGATTATCATGACTGACCAGGTCATGATGTCTGGTAAGAGACATTGCTGCTAATTGTTTTTTTTTTTTATTCTGGTGCTTTAATCGCCACAGAAAGTATACCATTCAGTCCCATTATATGAAAGAAAAGCCAGATATTTCTATGGCCAATATCTCCAAAGCAGAGCAACCTAGTTGGGTAGACAACCTTGCCCCTCTAAAATATATATTTTTTTCCAGTTTTGGGGTGAACTGTCCCTTTAATTTTCCATTAAGTCTTTAAACAACGCCAGTTCTTAAAGGCAGCTAGATACTGGTGGAGATGGATGGGGGGGCATTATACAGGCTAAACACAAGCACTGTTCTTACCACGCCGTTGCCAGGGGCAACCTTGGTGCTGGCAGACTTGACCGCCACAGTGGAGAAGGGAGACTGGGAGCCCAGAAACGAGAACCAGCGACGGACATGGGGGAAGGAGCCCGCACTGGCCTGGACAGCCTGCCAATCCCCACTTCCTTTAAGAGACACAATGAACAAGTGAGGAGAAGCAGCCAGAAAGATGGACGGACAGCTGCAACTGCCAATGAGATCTGAGAAAAGCAGACCATGCCTTTTATGCACCCAATGAAAACACAGTCCAGAGGATCATGCCTCTCATATTTACAGCAGAACTGAAGGGGTTGCTACGGTGGCCCAGATGACCAAAAAACATCAACACATTGAGACAAGAAAAAAAAAAGTGCTGTGTGGCACTTCAGGGCCACCATAGATCCCAAAACAACAAACATGGGCAGCTCGGGGACAACCAGCACAAACCTTTGAGAGCCGCCCACACAGAGAGATCAGCGAGGGTCAAGCCGTGGCCCACCAGAAAGGTGCGTAGTGCCAAAGCCTTGTCCAGCTCCTCCAGGACAGGGGTCAAGGGTGACTGGCCGGAGACACGACGGGCACCGAACTCTAACCAGTGGTCCACCTGGAGTGAGGTGGGGGCAAATTTAAATATATATATAAAAACACACGCTGGGAAAACAAGCGAAATGGCAACTGGAGACCATAGGGGGGACTGACAAGATAACATACAAAAGCCAGTATATCAGCACTGTCAAAACAACATGACAGACATAAATCAGGAATCACATTCCAAAACCGCCCAGGGCCTCCCTGTCACTGCTGCCAATTCCTGTTCTGCTGGTTCCCTTACCTCTGTCTCCTCCAGCACCCCGGAGCCATAGAGAGCCAGGGCAGGAGCCACGCGGGCTAGATAGCGCAGGATAGAGTTGACATCGCTGAACTGCACGGCGCTGCGAGTGGGGCCAGGGGGGGATGATATCAGTTACCAGGTGTAAAACCTTCTCTACTCTACTCTGGCCTTAAAGAAACATTAATCAAACTGAAAAGCAACTAACGCTTGATTTGTAAGTCACTGACAGGCAAAGTAAAGACAGCCAAAGGAGCCGTCCGTTATGCATCTATGTTAGCTCAAATAACTACTAAACATACATCTTGACGCCCAAAGCAGGGGTGGGGTACTCACTCTGAGACGCGGAGGCAGGTGACTTTGCCATCCTGCACGGTGACACTGACGGTGCCTCGCACGCGCTCGACGGCCAGCAGCACCCCTGCATGCAGACAGGGGAACAGTGGTGGGGGGGGGGGCGCACACACAGAGGGTATATTTAGCAACGCCACAAGCAAGCAAATGGTCGCTTAGCTCACCGGACGACTCTTGATAACCTCCGTTTAGATAATTACAGCCCTGCCTACTGCATGACTACCGCAAAATCGGGGCAAATTTTGTGTTTAATATACTGAGTGAACAAAACCTTCATAACGGAGCTTGTGTTCTGCGATCACATTAGATTCCATTAAATTCACTTTATTGATCCCAAGGGGGACTGCTGTACGTCAAGCAGCAACCATATAGTGCATACAACATAATAAGGTTATCTGCGTGCTATATATCCATGTGTGAACGAAAACATGCAATGTAACGCCGGATCATCGAGGAGGCTGCAGTAACGCCGCCGACCGTCGCAGCCATGTCATTCACTTTCAGTCCGCTTGCATCAGCCGGTTACTCCGATTAGGGGCAGGCGGAGGCGCTGTTTGAAAGCTGCAGCGGCTATAGTGGATCACTTCGGTATTAAAGACCAGCAGGGTGGTGTACTGGCACAACGCAAAACGACGATCACCGGATGAACAGTTACTACACGTTGACCGTAGATGCACAGGGCAGGCTAAATGATCCGCAGATTGCTTTCCCCCGTTTCTGGCCAATCGCATCCCCGTCCTCTAGCAAAGTGTGCAGTCAGCGATCGCGTAATGAATTAGTCTCTTATATTATAATGCGCAACAATATGCCGCCGCTTCATTAGCAACATCAGCCGTTCCTCCAGAGTAGTAAAGTGACTTTACTGCCTGCTGACACTCGCGTTCTAGCTTCTAAGTATTGCCACGATGGCAGCAGAAAGCAGCCAGAATACCCATAAAACGACACCGACAAACATTATCAGGCACTGGTCAGACCTACCCAAAGGCGGATTACCGCTGTTCACAGTTAGGTTTAAAGTCATGCTGCTTTCTCCTCCTTTAGCTTTTCGTGATGCTCTCAGCGGCGCTCCTTAAGCCCTCCTGTCTCCTTGCAAACACCACAAACACGTTCCCTCACGCTCCGGCTCTCTCTCTCTTTCAGAAGCCACGCAGCTCAAAGCTTCCGGGTTCCCTCGCTAATCTGTTCCCCATCGCACCCTGACGAAGGAGAAAAGTTCCAAGAGCGTGCAACGCGTTTGCGGCGTTTCGGGGAAACGGCATTCCGCAGTAACTCGAAAACGCAAAATCGAAACAGAAAGCATGAATGTCAGTCGCTGACAGATGTGATAAACACGAAGTATTATTGTTTATTTATGCTCATGGCAACGTCAGTTCTGTACAAGTAATAAGATAATGTAAAAACTAATATTATCACTGTCTGTATAATATAACATATAAAACAATGTTTTGATTTAAAATAATGGTATTATAATCTTAAAGAAGTAGATAGATGAATCAGTTAAAATAGATCCAATGTATTTATGCCAATTATTTGAATGCTATTGAATTCTTTTATTTGTTATGTGTCTGGGAAGTGACCACCAAGCAGAGAAACAGCACGTTTATGGGCTTGGTGCGCAAACAGCCTCGCACTCAAGCACCGGCTTACATTCTACTGTAGTGCTAGCCCTAGCCCTAACCATAACCCCCCAAAAACCCTTACCTTAACCCTAACCCCAACCCCTAAAACCTAACCCTAATCCCAAGACGGTGGAGCTGCACATGCGCAGAAAGGCTCGGTAGCACGTCTCGATAGGTAGGATGTTTTGTCAAAACACCGGCGTTAAGTTTTTGATGATGATGACAGCAGCACCTTATCTTAAACAGGAACGTGATTTGATGGAAATACTGCAACGTGCTGAGAAAAAGAAAAAATGCAGCGAACACCTAAGTTATCTAACAAGGATAATCTATTTCGTTATTCTGCTCATAATGAAATACAAAAAATAATATAGTTGAAATAAGAAAATCACTATTCAAACCAGGATAAAGACATTTGTATACCATCGTGCCTTTGATTAGCACCAATAATTTGAAATGTTAATGCTTTTTCTTGTACCTTATTTTCTTTTTAATTCTTTTACTTCATGCAAAGCACTTTGAATAACCTGTCTTTGAAAATGTGATATATATTTTTTCCCATTAAAAAAAAAGTGATATATAAAATTGCTTTGTGGTTCTTTATAAAGCAGAGCACCAGAACGCAGCAGTTCCCTGGTTTCCTGGGTAATTCCTCATTTAGCGATATGCTCATTCAAACATCAATATCAGCATCTTCTGAGGCACTATACTCAGCTGGGATGCTTCCTGTCATACGGCGAATGGTAAATGAATAATCGTGAATCAGCTGTCCAAGGCATTTCACTTTATTTCGCCACAAAAATACAAAAAGAATCCTTAGCCTCTTCACAGCTGTCCAGCATCATAACTTCTTGGCTTTTATCTTCCGTAGTTTCACCAGGAAGGCTGAAAGAACATTGTGCAATTTTTGCTGTTACAGGCACCAATCTTTTCAGCATGAACATGAAATCACCTTTGTCAAGAAACGCATTCCATGATGCTTATCAAATGGTATCTGAAGTTACAGTGGGAGGTATGGTGTTTGGATAATCACTGTACGCCCAGGAGGTTTGATCTGAGCAACATGCACCTGTGTGTGCTGTCTGCTGATGGTGAGGTCGCACCATGTAGGCCACAGTGCCAAAGGGGACGTCATCATCACATGAAAAGTCCTCTGCAGAAAACCATAAGAAATGTTAAAGACTCATATACTATCTCGGTATGAACACTGCAAACTCTAGCATTCTATCACAATCCTGGTATGAATATCTATATGTGAGCCTTGCACTTGACTAAGGTAATTGCTGCTCTGTTTTTTTGATGTTCTGCTACTTCTCTTATTCTGCAGTCCATTTTAATACTACTGCTTTGTGTGATGCCTGCACTCAAAGGGGCCACTGCTATCCCATTTTGCTATGCATGTGCACAATGACAATAAAGTTGAAATAATTGCGAGGCAAGAAATTGCCAGACTCGTTGCTCAATTTGATGTGAAGCAGCAAACATCTTCATGAATGACCCCAGTTTGCCGGCTCATGACCTGGAAGCTGACCTTCCTCCTTGCCTTCAGCATGTGACTGCTCCTCCTCTTCATCACCGGTCCCCGAGAATGGAGCCACCCTGGCCGCTGCCGTCCCATCCTTCATGACTGCCGGGGCCACCAGCCAATCCCGGTGCTGCACCTCGATGATGCGTTCGCACTGAAGGGGAAGTCCAGACACCCGCACTCCCTCTAGCAGATCGATCACCTGGGTCAAGCTGCGGAGGGTGGGGGGGGGAGCGGGGTGCTTAATGACACCTACGGTGACACAGCACTCAGGGAGCGTGTTAATGCATGTTAGGCTAGCCTTAGTGAGGCGGCCCACTCACTTGACCAGGTAAACTGCACACACGGCGCCATCATTCAGGTATGGAAACACGGTGGGCAGCGCCACCTGGGGGCTGAGCATGTCCAGGACAGCCTGCGATGTAAAAACATGTCACTTATCTTCACAGGCCTGTACCAAAGACATAAGCGTGCAGATCAGGGTTAGGAGGCTTTCATACGGAGCTGAAGCGCAGCCCCGAGAGGAGAGCACCGGCCCCCTGCAGCTCAGCCACATGGAAGCACACGTTGTCAGGCCATTCCTCGCCCCGCCGCAGCTTCCAGGCCTTACGCCATCGTTGGTAGTTCCGCAGCGCCCTCTGGTGGTGGTCCTCCCTCCGCTCCACACTCGTCACACAGCCCCGGGAGCCCACTGTGGTCACACACATAGACACACAAGTTCAGAGTGAGACACCCATGCAGCGTGGGGAGGAACCAGTGATAACCCGGTCAACAAGTGTTAAATAACCTGAAGTGGGTAATTAAGGTCCAGAGAGTGGAAGTCCAAACCAAGACTTTGTTTTAACCAGTAAATTAAGAGTGGGCAGCGAGTACAATGTAAAGCAGCTTGAGACAATGTAATGTTGTGAAAATGCACTATACAAATATTGAAAAAAAATAATTGATTTGAATGGAATTGAACTGAAGTGAACCCAGTGGTGGAGTTTACCACCACTCAAACCATTCCTTTGGTGTGGGCCCCCTGTTGGCCAAAAGCAGTTACTACACTAAAATTAAATAAACTTGTTTCTTATTTTGGAGATGCTGAAGCAAAATATCCTGCTATGCTACCTATGATCTTCTGCTTATGTTCTCTAGATATTTATAAATAACTGTGCCCCCCCCCCCCCATTTACAGCAGCAAATCCACCCCCAAGCACACCTAGCAACAGTGGTGGCTTTATGGTTAAGGAAGCGCACTTGTGATTGAAAGATTGAAGGTTTGAATCCCCAGCCACTGAGGTACCCTGAGCAAGGTACTGCCCCCAAGCACTGCTCCATGGGCGCTGAATTAGCTACCCCCAGCTATGTCAGGAAAGCCACAAATGGGTGAAACGCGTTTCAGAGGACACATTTTGCTGTGGTGTGTTGACACTGACCACTGATCTCTAAATTCAAATCCAGCCAAGGTAACGCGTTTAGCTACGAAGCTTGGGCCGATTCACATGCCCCATCGTTTAGTGACACCTTGGGCCTCTCTGGGCATAGAGCATGGTGGCATTACAGCACGGTGCCCACCTGCCCGTGAAAGAAAGAGGGTCATGGCCCCCGACCCAGAGCCTGACTCCAGAACACTGTCTCCCTCAGAGACATCCATCATCATTAGCATCGCAGTGGAGTCCTGCAGATGGAGAAAGAGCTCAGTACTGCAAAACACAAAAGAAATCGTCTGACAAAGCAAAACGTTTTGACTTAGCGAAGCATTCTAGAGGATCGGAAAGGCGTGCTGAATGAGGTGGGGTGCCAGGCCAGACCTTAGGGTACGCGATGGCGGGTGCCCTCTTCATTAATAGGACGTACTCTTCCAGGCTGGGCCGTCGCACCAGGATGGGGGAGCCGCTGGAGAGCTGCAGCAGAGACCCAGAGCAGCTCCCCAGGATAGCGCTGTGCGCTATGGACCCCCAGGTACTTTGCAGGTGCCCCTTCTCCTGCAGCTGGAACATCTTCCGGAATTCCAGCCAGCCCTTAGCGCGGTACTCGGCCAGGACCAGCTCCCCGAGGCCGAGCGGCGGCTCTCCACAGATGGCTGGGGATGAGTCTCCACCATCACCCGCCTGCCATTCCTCCATTATCTCCTCCCGGTCATAGAAGTTCACTCCCTCTGCACTCTCCTGACACGGCTGCAGCTCTGGCCTTTGCCTTTTATTCTCATAAAAACCTTCAGGTCCCGTTCCTGCGGTATCTGTCATTTCCTGACTGGATTCCATGCTCCCCAAGAGCCTCTGATCTTCCGCTCTACCCCTTCTCAGCTCCCATACCTCCTGGCTCAAGGATTCTTGAGGCAGCAGCCGGCTGATTCTCTCCAGTGGAGACAGGTGACGCCTTCTGGATCCCAGCTTCCCAAACACCGGACCTTGGGGTGAAGGCTTCTCTCCCGAGAGCCGAGATTCAGGGTTGTCCCTCTCGCCATTATTTTCATTATATTCTTCATCTCCAGTACCAAAGTTCCTTGCAAAACGCATTTGCTGACAAATTCCTCCCCAAAGGGGTGGCTCTCTGCACCATTGCTGGCGTGAGAAGGTTACACAAATCCGCACCAGCATCCCGTAAGGCTTATACGTATACACTCCTGTCCACATGAATACAATTCTTCAGAAAAATGACTGAGAGAATATGTACAGGCATGCACATTCATAAACGAAGATGTGATTAAGACAACTAACATCCAAAAATGTTAGTATAGCACCACTCAACGGCTTCCAGAGATTTTATAAAACACTGATGAAATGTCCGCGGACCGAGCTACACCGTGATATTTTGGAAAAACTAGAACTACAGTATAAAGTTGGATCGTTACACACCGTACGAATGTATAGTTCTTTAGTACAGTTAGCGCTTAACAGCTATTTTCTGTGTGCGTTTCACCTACAGTAAGTAATCAGGTATCGTAATTTCAAACCCAGTGACCGTATACATTCATCTTTTACATCTTCAGTCCTATAAATCAGTAATCTTTTTAGAATTACGCCACACATCATCTAGAGGACTTATCTTCGCCATGACTTTGGCCGTGCCGAGGAGGAACACATGTTATTTTCTTTTACGTCAAAAGAAATGCGACAAGCACAACATCGCCAAACCACCCGGCGGCGCTATTTTACGGCAAATATCAACATACCGTCCCCAATAGCGAATGAGAAATTAAATAACAGGTCCTTTATCTGGAGATGTTTTGGTGCTTATGGATAACATGTGCTTCTAAAAGCATTTGGTGATTTACGACGTGGTTTCCATTCTTCTTCCCTTCTTTTTTTGCCTTCCCTTTTCGGCAATACCGTGGCGCCAAAGAAATAATTTGAGTTCATAATTTACCCAATACGATGCCTTTGGCAATCAAACCGTAGAAGTACTGCAAACCTCGTTCCCAGTTTAATTTGTAACATCTGTGCTTTCATTTTTGTCTGTTCCATTTTTTAATGCTCATGTTTTTCCCATTAATAAGTTGTTAGACATTAATGTATTTCAGAGTAAGGGATTGCCCGAAGCTTACGAGTGTTTTAAAAATTCCGACAGAAACCAACACATTTTTCTTAAGCGATGCGTGGGATTTACAGCATCAGTAGGCGCCACCTTGTTGCCATTTCTCTTTTCAAGGCGCGTCCTTTAACCTATAAGGATCCCCGTGATTCAAAACCAGGTTCGTGATTCGCCTACTTGGCCTAACAGTAGCCAATCGGAATAAAGAGGGTTCTGCGATCCAGTGCGCATGCGCCCAGGGTGATAACACGTGTTCCTTGGCTGGAGGGTGTCCCCCGAACACGCAGACTCGGATCTCTGCGCGATGGCGGCCGACGGAGGCAGTCTTTTGCGAGCGCTGCCGTGCGCTTTTTCGCCGAAATCGCACGAGTACCTGGCTTTGTGCGCGCAGGATGGCAGGCTGCGCATCTGGGACACTGACAGCAAAGCGCTGCACCGCGAATACATCCCTTCGGCCCACTTGAGCGCGACATGTACATGCATTTCTTGGGGACCATGCCGCACGGCCAAGGTACGTAGTGAAGCAGCGCTGTTCCGATTGCCTAAATGGATTGAGGGCCTGCTCAGCAGGTCGCTGCTTTTAGATTTACAGAATCTCTGAACGACGCCTAAACCGCTGTTGTGACGAAAATGTAAATCTTGAGTAGTTATGCATGCATTTTTCAGGACTTGCCTGAAGTACGCGCGTCTCATGGGTTTTATGTGTCGTGGGTCCCGTTAGCTAGCTTAGCCTGTTAGCCCCGCTGCTGGTCCTACGTCAAGGCGCACATGTCTGCCGCACATGGCCATTCTCACATGTGAGCACCTGTAATCCCTACTTTTCGGCCCATCTTTGTGAATTTCGTAGTTATCATGCCCAGTAAATGTCATCGTATGTGGCAGCTTTGCTCATTCTGCGATCTCGAATACTTTATCGGTTAAAGCTCACTTTCATTGTTCCGTTCATTGCTCGCTTGGTTGTTTTCTTGTAAGGGTGAAGTTTTCCGGTGATCTGGTTTATGGCTGGCACGCACAGGCAGTCTGTTTCAACGTGTGAAGGACATTTTAAATTATTCCGGCTTTTTCACTCATCTTTATTATATAATGTATTTATTTGTTTTAAAGTTAGATCGTGGTAGTACTTCATACTCTGTTGCCTAATAAGTCTCCTGCCCCCTTTGGCTCACAGGCGTCTATTTCTCGATGATTATATGGCGGAAGGTACGAAAATCCTACCAGCTAGTGTTCAGTGTCAGTCTGTACAGGGTGGTGTTTTGGATATATCTATGCGTTCATTTATACACCACACAAGGGCGGACTTATAAAATTTAGAAAATGTTAGTGATGCGTAATTTATTAGTTTTATTACGTAAAATGACCTGGTATGTTTTATTACGTACTCTGTGACATTTAACGTATCGCGCATCAGTGTAGCAACCCCCTTCATTTTACTTTTATGCAACACTTTGCACGTTGGAGTTTTCTTTGGATTTTTCTTAGTATCTGACCTTCACTTTATTATTTTTGCATTACGAAATTGTGATTATATGCTGTAAATTTTGTTTTTAATGTTAATGGCTCTTTGTGTGACAGGAGGGCCCTCAGAGGAAGAAGAGGAAATCGGAGGCACCGCAGGCGGCGGAAAAGGCAGACCTGCTGGCGCTGGGCACGGCAGCCGGGAGCATCCTAATCTACAGCGCGATGAAGGGGGAGCTGCACTGTACTCTGGTACGAGGATGCAGTGACGTTGGAAAGCAGTGCTAAATCGTGGGGGCCTTGGCCAGCCTATGTGTCATGGGAGTGTGTTTTAGCAGTGGGGGGATTTTATCTAGGGACTGAAATGGGAGACCTTATTCCCCACACACTGCTGCTGGGCATCCCTTCCCTAAATGAGTATTTGGAACGTTCCACGCCTTGCTGTTTTGGTCTGCATGTCACATGTGTGAGTGATCCCGCAACAAGGCTGTATCTGAAAGTACCCCACACGAGTTAAACGTGTCCCTGGATCAACAAGGGATTGTTGTTCCAAATTGTTTTCTGTTAATCAAAAAGGTGCACAGATTTCCAAGTGACCTATTTCATTGTGTATGCATTTTGCATATAAAATATAGGAATACGCTTACCCGCAAAGGCTGGAAGGAGCGATTTAAAGGCACATCTTTATTAAATAAAATGTATAAATATTTATCAGTGATAAGGCTTGAGCTGGTAGCAGTTTATCATAGGCACTGAGGCCTGCTGAGACACACACCACCTTCAGCTTAGTGATCTTGAGTTTGAAGATGAGTAAAAACAAACTGTGTGATGTAATACAGTGAAGACTGTGATTGGTTAAAGCAGTGAAACACAAGCCCCTCCCTTGTTGACCCAGGGACACATTGAACTTGGCATAATTAGGGTGTCTGTGTGACTCAAGCAGGCATGTCGCCGTCTTCCACCTGACTCCAGACTTGCACATTAGTAATGTGGGGGGGGGGGCGTCTATGCCTGACCTGTGTTCCAGGACGGGGGGCACAGCGGACAGGTGAACAGCGTGCGGTGGCACCCCCAGGATGCACTCTTGTACAGCGGCTCTGAGGACTCGTACGTCGCGGAGTGGGACCTGCAGACAGGGAAGACGCGCTGGTAAGGACCCGGAAAACTGCGGTCCATCCAAACCAGCATTTCCCGGCCCGGTCCTCAGGGGGCCCCCAGTCGGTCCGCGTTTGCACCCCCTCTCCACTTCCGGTGCTGATGCGGCGGGTTTTCAGTTTTTATACCTGACTGGAAGCTAAGTGTGAGCAAAAATGTAGACTGGCTGAGGGCCCCCAAGGATTGGGCTAAGAATGATGATCTAAACCAGAACACAGTTCAGTCCCCCCCCCCCCCCCCCCCCCGGTTTTGGCTTGGGGGGGGGGGGGGGGGTTTCCTTTTTTTTCCCCCCCGGGAAGCCCTTTTCGGGTTTGTTTCCCTATTTCTTACCCCCCCCTCT
>JAABNY020000025.1:22012827-22027358 GCA_015164015.2 Brevimyrus niger | reverse complement strand
TCCTGCCCTGTCTCTCCCTCTGTCTCCCCCCCTTCCCCCCTCCCCCCCCCCCCCTCCTCCCCTCCCCCTCCCCCCGCGCCCCCCCTGCCCCCCCCCCCCCCCCAGATTCCCTCACCCAGCCAGGAGCCTCACACATTCATGAGCACAGCAGCACTTCTCAGAATTACCCTGACGTCCACTGCAGGACTGAGGCTGCAGTTGCTAGGAAACCAGTCTCTGGCAGCCAGAATGTGAAAGGTCCATTTCATTCGTGTCAGAGCAGCTGTCTGTCAAGCTCTGACGGTGATACTTAACGTGAAACTCCTACCGGGACTCCATGACGCTAAACGGGTCGCCTTGGAAAAGCTGTGATTTAACCTGTCTGGAATCCCGCTGGGAATATTATGGGAGGCTGCTGCCGAGTTTGATAAATATTCGGTTTTCAAACTCCATGCTGGACGGCCGTCTGTCAGGGTGCAGGGGCTGCTCGTACTGGGGGGCCTGGACTGAGTCACGGCCAAGTGCGGTTCTTTAGATGGGCTGTTGCTGAAACTCCGTCCGAGCCAAAGAAGGGGGAAGTCATGAGTTGTCATTGACACGCGCTGCATGACGACGAAATGTGCCCTCTGCATTTAACACATATCATCACGTGTCAACATCATGACATAGCAGGGGGCAGCTAATTCAGCCCCCAGGGAGCAGTACTTTGGGGTGGTATCCTGCTCGAGGTACCTCAGTGGTACTTTTCTGACTGGATTCGAACCAGCAATCTTTCGATTTACAAGTGCACGTCCATAACCATTAGGGCCACCAATAATGCCACCATCTCCCATTTTAATGGGCCGAGCAGATGAACACACTGAGGGAGTTCAATTTAAATTTGTCCCGCTCTCTCCTTCATGTGGTCTGGGCGCTGTGAAGCTCTTTTGCTGTTGAAGTTTGTCTCCAGCCCATCACCGGCTGGTTACCAGGCAACCAAAGGTTCTCGCCTCCACTCCTCTGTTGTGATTTGGGTGGGTTAGACCAGCACTTCTGAACCAAGGCCACTGGGACACCTAGACGGTCCATGTTTTTGCAGCAATCGATCAAGAAGACCAAATACCTGGTGCAGGTAGCAAAAATGGTACCTGGGAGGGAGCAAAAATGTGGAGTGTCCTGGTGGAGTGGGTTAGACAGGATTATGATTAGCGCGTCCTGCTTTCGGGTCTGCCCGTAGCTGTAGCTATGCGCGCACGTTCTCTCAAGCGAGGATGAGTTTTGCATGTGCGCGAATGCAAATGCCTTTTCCCCTGGGGCCTCCACATTCAAATAGGGTTGACTGAAAGTCAGCCTTATTTAGAGGGTGGTAATTGTATTCTGCTGAGTTTTTCTACGGCTTTGAAATCTGTTGTGTTTACCAGGCGTGTTTTGTTCTGCAGAGTCTTCTGAGGAAGATGAGGCTTCGGGAGATGAAGGGCTTCCAGATGAAGACTCTGATGTAAGTAAAGGATCCCACCATTTGCATCAAAAAGCTAAAGGCAGAGTTCGCAAATGTGGCTGAATAATTTAGATTATATGATGTCTGATGTTCATGCGGCTTTTGGGACTTAACAAGATCCCTTATCCTTTGTAGAACTGGGAGGATGATGAACACATGAGTGAGACGGCAGGGAGGAGTGAGGATGAGGGGGAGGCGGCAGATGAAGAGATGAACGTGGAATCAAAAGTGAACGGAGATTCCGACCTGGATCCAGAAAATGAGAGTGAAGAAGAATGAGCAAACGGGATGCAGGGTGGGGAAAAAGACCCAAAGGATTTATGCATTTTGTTTTGATTTAATTTTAAATGTTTTATACAAATTCAAGGAAAGCTGTCATCATAGCTGTCCATTTCTCCTGCTGGTGACACCACACTGGCCACTGGACTGAATTGAACGTGGGCAGCGTACCTGCTTCAGGTCCTCCCATACTGTGGGGGGCGCACTGACACCTTCCCAAGCTCCCACCCTGGCTGGTTCTGTTTCTTTGGTATTGTGTACCACAGCCCTCCAGATTCTGTGGAACCAATCTTGCAAAGGGTGGGGGTAGATTTATAACCAATGTAAAAAAAAAAATAATAATAAAAAGTCTGTATAGGCCTCACTTCCTGGTTGCTGCAGGATTAAATGTATTCTGTACCCAGTCCATGTGAAATCTGACTGCTCTCTCACTGATGTTCAATACCTATACGCTCTTTAATGGGGTCGTTATTTTTTATGTTTATGAAATATAAAATTAGGTCATTAATCCCCGTAATTGCATGGGGTCTTGGCCAGGACTGTAAAGCTGGGATTTGTATGTGGGTGCAGAAGTGCCTGAGTTGTCCTCATTTAAAAGGGAGTACTGAACAGCCCCCGCAATTTTCTGAGCTTTTGTAAAGGCGCCGGAATAAGAAAACGGAGTATTTAAAGATGTCAGACAAGCCTACTTTTTTTTGTTTATCTGGACCTCCACACGTTCTCTCCACACGGCTAAGTTTCGTGTGCGCCCGAATGCAGACGTGTAAGTTGTATCAGTCCCGTTTCATTTTTTAAAATCATGCCGGCTTTCCATGATTCAAAGATGTTTACATTTTTTTTCTTTGTAAAATAGCCTATTCGGTGTTTTTTATGTGAAAACTGTCATCGATTTTTTTTACTCCATAAATGACAATAGCACTTTAAAGGAAACTCGGTAATATTGCATCATCCCTTGGTTTCACGTTACAGCTGTATAACAAGCTACACTAAATTCGAATAATGAGTTACTGTAGGAAGTAGCGTAGTTATATTTTACATGTTCACTAAATAAAAATCCTGCAGCTTAAGTGTGACTGTTAATAAAAATGCAGGAACACTTAGCAAGTCGTTAGGACGCCCCGGACCCAGTAAACTAATGAAGGCATAAAACCCCAAAGACTAAGAGTGCAGTATTAAATTATAATGGTACATGATAGGCAATCGGAGCAGCCCTTAGACAAATCCCCGGACACTGAGGAAAACATAATATATATAAGCAATTAGCTAGAAAATAGACTTAATAAAAGGACTCACCGAAGCGTGACTTCTCTGAGACCTGGGCATTGATGTTACATCACAGCAGGTGGAGGTGGAGGTGGGGGGATCAAGCGATTCCGTCACCCGTCCTTTGAGTATGACGTCATCCAGATAATGAGTCTGAATGCCGCGACGGTATCGTCCCGCCGTCACGGCCTTTACCCGTGATGAGATAACAAAGGCGTGACACACAGCTTATTTTTCTTGTTACCCGTATTAAAACCGGACCCGAACTTTCAGAGCGTTATGGAATAGATTTGAAGCGTTGTTCTACTACGCAAAGACGGTCCCTACAACTACAAGCTACCAGATAAGGGCTATCTTACTCCACCGAGAAGTTGCTTAACCTTCTCATCGAGGCCTTTCTCTTCTCTTTGCATAAAAGCATAACGGCACATTTCACACTACAGATGTCAATTTGATGCTTAAAGCGCCTCTCCCAGCCGAGTGTTAACTAACTAAAAAGCGTATTTAAATGGATCAAATGACCCGACGTGGAGATGATGTCGAACAGGATTGCAGATGATAATTAGATCTTTAATGTGCAAACAATAATGACCGGCTGACATGCAAGCTGTGATGTTTAAAGTTACTGTTTTCCCGCAAATATTTTTATGTGAGCGCTGATGTTTCATTTATTTAATATCTTTAGGGACTGATACCAGTCGCTAGGGAATTTCTAACATGAGTTCTCCACGGATGTATGTTAGTTTTTGCACAATTTAAACATTTGAACTGATGATTGTTTTCCGCATTTTAAAAATTAATTATAAATCACTGTTTTTTTTAAGAGAAGCTGATTGATGTTATTGGTTTCTGGATGTGACTTAACTGGGACGATGGAATTTTTAAATAATTGCTATGCAAATCAGTGGTAGAAGACAATCTCTAAAACCCATAGATCTAAAATTCAAACAACAACGTCTTCATCAATTTGTTAAATATATGCTTAATTGCAAGCCGGGAAGGAATCAAGCTTTTTCCTGGGCGAACACAAAAGCCAAAACACTGTTATTTAAACGATAATGTTGAAGCAGATGGAACATACAAACAAGTCGGAATATTCTTCATGTGTAAAGAAAGTAAACTGGCGACTAAAGCGGCATATATTGTGGAACGAAAGGAAAATGTTGAGAATTTGGATCCCTCTAGTGGAGATAAAACAATGAGACTAGCAATACCGTTTGGGTTTGCTGCTTAAGTTTGCGTATAACAATAATTACAAGAAAGTTTAAAAAGTAACGAGGATTAAATATGTAGCACGGGAAAACAAACAGAAAAGAAATGCACGTTTAAAATGCTAGTTAATGGCCCCGTGGCTGTTTCTCTGTGTTTAATAGGCATACTATTAATTACCGAAGTTTCCATTTGTGGTGTTTCATCCAGTGACAAAACGGGAAATTGTACTATTTGCAGGGTAATACTTAATTTCTTTTTTATTTAATGCTCATTGTGCTTATTAGCCAGTAGTAGCAGAATAAGCAAAAAATACTGCAACATGAACATGCCTTGTTTCAAACGTCAATGAATAAGTATTTAAACAATTCTGACATACATCCTTTAATCACCTCTGAATTAAAACTTTTCTTAATGTTTCTTAAGTAGTGTAACTAATTGCTGGGTAGTGATGTTTTAAATTAATGGGGAAGGAGTACAATTTTGTGAGAAGCGTGGGTATCCATACGTAAAATGAGTCCTGCTTATGACTCCCATTATGACTCCTGCTTATGATTTGCGTTATTTCGGCACGTGCGCCGTATACAAGTAGATGCGCTGTCAACCTTCTGCATGCGTCTCCCACACCCAGAAACCAGTGCTGCTTCCAAAGGACTATGTTGCGCCCCCAAAACATTTGTTTTCTTCTGCAAGGGTCATTCGTTTATTTATATGAGTCGAAACCTATGTGTCCTTCTTGGCCAGCTTTACCCCCCATGCACGTCGAACTCAAGTATCCATGTTAATTTGTACAAGCGGTGCGTCTTTATTACGCGGCATGGATGCCATGTGGCAGAACTAGTGTGCTGTGTCCGCTTCGTGCTCACCTACCAGCGGGCAGTTGTGCTGTGCGGTACTTGCCGTGAGTCGCAGTCCAGCAGCAATCTTTGTGAATGAATAACAATCTTAATCTTTATTTTTGAGGACACACACAGCCCTACATACATACATAAATAAATCGGCTGCTACCACATACCTGACAAACACTTGTGTTCGGAATTGTTGACTGTCTAAAGTTGCCATGCTTAGCATGAAATAATGCATGCTTATTATTTCAATTATAAATCAAGTGGACAAGGGCTCAAATTATTCACTGTTTTTTTGTGTGTTTTTCTTTGCTTACTTTTTTGCATTGGAGAAGGTGATGAACATTCAAAACAAGACATCGGCACCCACTCCGTAATATGTGTACCGAAGTACCGAATACTCCGTAATATGTTAGGCGGGCGCTGCTGCATGAAAGCGTCATCGTGCGTGGGACTACAACACTGGCCTTCCTAATTTAATGACTCTCCGGGTATTGTGATAAAGACTTGTGAGTCACCGATAATGGATGATACATTTCCCGTTTCTGGATAAATAGTCTGAGCAATACTCAGCTGGGACGAGGAGGCGATAGAGCCAGCAGGGAATATTGAAGTGTTTTGTTACTTTCTAACTTTTTGATTCTGTCTGCCAGTCTGTGTAGACATTGTAACTAGAGACAGATAGCATTTGACTGAAACGCGTGCCTCTATTTTTTCCCCCAATAAAGACAAATTGATTTCATCAACAGAAGGCGGTAGAGAGCAAACCAGCCCTTTGCCTGCAGATGTTAGAAAAGCCACTAGGTGTCTCTATTGTCAAGTGTTACCGTTGAAATTTTCCAGTAGTGATTCTCGGGTCTCGGTGACCCCATGCAGTTGTTTGGAGAAGCGTGATGCTGGTTATGCAAGCAGTGTAAGGTGCGTTTATTTATTGCGTGATGCCTGTTATGCAATCATGTGACAACTGAAGCAAGATTTTGAAAACACATTTCCGGATCTGGTAGCCATATATTGTGTGAACAAATTTTTTTTTATCAAAATGAGCATAAAGAAAATATGCTATTCTGCTATTCAGAAAGAAATTGGCACCGTGGCCGTAATCACTTGAAATATCTAACATGAGAAACATTTGTAAGACATGACCCACAGTTAATACGGGCCTTTGTCTTAAGTCCTTGGGAGCCTCACGGCCAAAGATTCTATGAGAACGAAGACTTAATCCATCAATATTCATTCGTATAGATTGAGGTTGACATGCAGAGTCCAGACGCAACACTGATGTTATTTTTAAACACATGCCATCTTTGTATCTTGTGATAAAATTATCGGGTTTAGAAAACCGCCTTTGTGCTGGCACATGTAATTAGATACGAACCGTTTACTCCGACTAAAAATCGAGGTGAATCAATTTTCCATTTTCTTAAGGCTTCACAGCGATTTGCCGACAAGCTAATGACAGCAGACGACACGGGACAGGAGTCATTCATCAAAGCATCTTCAAACCTCTCTCGCTGCGCTCGTTAGCCTCCACAAAATGACTGAAACACAGCAGAAAATCTCACACTCAATCAAATCACAAAGTTTTGCTTAAAATAATTATATATCTTGGCGCCAGGATTTTGTAGGGCAACGCCAACCCACTCAGTTTTACTAAAAAAATCGGATCTGTCAACAGCTGTAGAAGACGGACAGAGCATGTATTATAAGATATTTCTGTACTGTATAGGTGGCTAAATTTTAATATTTCAACTGGGGGTCCAGGAAGTCTTATGATGTCAGGTAATTTCTTTAATCAATTGTGATGAAAGAAACGGAATTTTACTTGTTACTGTTGTGACTTTTTAAGGTAAAAAAAATGTGCAAAGGGATTTTTCGGAAGTTAGAATGATTTTTTTTTTGCTCAAACATGACACTATTTTGGAAATCATAACTTAATTTTAGTACTTGCTGGCAATGCATGTTCTCCATTGGGGAAAGGGGGCAGATTTGGCCGGGTCGTACACCACACGGGACCGCCGGTGTCCAGCCTCTGGAAACCCATGTGCGGTAGTGCGGAGACAGCCGGCTTTCAGGTCAGTTTTCCTGGAGGGTACAGGATATTCCCCGCTGGACTGCCTGTACGACTGGCCAGAGCTTAAGTGACAGCCGCTGAAATACTATGCCGGCATCTTTGCGGTGATGCTGATCTTGGCTTAATCTCAATGCGTTTATCGATCCTGTGCGCGTTTACGCTGCCTTGGGGCTGTGAGGGACCACAGGTCTCATGGGTACTTCTGATGGCTCTAAACTAGTCACTGTTGACACGGCGAGGGACAGGGGATCCCTTAGCAGAAAGACCCACCGGGCCAGGAGGGCGCGGGAAAGCTGATTGATTCCGGCAATTAAAGCTGCGCCGCGGGCTGCTGCAGCTGCCTAAACACGGATCTTTCCTGTAACGTTTTCAGCAGGTGATTTTCTTTGTCACTTTCTAACAGCCTTTTGTTCCGCGTATTATTGGATGGAGAAAACGCAAAAACTGCTGAAAGTAATACCGCAATCTTACTGTCACAGAGGTGCGAACGTGCTTATCTTTAATGGCTCCGACAGGATTAGGCTAAGTGTGATTAAACTCCCCAGAGGAGCTCTGGTTTGATTCCTCCCGCTGGAGTAATTGCTGGTATTTGGTGGGAGGGGTGATGGTGGTGCTGGCGGTGGTGTCGGAGGGTGATGCAAGCTACAGTGACTCATGGATTCAGCCTTACTTATTTTCAGCCGCATCTGTATAGTTCTCTTTTGGGGAAACGCTTGACTCGAGCTGTCCGTGTCAGAACCGTAAAAATAATAATAATAAAAAAATCTCCTGCTTTGCACTCAGTCCTTTAAGACATAAGGCAGATGCGAGCTAGACACGGATTTATTTAGCCTCCCCCTGAAAGGGCGGGATTGCTGCAGGTCCTGTGAATATTCCGGAGATGCGAAGTTCAGACGCGCTGCTTTGATCTCACCCTGAAGAAACTGCTGACTTGATGGCGGTTGCCCTGCAATGTCGTCCCGCCGAGCCCACTGCTCCTGCCACCGACTCACATGCTCGGAAAACCGATTTTTATGTATTCTGTGATTTCGGGCGGCCGAGCGGCAGATAATTAAACACAGAAGCTGAGGTCGCACAAATGGTACAGCAGATGTTTTGAAATATAAAAGGCAAGGAGGGTGTTGATTTTATCTATCGTCAGCTCGGCCTGTGCGGTGCTGAGCACCGTCACCAAAGCTGTCTCATGTTGATATCGCAGCTTCCTATTATATCACCCATCCCAGGTACCGTCTTCCGCGCTTGTCAGTCTATTCAGACACTGTAACAACTGTCAATACTACCTTTATTGATATAAGTCATGCTGTGACATTGCAAACCATCGGTAAAGTCAAAGCTACCTTTCGGACAAGGACAGACATTCTTGGCAATATCTGAAACTATTGATTTTTTAGCACTTCCCTACGTTTTACTTAAGGATTGATGGATTGCTATTGAACACATTGAGAACTTTAAATGGATTGTCTGTTGGGTTTGTATTATCTTGAATTATTTATCAGGTTTAATTTTTCGGGAGATCGTGCTGCTGGTTGAATCATTAAAACGGGTACCTATTACTTCAGCGCTCCGTTAGCGATCTACGGGCTGGATTGCTGGCTTCCCCCTCACTCACCGCTCCATGGCGTCATCTGCTGTCAGTGGGCCGCCGATAGCGCTGCAAGTGGCTCATCCAAGCACCCGTTGGACAAGGATTATGCCGGTGTTCTGAAAAAACGTCCTCTTTTATCAAAACATCGTACCATAGTGCTAATCGATAACCCTAACTCTTACCCTAATCCCAAAACGGCGGAACAGCACATGCGCAAAAAGGCTCGATAGCACGTCTCGATAGGTAGAATGTTTTGTCAGAACACCTCCTCAGAGAGGAGGGTGGCGGGGTAGACCCATGTTGAGATTAATTGGCCATAGAAAGTTTGGTGGATATTGGGAATGTGCTATTAATTGCAGTCTGGGAAGTAGCACTTTGTAATATATCCGACTAAAAGGGGAACGTGGCTTGACAGTAAATCCAAGGCGCTCGAGGGACAGAGTAACACTGCCGCTCCCGTCACGACCTGCTGACTCTGTCGGGATTTATCCTGTTTTAAGCGCTGGGGTCCCTGTGTCTGTGGCGATCGCTTAACAGGTACACAGTGTCAGCTCTACTTAGGCTGCGGCTCCCAGCCCACGTGCCCCCGTCAGCCAGCCCCCGGCTGCCCAGTGCGCTGTGATTAATGCCTGCTCCCTCTAATAAACAGAGCGTTTCATCAGCCACTCCTCTGCCTCTCGTGCCCTTAACCCGCCGCTTAATGAAGCCTCTTACTGCCGTCGCCTCCTCTTTAGCTTCAGTGAGTGAGTTGGGACGGTTTGCGCCCCCCAGTGCCGTCAGCGCTGCCGTTATTCCGGCCCCTCCCATCCTCTAATTTTTCTCTTTTTATTATTTTAACAGCTTTGCGGTGTTGCTATTTTCGGGCAATTTACTATACCCGCATCCTTCCCCCAGGACTTGTTGACTTCAAAGTAACATACACAGGATGCATACTGGTTTAACACTGCTCAAATCACGAATATCCCCCCACCCCCACCCCCGAGGTGTGGAGCCCCCTGTTGACCATAACCACTCTCTACACTTGGAGAATGGGGGCCCCAAAGTGACTTTTTAAATGGAGCCCCAAGAATAACAAGCCTGACCCCATATACCTTTTTTTGTTTTCTGGAAAAGTCCTTCATCAGTGACTGGTATTTCGAATGTGTAATTAAAAATGAATTATTTATTGATAAGTGTTCAGTAGCTGGCAATGTCATAACCCTTCATTTTGTCCCTCAAGCCAGAGCAGAACTTTCTGCGTTTTATGGGGGCAGGAGTGTGGAAATCGGGAACAAGTAGTGAAGGGACAAGAAATGACTTAATTTTTAATCATGTGTAAACTACCCCTGTGTCTGTGTAGTTGCCCTGAGGGAGCGCGATAAGCGCCGGTGTGTCACTCTGCTGCGGCCTGCTTGTGTCACAGACCAGCACTCCTGGGGAGACCGACTGGAATTGTTTTGGCTAGCAAGGAGGAAATTGAGCGGAAATGATAATTGCTAATGGATATAATGCGGCGGTTAATTTTCAATTAACTTTTGAACGCAACATTCAAAGTTCTAATGAAGCCATGAAAAACAATTTGGAAAGTGGGATAAACTCGGGCGCCCGATTATTGTTCCCAGGGTCCTTGAGGAGGGATGATGTCACGCGCGTGGCGGGTGCGTCGTGGCAATCGCAAGATAAGTAATTGAAGCTGCGTGGTCGAGCAAAGCAATTAGAGCTTAAAATAATATGGTGTAATTATGTGGCGGATGCGGAACACGACACTCTGCAGATCCCAGCCGGGGGGCACGGGGAGACCTCGTGAGGGAACGCACCACGTGCCCATCGCATCCTGAAGCTCAGTCACGCCAAGCCTTGCCAGTTAATTGGGTATTTATGAAAGTGGTTGCCCAAATAAACTGATTATTGTTGTGCTTTGTAATGAGTAATTCTTCTGGGGGTGTATTTTTCTGATGGTCGTTTTTGCTTTACGCTTGGATGTGTCCTCTAGGGTTCGCCCGTGTAGTTTCCAGTATGCGATCAACTGACCTGAAGCAGAACGGGTTTGAGCCAGAATTGCATTTTGATGAGGGCTGTTGTCAGTGGGGCGACAGCAGATAGTCTTCCCTTAGTCTTGGGCAGGCCCATCGGACCTGGGACTATAGTATTTAAACCAGCCATGGTGATGCACAGCCTCTCCCACCAAGGTCGTCTCCTGCCTCCCCCTTACCCAAGGCCCGCTGGAGATAGTAGCTCTACTGAACGGTATAGCTGCATATCAGTCTTACACCAGTGCACAGTAAACTACAGTGGCTCTGTGATACAATCCCGTGGTAAAGGACAGCAGCTCTGTTGTGTAGTCCGACTGGAATCATAGCAGCACCGTGGTCCAGTCCTGAGGTGAGGGAGAGCGACTCGCGGTCCGGTCCTGTGAAGTGATGGGATTGTAAAACATGAGCACTGGGCTATTTGGCTAATGGCCTTTGTTTACAGCGAGAGGGACGCCGGTGAATTTGTGGCTAAATACACGGGGGTATCTCAGATTGGCTCCACGTTGCTTCTCAGCAAACGAAAAGACTGTGTCTCAGGTTAGCGGTGTGGTTAATGGCTTTTGGTGTGAAGCCTGATGCGTCCTGCGGGCCCTCGCATGCTTGGCTTATCGCAAGGATTCCTCGGTAAGGACGCCGGCAGCAACCGCTGTGAGGCAGATAGCGGGGGTTTGTGGGGACGTGCCTTAATGCCTCCTCGAGCCTCATTCCTGCCTTCATTAGTAACATAAATGCTGTATAATCTGGCAAACACTCCGATACTTTTAAAAAGCAGGATAGGACACATTAGCATGTTTCTGCTATCTGCGTCCGTGTGTGTTTTTTAGATGAAAAAGGCGAGTAAGCACAGCTAATGCTGGTTCCGGGAGGATGTGAACCTCGTGTCCGAAATGCATGAACCTGTAATGGCTGCTGACTTTTTTGATTGATGTTTGGGAGGGGGGCTGCAGGGTCCACCTGCTCGTCTGCGTCCGGGGCCTGTGGCTTTAATTGGGCCTGGTTAATGTGCCCACTCACATGAAGATGGGACCGGGAGGTGACAGCCAGGTCTGTTTTTTACGCACACTTTCAGTTTGATTACTCCGGATGCCCCCCCTCCTCCCCCATCCAGGTTAATGTGCCCCCCTAAGTGCATAACCAGCCTGCACGAGGGAACAAAATGAATCATAGGCGTCTGGGCTGAGCTCTATGGGACCAGCCCCCAGCAGCCCTTGCAAGGCTTGGGTCCAAATCCCGGTCCGGCTCTGGTTCTGATCCGAATTCGGTCACAGATCTTCTCCTCCTCAGTTTGCCAAGAAGCTGCCATCTCTCTCAGGCTATTTATAGCCCTGCAGTGAAGCCCCACACTGATCCACCTCATTAGGGGAACTTCGAAGCCACTGACTGCTGGATTGATAAATTCGTTGCTATCGTTCATGTTTTTTTCATTTTGCTGAAACTGTTTTCCTGGGCAACATGCAAATTGATTGAATTATTATTAGTAATTGCCCGGAAATGTAATGAAACTTTATTTGGTATTTGTACAAGTATGAGAACAGGTACATCAGGCTGTGTGTTTTTCTTGCTCTATGACGTGCACATGCATATGAGGTGAGCGTGAAGCTGGGCTCTGAGCTTGGGGTCAAGCCCCATGTTCAAGGCCCCGGCAGAGATGTGGCTACTCTGCCAAACATAAGATTCGAACTGGAAAGTTTTCCTCTTTACTGGCCTGTTGTGTGTTTTTATATCAGTTTGAGCCGTTAACCAGCAGAATCTCCAGCCAACAGCAGTAATGCTTGCTCAATTTGATAAAGCATTTCCCAAGTGCTGTTCCAGGCAAACACTCTTGAACCTTTCACGTGCCACCATTGATGACTTCATGTTCCACTTTCCCGCCGACCCGTGGCCTGTACGCTGATGAGGGCCCTCCGGTTGACCAATCAGCCGGCACCTGAGGTGAGGCATTGGCCTGTCCTATCTGCCCACCTTCCTGGCAGGAGTCTGCACACACGCAAACCCCAATGGTGCTGAATGGCTTCCTTAGGCATCTCCCATTAGCTTCTCGGGCTCTGGACAGACATCTTCTGCAATTGAGATGAGGGAGAAGAACCTTCAAAAGTCTTCTGGTGTTGCTGCGCCTGTCAAACAGTAAAACGGCAGCTGTCTCTCTCTCCGGCCCCCAACTTTATGTGCCTGTCTTGGCTGCCAGTCATATGACAAGTATTATATCTGCATAAATCGCAGCTATCAGGTACGCAATGTTCCAGGTTTCTGGAGAACTGCAGCCGAGTCGTTTAGGGCAGGCGGGTTGTCGTGCTTCAAAATTCACTTTGGGGCCCGCTGTTCTCCTCCACAGTGTAGTGACTGCCTTTGGCCAACAGGGGGCTACCAAACCTTCGGGGGCCCCACACCGATGCGTGGTTTCAGAGGTGAAAAACACTGCAGCTGGACTTAGGTAGCAGCGCATGAGTGTGAATGGAGCGTTTTTAGCCCCAGCCGAACCGTCAGGGAGCAGCGGGCGGGTAATGAGCCTGGGTGTCTGATGCATGGGGGCGAGTGTGCGGGGGCCGACTTCCTGACCCGAGCTATCGTGCCGGTGCTCAGAAAGCAGTTCCGCTTTATGGGGGAGCATGGCGAGGGCAGAGCCGGCTGCTTGCCGTGAAGTCCATGTTTCCACCGAAGCAGAATGCAAAGTAGCCCAATCAATAGGAAAATAATCTATTGAGTCCCACCCAGAACGTCGTTTTCGGAAACCACTCGGTCTTCAGGCACGTAGGAGCGGTGCGTCTCGTCTCCGTTAACGAAAACACAGAGAGACGTGGCTGAGCTCAGTGCCGGGGCAAGGGGCACCCGCTTCTCAGACACGCTGATTCATGTCCCGCCGCCTGCTCGGCACACGAGGCCCTCCTGGAAGTTCCTGGGTGATTCCTGCAGAAGTGTGACAGAGATAGCAGGAATCCTGGGAAGGGATTCTAATTGGCTCGTTACGTTATCTCATCCTTCACCAAAGTGCCACCCAGGGCCAAAAAAAAGAATAATTAACATGCAGCAGAGTGCTGAAAGATATTTTTATGGCCTATCTCGTTCCATGTGCCTTTAACTGGGGGTCGTGTGCTTTCCAGACGCTAAAAACGGACAGAGGGAGGTTTTGCCAGTTACCGTCGAAACAGGGCCCTCAATTATGTAAAATAGATTTTTCTGGGGAATTGCTGAGATTCATCTGCACATAAGGGGCTGCGTTTTATGAAAGTCTGTATATATTAGGGCATAATAGTGTGTGGTCCTTCTGGATAATTCTCTTCAGAGTCTATGATTATCACTGCAAAATTAAAGGTTTCTGGTTTCCTTGGCAGCTAGGGGGTGGGGTGGAGGGGGGGGCAGTGTAATCTCTGTACATCGCTTGTTATTAACTCTGAGTTTTTCGTTGTACCAGGATTCAAAAACACCTGCTGGAAAAATTTCTATGGCTTCATTTCCAAGTACATTGTGACGTGATTTCGAAAAGCAAATTATCTTTTGTCCTGATGTCCATAAAGCAGCCTGATTGTGATGCACAAAATAGTCTTTATTAATAGCTTTTTTTTCCATTTTCCCAGAGAAGTAATTTTAGTTCCAAATTGGGATTACCTTAGAGAGAAAAATCTGCGTTCCGAGAGCATCATTCACGACAAGGCAGCCTATCAGAGGGATGCGTTTGCTTCTCGGAGTGGCCACCATCGCAAGGCAGCCTATCCGCGGGATGCGTTTGCTTCTCGGAGTGGCCACCATCGCAAGGCAGCCTATCCGCGGGATGCGTTTGCTTCTCGGAGTGGCCACCATCGCAAGGCAGCCTATC
>JAABNY020000025.1:21990876-22006754 GCA_015164015.2 Brevimyrus niger | reverse complement strand
ACACACCCGCCCCTCGCCTTGACCCGGGACGCCACCACAGATCACCGTACAGCGGGAGTAGACGTTTGGGGGGGGGGGGGGGGGGGGGGGGGGGTGCTGCGGGTGGTCGCAATTAGCATCAGCCTGAGTGCCGTAGCTTTTCGGAGGCACTATCTGAAGTAGCGTGACCTCCCCCCCCGGGTGCAATTCCGACGGTTAACCTCTCACTGCGGCATTCCTTACACAAATGCCATCCGAATTGATCGCCTCTCGCATTGAGGGGACCGACTAATTCTATCCTTTGGAAATAAAGCACGAAATACCGTTTATTAGCAGCCCCTGGCAGCCGGCACGGGTTAATTAGCATTTCGGCAGTCGCGACTGTTGCCGTGGAATCGCTCGGCCGAATCCGTGCGGTCATTGCAGGTGCTTCAGGAGAAGGGGCCGTGCTGTCACCAGCATCCAGCATGGAGTTCAGGCGTCCGCTAATTACTCGCCGCATAATTAAGACTACGGTGCGGCTATCGAGCGCTCTAAACAAACACGTTGCATTCCCGCACTCCTGTGCAGAGGAAAGCCATCATTCTGCAAAGAAAAACAGAAGTGAAATGTTGGAGTTGATGTTGAAGGGTTTACGTTTGCTACTGGTGGCCCGGGGGTCTTTTTTGTCCCGGCCCAAGGACGGGTGCAGGTACGTGGCTTTTCCCTCTGCGCTCCTTAACGGGAATCTGCAGCAGCAGCCGCCAGCTTCCTCGCGTCACGCTGCATCATACGGAAGGTCCTAATCCTCCTTCAGTGTCTGTAAGACAGAGCACAGATGATGGCAGTTACTGTGGCGAGCAGCTCCGGGTAAAAGTTGAGTCACATCTGGTGACGCAGGGGTAATTTAGATCAAATAAAACAGTGCAATGAGGGGTTATTGGTTATTGCTGAGCCCCGCGGTGTGTTGTAATGCAGCCTCGCATGCTAGAAGGGAAACATAACTGCGTTTGTCAAGCGTTCTTTATGGCCGCATGCTGCTGCACGACTTGCCACGTCAAAGCAGAGGCACTGCATTAAGAGTCACCGAGGAGAATGTTTGCGATTTAGAGATTTAGAAACGTCAATATCGTCAGACGCACAGGTGAAACCAGTCGCAGGCCTCTGATAATTGCGGTGTGAATATCTGTGCCGCACAAATGCAAAGCAGGATGTTTGCCGTCACTATGCGAGGTGTACAGGTAAACGGCAGAGCTTGCATGAACATTAAAGCGCAGGACGATATTACAGTTGGCGGGGAGCGGCGAGGGATCCTGTCATGCCTTCGCGGTGAGAGAGTTGCGATGTTTGCCCCTGTGTTGCATTTCTTGATCAGAACCGAGGTTGCAACTCCCCATGCAGTCGTTCCACATGCATCTCTTAACACACTGTACCTGAGGTGTGCGACCACTGGCACACTGATGTTTGGCCCCCAACACCATGATGAGGAAGCAAGATTCTGCAATAATGGAGTGAGGAACTTGTAAAGACACAAACAGCAGGCCCTGGCCATATAAGCACTAAAAACAGTGAGTCACCTCATAATGGCTCTGCTTCCGAAATGCTGCTTGAAGTCTGTTAAATGTTCAGGATTGCAGCTGCGTGGTTTGGCCCTCAAGGGCCACTCCGACACGTTGGGTGCAGCTTTTCAGCCACCTCCGTCCAGTCTTTCGCATCATAAGGAAGACACTGACCTGGCAAGTCCTGCTATGAGAGGCTTATTAGACTTAGGCTGCTCCAGACTCTGCCCAGAGGCAGCGAGCAGATTCCCGGCTGATCTGTCCCATTTGATCTGGCTCTACTCATCGATGCGACTCATCTATGAAGGTGACTTTACAGACCTGTCCAAGAATGATGAGGCTACCATAGTAACAGCTCCAGGCATCTCTGGGTGAGGATGCCTTTCTGATGGATTACAAATATTGCATTATGCATACAGCAGAGATGTATGGGAGGCATGGGGGCTATGTCTGATTTCATAGGTTAGGGCATTGGGTCCAGAAGGTTGTGGGTTTGATTCCCATAACTGGCTGAGTAATCATATCACAGGTGATTCCATGAGCCAGGCCGTTAACCCCAACTGCCCCAGGATGTTGAATGCTGACTGACCCTTCTTACTGATCCCAGTTTTTCCTCACATGTATGTCACACTGGGTTAGCCAAGCCTCTGCGTCTGTGATCAGAAGGTCGCTGGTTTGAATGCTCAGCAAAGTAGTCATATCCTCCAGAGGTCCTGGATGGACGGCTGCCCCTGTAGACAAACCCCAAACTTCACGCACACCACTATACGTATGTGTATACCTTTAAGAAGGAGAGCATGATGTCATATGTGAAAGCCAACACACTCCATTGTACCTGTACCTATACAAATGGCAGATAAAGCTTTCTTTCCATTTCACAGTTAATGTGTAGGTAGTGTTAGTTTATCGGTGGCAGCTAGCAGATCAGGAAGTGCCCTTTCTGCGTTTGGGCCCAGGCGCAGCCATCGGGAAGCTTGTCTTCTCAGGTTTCCTGTGGGTGTGAGAATGCTTGCATCTCTGCAGCATGATGGTATGGGCCCTTTAAAGTGGGAGATGGCCGTCCACCGCTGCCTCGCCTCTCACGCACCCTGCGTGGTCCTCTGCTCGCCGGGGCCGCACGCCTCAGCTCACTGCCTTTTCTTCCACCTACTTTCTCTCTCTATCTTTTTTTTTTTTTTTTTTAGTTTTTGAGATACTCTGCAGTGCAGGAATCCATTTCACTGAGAGGACAGCGGCATTGTCAGTTTTCAAACATCTCGTTAAACCCGGAGATTGCTTACAAGACTCCGGCCTGCAGGAGCAACTGATGAGGCTCCTGGAGAAGCTTGCTGGAGTTTTACTCTTCAGGTGGAGGCTGGAGACGAGCAGCTCAGGAGAATCTGGGTTTCCATGGTGAGAGTGGCCCGCCCCCTCAACTGCGCTAGATCAAAAAATGTGCTTTATGTTTCCACTTGTAGTGGCAAGCTTTTTTCACACTGTATTAATTTTTGTTAAGGAATTAATCGTTTGATTTTGCAGTCCACTGAACTCTGAGTGGCTGCGATGAAGAAATGCTCCACTAGGTTCTTTTTTTGATGTCATTGTCTTTATGATTAAGGTGACTCACTGACCCACTGTCTACAGGATCCTCGCAGCGGGTGTCGAGGTGGGGGGGGGATCCGGGGAGTTCTTCTCTCTGCTGTTGCTCCTTTGTGAAATTCCCCATAGTGGCCTTCTCACCGTTGTGCCACCAAGTCACAGGGAAGCGGGGCCTACCTTCACTGGAGCTGCCTGTGCCAATGTCGGCTTAGACTCACGTCAAAGCGGGGCCTACCTTCACCGGAGCTGCCTGTGCCGATGTCGGCTTAGACTCACGGCAAAGCGGGGCCTACCTTCACCCGAGCTGCCTGTGCCGATGTCGGCTTAGACTCACGTCAAAGCGGGGCCTACCTTTACTGGAGCTGCCTGTGCCAATGTTGGCTTAGACTCACGGCAAAGCGGGGCCTACCTTCACCGGAGCTGCCTGTGCCGATGTCGGCGTTAAACTCATGGCAAAGCGAGGCCTGCCTTCACCGGAGCTGCCTGTGCCGATGTCGGCTTAGACTCATGTCAAAGCGGGGCCTACCTTCACCGGAGCTGCCTGTGCCGATGTCGGCGTTAAACTCACGTCAAAGCGGGGCCTACCTTCACCGGAGCTGCCTGTGCCGATGTCGGCTTAGACTCATGTCAAAGCGGGGCCTACCTTCACCGGAGCTGGCTGTGCCGATGTCGGCTTAGACTCATGTCAAAGCGGGGCCTGCCTTCACCGGAGCTGCCTGTGCCGATGTCGGCGTTAAACTCACGGCAAAGCGGGGCCTGCCTTCACCGGAGCTGCCTGTGCCGATGTCGCCGTTACCCAGGCTGCCTGTCCCAAACTCTTCCATGGTGACATCGCATTTCAGGGCCCCACAGACGGGATGATAGATTCCCAAATCAGCGACAGCCAGGAACAGCGAGGACAGAGGGTCCCACTGCCTTCAGTGAGTAAATAATACACATGCTCCGAAGGTACAGTACAAGGAGCCCCTCTTACTTCATTTTACAGAAGAAGTTGTGAGCTGTGGGCAAAAGACGCTTCAAGCTGTGCAGACTGGGCTTCATTCTCCTATGTGCATCCATCTTACCCACAGGTGCAATGCAGAACCTGAAAGATGGTGTCCAAGAGTCAGTCTCTGTTCAGGGGAATTTGCTGGCCATACAGGGGGAGGCTGATGACTTATGGGCTGCTGACCATGGGGAGGATGGGGTCTGTGGTGGTCTGGTGTGGTGTGGTGTGTGGGGGTGAGGTTTATGAAGCTAATATATCCGTTAGTCCAGCCCAATGATGAGACGAAGCAGTAGGGGGCGCTGTGCCACACCTTTGAATCCGTCGCCTTAGAAATGGCAAATAACCAGAAGTGACAATTGGCTTAATGCCATGTAATTAGAGTGGAGCACAGAGCCATAAAGGAGCCTTAGCACTGGGATTCGCCATCTGCAGGCGTAAGTATTGTCACAAAAGTCATTATTAAAACTCTACCGCCTCGTATAAAAGATTGCCCCAGAAGAGAGAACTTCCGTAGTCTAAATATGTCATTGGACTTTATCAGTCATTAACATCTATATATAGGATGCATAGATGTTGATGATGTTTTTTGTTGGGAACACTAAGCTCTCTATAACTAATGCCCATATTACTGGCTTATTTATATTACCAGAATTGAAAAGGGAACTTCATGTACTTTAAGGCCAATAATTTACTTCAAACAGCATCTTTCTATGTCATACATTTTGAAATTCAGTTTTTTTTTTGCGTTATAAAATTTTTCTGTATGTAATATCCATGTGTACAATGTCCCTCCAAGCACCTCGACCCACTCACCCCCCCCAAAGAAAAACAGTCGGATTCAGCAAAAAGTTTAGATGTCCTGGAAATATTGGATTCCCTCTGGAGTGGCGTTCAGAATCGTAATAGGCCCTCCCTCAGTATCACCCAAAGACCTGCTTGCTCTCATTCCAAAACCACAAATATGAATAAAACAGCTCGTACTTGTGCTCTGTAATATCTGATATGCTGAGCTATCGGACGATGACACTGGAGCAAGTGGTGTAAATAAAAGATGCTCTCATTCTGCAAAGGCTTTTGTGTTTTTAACATTCATAACCCAAAGGCCTGGCCTTAACTGCGGTTACTTTTATTTTGTTGCTGAATCGGATATCCAGTGCTCTCTCTCTCCTTTATCCTTCTTTTGTACCTGTGCAGTTCAGGTTAAGTGCCCCCCACCCAGCCCTTAAACAGTGGCTCCCCTCCTGGGTCACTGACTAGCTACCTTCAAACTCGCCAGGAGCAGCTGCTGGTGTGGAGGACAGCAAGGCGGTCAAGTGACCGCAGGGTGGCCGGGTCACTTCCAGTGTGCTCCCAAGTGTAAGACTCCTGACTCCTCCAGCAAACCGCTAAACCCGAGTCGCTCTTGAAATACCTCACTGACTGGGGAAATTTCAAGTTGCTTTGGATAAAACTGAGGAAAACTCTGGCCCTGAGCTGTCACGCTCCCTGAACTCCTTGTGTGCTTTGAGGGGGTATATTTGACCCTTTCTAAAATCAACACCGTTAAGGTCACCCTGCTCTAGTGTTTTCTACAAACACAGCGAGGTATACAAACCAGCCAGATGCACACTGTGGGAAATCATGTATTTTTACTCATACATTATTTCCAAAATGTCGTTACGCTACTTTTACATGTTTCATACTCTCCCTTACTCATGTTCCGATGTCACCACGGCTGTGACCTCTCACATGGACTGAGAGGTTATCTTACGTACGGCTCAGTCAGCTTTCTTTGGTCTTGTCTTTAGGAAAAACACTGCAGTGTGACCCTGGCTTCTGAAGCTTAGTGTCCCAGGTGGGGTGAGAGACTGATACAAACACACACTGCATTAAAGTCACTGCACCACAGGATGCGACCGTCTCCAAAGCTTGGACAACCGGTAAAGTTAATTCAGTGTTCCACTTTGAACCTTGTCCAGTTCACCAGGATGGAGAAATGGCACTTAAAAAAAGCAAATGTGGCAGACAACATACATTGGGATCTGCTGAACAAGAGAATAGAAATCCAGACCAAGATTTTGTTTCAACCAACCAGCTGAGTACTCTGTGACTGACTGTTTATACTCTACTGGTTGGTTGAAACAAAATCTTGGTCTGGATTTCTACTCTCTGGACCTGAATTACCAATCTCAATCTTCTTTATTAAAGCCTGCTGGTAACTACTGGCTCTTTTGACAGGAGGGAGACAAGTATTCCCACATTCCAGAGGACAACAAGTGGGTTTCTGCTTTGCAGGCTGGCATGGGGTTGGGAAGTCAAGGCAAAAGCAGGTAGGGGTCCCTGTCAAAATGACAACATGTCCGGCCTGGTCGGGGGGGGGGGCGGAGTAACAAGTCGTCAAGGAAACAGAAAAGGAGATGAAGGCGGTTCTAATGCGAGTCAAAATTCGATGCTCTTTTCTACTTTAATTTTCTTATTTTTGCTACAAGCGCTTAAACAGAAATATAATTTATGTATGTATTTTGACCACAAGCGTTAATAAATAACATGATGCTGTTAAGTGAATAAACACCGAAATTACTGCAACTGTATGAATGGGTAAACATTTAGATATCACTGGGTAGAAGCGTCAACTAAGCAATTAAATGAATAAGTAAATGAACTGGGTAAAATAAAAAAATGTTAAACTGTTGTGATGATTTGCTGTGGCTAATTGACCAGCTAAAAGCCCAAGGCTGAAGGAAAACGGAAGGAGACGAGCGGCGGACTTATGCTGGCCGCCTGAATTCTGCTGGGAGTGCGTCTCGTGCACTGCGCCAAAACTTGCAACAGGCGCTTCCGCCAGACAGTCCAGTCAGAAAACTCATTTTATCGTCAAATGCACTAGCTCATTTATTTTCTCCTTTAAGTTGCAACACATGTTTGCAGAAAAATTACGAGAACTATAGAATCCTCTACATTTTTAGAATTCGGGTTTAGACCAGAATGTTCTATTTATGCCTGGCATACATTTACAAAATGGGACACGCTTTTAATACAAATATATACAAGAAATATATTTTACATAAAGCATGAAGTGTACACATTTAGTAACTTCCTTACTTCTTTGAGAACACGGCTACTTGTTAAAACACTTGTACAAAGAGAAATCAATATATTCGTCATTTATCTTGAACGCCATCTTGCGGAGAAGAGCGTATATTTGACTCTGCTGTACCGAGTTTTTTCTGTTATAGATATATTTTTAATTGCTGTTATCTCCAGAAGAGAACGACGTGAATGAGAGGAAATATGAAATGCTGTGAGTCTTATTTTAAAGGTGTGCATAAATGCATTTGCCAGGCAATTTATGTAATTGTACCTTTGTGAAAAGTAGGCCAATTATTATTATTATTATTATTATTATTATTATTATTATTATTATTATTGCTATGCATAACAAGCCGCATTACTATAAATTATGTTTCCGTATTGTGATATTTTACATTTAATTTTACGCAGTAAGATGTGACAATTCCCGGACCAGTATCCCACGCACGTTTGGAATTACAGTCAGATTCAATCGGTGCAAGTAACCAACTTTCCAGAGCCATTTATATTTTAAGCATATTATACGGGAAAGCAATTGGGGCTCGCGCTCCATTCTGTACAGCGGCGGGATTGCGCTCTAGGGACCGAGCTTGCTTAGAGCTCTTATAAAGCAATTTGTTTTAGAAATACGGTAAAGTTACCCTTAGAGAGCAACGCTTAAGGAGGCAAGAAGCGAGTTATCCAGAAGAGATGCTTAAATAAAGCGATAGTGGATGGATTTTGACGCCCTAGTTCTTGAAGCATCAGGCGCATTATTTGAGGTTTTAAATGCTTTCGGCAAACCGATTCCCCAAACGGCAACGATAAGATATCTGAAAAAAGTGGCATCTGTATCATCCGTGCAGGAGTGATCTGCTGTTATTTGCAAATCCACTGCAATTTGCAAGGTTAATTTCAAGGCGGATGGACCGTCCTAAGGAGCCCCGACACACCGCCGGAGGAATCGCACAGCGCCGCGTCCGCGCCATGCTGCCGGGCACACAGAGGGACTGTTGTTCCCGTTAAATCGTTTCTTTAATTTTAGCAAAGGGACTTGCCATTGACGTCAAAGCAATGCAGAAGGAGAGTTATAACTGTGGAGCCGAGGACACCGCGCGCACATGTTAGCACCTAGAAAGCCACGATTTCTACAGTGAAATGATTTTCAACAGGAGAATGCCTGCATCTTCATGCTGAATTCAACTCAAAAGCTAAGATCAACGAAGGACCGAATTTGCCAGGAATAAAGTTATGAATTGCCCTTGTGAACTTATTCCTTGTCCAGGTGAGCAAGCGGTCGCAGAGCGTGTAATTTGGTCGATCTTGATGGATAAGAATTGACGAGGGTCGCAGCTGTTGATCATTATCGCCAAAGTCTTAATTAATTTCACCGACGCGGATGATCGGACAGCTACGAGGGCGATACGTGGCGGCTGTGCTCGCTGACAAGACGACTTGTTGTGTTTGCACCGCCGTGCCGCGACAACGACACAAGGATTCATTGACGGCCACTGGGGAAAGACTGGAGGAGCATATCAAACAGTATGTGCCTATGAGTGAAACGGTGGGGGTATAAGCGATAGAAGGGGAGGAAAGCGGTGAAACGAGAGGCGTTAGGGTTTCCAGCGACGGGTAAGTGGAGATCGTAGTCGTGGGTCTGGCGAAGGAGAAGTGAAGCAGAGACAGTGGTGCGGCGGGGCGCACTGGCAAGCAGCGTGCATCCCGCATGATCATTGATCGGGTCGCCGCTCTCAGAGCATCTTCTGGTGAGACGGGCTGAGGGACCGAAACGACGCCACCGAACAGCACGGCCATGAGCACCGGGGCGTTTTGCCTGTTTGTTTTATCCGCGGCGTTTCTCGCCGGGCTGCAGTGCGCATCGCAGAAGAGCTCGATGGGGATCGGGGTAACCCTACCCAGCACGGCGCTGGCAGGCAGCGGGGAGGCCAGCGGGAAAAAAGACGCCAACCAGACGTACATCGCCAGAGGCAAGAGAAAGAACCTGTCCGTGGATTTCGCCGTTCCCTCTCTCTTAAGAAACTACCTGTCTGAATTCATAAAGCGCCCGCTGAACGGCGACTGTCAGCATGCAGACGGATGCTACGCGGTGCGGGCAAACTTAAGGATGCAGTGCGTCCCCCTGCAAAAGACCGTCTCCAGTTTTCTGGAGACCAAGCTGGGCGCCGCCGACTCCCCCGATAATGTTTCAGCCACCGGACAGCTCCCGTACAGGAACAAGCGACCGCTGTCCAGGGTCCTGAATTTCGCGGTGACCAAGGACAGTAGGAAAACCAATCAGGGGCTTATAGAAATCGGGGAAGAGCGCGTCCGCACGGGCTGTGGGGGTCTCTCTGTGGACGGGGACCCCCCACAGGCTATACTGGAAATAGACCTCACCCGCATTTTGGAGTGGTGGCTGGGAGCCGGAGGGGGACGACTCAGGGTTAGGCTCATACCCGAGAAGCGAGCACAAGTCCCGGGAAGAGAGGAGAAGTACTCGGCCGCGATCCGAGCGGCTGATCCCCGCCTCTTCCTCCAGATCGCTTCCCGTGGTGAGAAACGCTCCTTTACCTTTCTATTTTGCTGCGGGTATATCGACTGAAATAGCGGTGTCCGACGATTATCAAGGGTTCTGACTTGAACAAAGTTTTGCCATATGATAACGTTTGTTCTTGATCTGGAATTAGGGGAAAGGTGCGTTTAAGTTGCTCCAATGCGCATTTTACGCATATTTGCTTCCTGGTGCTGCTTTTTGTCGTCTATTGAAGTTATTAAGCTGCATGAATAACCTGGTTTTGTATTTGTGAACTTTATCCGTGAATTGAGCGTCAGTTCCGGCTTCACTGGGAGCACCTGTTCCCTGCCGCGTTTGGGGACCCGAGCGCCGCGCCGTTTATGCACCACAAGCACGTTTGATGCGTGAAAAGGTTTAAGGAGATAGAAAAAACAATAATGTTTCATAATAAATTTTATGTTGAGTGAAACAAACGTATGGCCTACGCAGTTTAATATATGTGAAATTTGTCATATGTGTGCCTTAAGACGCCACCTGAATAGACTAGCTCAGAAAGTTGTCCAGGCTGTGAATATATGACGTATGCAATGTGGCAATATGATCTCATATTTTGGGCAGGGATTTTTAAACGTACAAAAACACGTGTCTTAGCTGTTGAAATAGCGTATAGTGCATTAAAAAAAATGAAATTGAGTTATTTAAAAACTTCCTTAACTTCCACTTCAACCGAATAACACTGCCAATCTCTAATAAATGTTTTGTTATGAATAAAGCTATTATTTAGAGACAAAATAATTAACTGGGCTTAACGTTTGCCCTCACAGCACCAGCGGGATCACTCGATGCTTTAGAGCAATCAATTCCACTAACTGCCAGTCAGCTTTATTATAGGTCCGTACCCTGCAATAAATATGACTGTACATCGCTTGTCTGCTCTGTCAAAAGAGAGAAAAACTCAAGCACGTCGTTTTACTTATTTAATCTCGCGATGGCGAATTATTTCAATAGTGAGAAACATAACATCATTCTGAGTTCTTTCCTCTAGCCATCATTAAAATACTCTTCAAGGCTGCCATTGCAAGGACGAAATTGCGCTTTCTGGTTTATGGTTTACGACGGAGAAAACGGTGCCTTGTGATGATTCGGATTCGGTGCGCATGCTAGTTGTCCCCTGCCTTGAGCCCATAGCCCTCGGAATAGGTTCTGGACCCCCCCGCAACCCTGAATAGGATAAACGGTTTCAAGGATGGATGGATGGACCGATGGAAGTAACGCCCATAAAGGGAACCTATTCTCCCTAAACAGGGTTTCTAAAACTTCATCCAAACGAATATGAAATGTACTCCAGCGGGGTTTAATTTGGCTGTATGATTCAAAGGGATGCATCACCTAATATGAGCCTTAATGAGGGCAAATGATTATCGACAATATAATGCAGCGGCCATAATTGAAATATATAAGCCTATAATTATTCCAAATCGGTTATAATTAAGGCCTAACTACAGAATAATACATTAGCTTTCCTACAAACCATGCGTCTGGAATAAAAGTCAGCTAATGATGGGTGATAAATAGATTTTAATTGTGTTTAAGGTGAGTGTGCACTCTCTCTCGATTAACTGCTTCAGGAGACCTCATCGGTTTCTGAGATCGAATACAAAATCACTTCCCGCTGCTTAAGGCCTAGTATGTGTCCCCTAACCCTACTGACAGTAACTCCGTGTTAGTAGGCTTTTGACTAAGACCTAAGTGTCACATGACACTGCCAATAGGACCCTGACTGTAGGCTAATTTGTCCTTGCCATGATTTTTACCCCAGTGAGCTTTTTTTTCTAAAAGTAACGGATTCGGCCCGCAGCACTATTCACATCGCTATGCAATGCTCTCCCGAAACTGGCTGTTGGACCTTAATATGACCGTGGACTAACTGACATGTGACTGCACCTTTGTTTCTTATCATCTGAAAGCCGGTTCCTGTGCTTAATAATGTGCTGATATCATTTAGCTCGAGGATCTTCATGGAAGCTTTTCATATGCTAATTGTAGGTTTACTCCTGTTCCCAGTGGACAGACTTGTGCCTCAGCAGTAAATAGAGCTAATTAGTACCAGGACTAATTTTAAAGAAGGTGCTTATTAGTGTATATGGAATATACTCACTGATACTAAGCAATTTACTCCTCTTTTATGCTACTTGCTTCTACAGAAATTCACTAATTCCTCATGTCCTCTCCACCTTGTCGTTATATGGTACAAATTAAGCCATATATCATGGACTGGATGAGGTTCATTCAGCCTGAAATCCATGTAAATTTTGTTGATAGGGGAAGCGCACTGAGGGATAGTAACTCCTCCGTAACACCTTTGGTGCATGAAGAGTCTGCTCTGCATGAATCATTCATACAGGAAAACTCCGTGATGGCTGACAGGATAGTGAAAATGCATCATTCTTGCGTGTTATCGCAGGAAAAGCCCAGCTTTGCATTGCCTTGTGGCGATTTATGTGCCACAATTTAGAGTGAAAATAATGCGTTTGCCTTTCAAAGGTAGCAATATGCAAGAATTCACAATGGGATTTTCTGACTTCATACATATGGCTTTTGACCTATGACCTTTCATAGGCACCTTAGAAGGCCAGGATCTTATTATGAGGTGCTAGCTTCGAGGGGGGTGGAATCTGTCCCCAAAGTGACATTAAAGGTGGCCCAGCGCTCAGAGCACCTGCCACCGCTGGGAATCGATGGCCACTTGACATTTAAAGCTTGTATCAATCTGGCATTAATGGCTAAATCAATGTGTGCTGAAATGGACAGAGAAGGTTCATTATATGAGGATTTCAATAATCATTGGGTGTGAGAAGTGACCAATTTCAAACAATAAAGTGCCCTTATCAGAGAAAATGGCCTTTGGCATTAGTGAGGCACGACTCTAAGTGTTATGATGCATATTTACTGTCCCTCAAGTCTGCCTGAAGGCAGTGTGGTCTGGTTGGCGGAGATCCAAACAGCGGTCGGTGAACAATCATGGGAGAAAGTCTGTGTGATCTGTGCCGGACTTGGCCTGATCAGGGAATTTGCTTATTTATGCTACTTTAAGGTCAGCATTCTTTGTATTAGATATGAAGTATTAGATTAGATTTTCCGTCCATCTTTCCTGTTCAGGGTCATGCGGGGCGGGGACGCAGGCCTGATGGCTGGGATACAGCCAGGATGGGATGTAAGTCTTCCTGTTTAACACGAGGAGAGCACACAGAGGGAGGGGGTGCCCTGGGTGCCCCCCAGGCCTGGAGGTGTGAGGTGACAGCATATCCAGCAGCGAACCACCACACACCACGTCATTGAACTTTCATCGTCATGAATGCTGAAAGCTGAAGAAGGCGGCATGTTGAGTTCAAGTGTGATTTAAGTAGCTTCTTAGCTGCTGTGTCTCTGACATTGTGGGTGTGGCCTTCAGTCTGCATGTGGGGGACTGACTCACTCATGGACTTCGCCTTTGCCCTTGACCACAGTCTACACCTTGTTTTTAGCAAGCAAGCCCACATTTTTTTTATCAGTAATATTAGCATGACTTGGGGGGGGGGGGGGTTGGCTAGCTAGCTGACCTTGGACCCCCAGAGGTTTTTTTTCTCCCTACTTGGGAGTTTTTGGTTCCCCTCCTCCGTTGTCATCTGGCATTCTTTCTTTCTTTTCTTTGTCTTTCCTTTTGCCTGTTTTTAAGTTATTCTGTATAAATGCTGTGACCCTGAATAAGACAAGTGGTTACAGAAGATGGATGGGTGGATGTATGGGATGGATGGATGTTGTAGGATTGCATTACAACATCCAAGTAAAGCACCTAGGGATGAATCTGTGGCGAAAGGTGCTATATTAAAAAAATGAATTGAATTGAACTTATTTTCATGCTAATTCACACAGCAGAGTGTTTTCCTGGAGTAATTCAGGGTTCCTCAGCAGTAAGCTGGGGGGGGGGCGGGGGGGCTTATACCTAAAGCAGGTCTGTCACCCAGCACTATTCATGGAGAATTTTAAAGACATCTCAATAGAGCTGGACAAAGGCAGGATGCTGTTGTCCTGCTTTCGTTGAATGGAATGGCGGTATAGAGAAGTCATGGCAGAGACGAGTAAGCAATGTCTTTCAAGTTGAACTTTGACCCCACAATCATGCAGCATATATGAGTGCGTGTGTGTGTGTGTGTGTCTGTGTGTGTGTGTGTGTGTGTGTATGTGTATGTGTCTTCACACTGTTTTGTCAATCTCTTCCCAGTTGTTGGAATGCTTGCTCCAGCAGCTGGGAATCACGGCCCGTTCCTAATACGCCGAGCAAATGGACTTTTTAATAGATTCCCATTTTTCCATTTTCCATTTTCCCCCACATTAATTCCTCGTGTTCTCTCTCTTGCGTCAGTCACTAAGGCTTCATGCCTGACGTACTTTGCTGCCTTTATGGAAGAAATGTAAATGTTGCATTTAAAAATAAAAAACACATTTATACCTATCATTCAGGGAATCTATAGGCACCTATTTTCCAAATTGAAAATAAATCAGTGATTTCCCATAAATGTTCAAATTTGATTGCATCGTCAGAAACATTTTGAATATTAACATGGAGATCAGCCACTCAGGGATTCAGCTGCACTCTAATGACTTTGTACCGTGGACTGAGCCACGAATGCAATTGTGTTCATAGTCCTTGTGATGAATCTTTTATGCCCTTTTGTCCAGAGCAGAAAGGAGACTTGATTTGTTTGTTTTTTCTCTATATAGTTTCTGGAATGATCCAAATATTATGAAATTCAGCCTCAGTGATCTTAATTTCGTAATATATTAAAATGGTTAATTTTAGTGGTATTCTGTTTTTGTTGATGCTGCTCTTGCCCCCTTATGGTTTATGTCTGGTCTCTTCCTGAACAGAGGCATTTTCTGTTCTGTCCTTTGGCTACACCGCAGCCGGTTCCCAATCCGTTACTGACTCAGAGCTTTCAGTGGTTTGGGAATGTGTTCTTGATGTGTGGTTGACAGCGTGCATTTGAGCGCCCTGGTGCGAGTCCATATGTTTGCCGCCATTCGTATCAGGGGTGCAAAGAGGGAATTTCCTGTGATGAAGTTGACACCGGTTTCCGTGGTGACTGCATCATTATAATGTGACTTAATGCTGTACATTTCTGTAATTGCACAGCGCTGGGGACAGATAAAAACACGGAATGGACTCCCCCCGTTTGGTGAGAAATTTGGCACACACCGGCTCCACCTGCTGGCAACCCACCCTCCTAATTGTTCGCTCACATATTCTTCGTTAAGGAGGGACATTGGGAAAGGGATTGGTTATACCGCTACTGATTTGCTGAGGAGGAGGGTGGCGGTGGGGGTGACATGTCACCAGCTCCACAGAGGCTGGGGGGGGGCAGCAATTCCCATCCCAATGTAAGTGCTCATCTGCACCGCATGCGCAGATCCCTCACATGACCAGAACCATGCGACACATTCAATTAACACGTCACTGAAGCCTAATTAATGAAGGACTGCTGGACTGGAAAGTAGCAAAGTGGGAGGGTGCTGGCTGAGAAGACCCCGCCCATGCCGGCTCTCTCAGTCTTCAGGTCACTGCAAGTACACCTCTGCAGCCTACAGGATGGGGCGGGGCAAGATGTGGGTGGAGTTAGAGGTGGGCGGGGCCTGAGGTCACTCAGTTACCATATATGGGTGCACTGATGTTAATGGTACCACAGGTTGATTAGGGGATTTGGGTTAGGGTTAGGGTTATAATTAGGATTAGGGTTACTGTTATGGTTAAGTAGTAATGTTAATGTGTATATTTTCCTAATCTCATATCAGTGAATCATGAAACCTAACATTAATCTGTTTTTCTATCAATGTGTTCTGCTTAAAAACCCATAAAGACATGCACAGTGTTTGTAGACATTCTGTTACTAGTAAACACTAAGATCCTTCAGCTCTTAATTACCACGTCTCGGCAGTCTAAACAACAAATGCGCGCCATCTTCACATCTTGTATTGCTATATGGTAATTGTGTGACATCTCACTCCGCCCACATCTCACTCCGCCCACATCTCACTCTGCCCACATCTCACTCCGCCCACATCTCACTCTGCCCACATCTTACTTCGCCCACATCTCACTCCACCCACATCTCACTCTGCCCACATCTCACTCCGCCCACATCTCACTCCGCCCACATCTCACTCCACCCACATCTCACTCTGCCCACATCTCACT
>JAABNY020000025.1:21963125-21975160 GCA_015164015.2 Brevimyrus niger | reverse complement strand
ACGAAACGTGCTACAGGCAGAGTAACTTCCGGTTCCAAAGACGAGCAGCGCGGTCGTCCAATCAGTGATGTCTCCTGTTGCCGACTGGTACCTACCCTTTCCCACATCCCTCCGTTGGCTCCCAGGGTAGCCACATGCTGCAAATGCCAAAACTGATAGTTCTTGTTTCTTTAGAGTTGCCAGGTCCTGTGGATGGGTTGCCAGATCTTGGGTGAAGGTTGCCAAATCTTGGGAGTTGCGTTAAGGGGGTGTCCACGTCCATGCCTCATTATCGGAGACGGCGAGCGATCCAAAGTGAATCCATCTGCTCAGAGGAGCGAGAGCTAGTGAGTCAGCAGTGAAAATGAAGGCCTTGCGCTTTGCATTTTAAGGAAGACTTTAAGCACCGGGGAGAGTGTCAGTATTTACTTGCGTCCGTATTGCAGCACCGTCAAGCTCCATTCCACATGCTGGTAGGCGCATATAAACAGTGCTGTGAACCTGTCAGCTGCAAACACGCAACTGGGATTTGTGACATAGGCACACGCTGGAAGTGTGTGTGTGTGTGTGTGTGTGGTCCAGATATACCTTTTCTTAGGGGACCAAATGCCCCCACAATGTGATAAATACCTGTTTTTTTTCCATAACTTTACGGGGACCAGTTTCTCTAAAATACGGCAGTCTTGTATTTTATTTGGTTACTTATGGTTAAGGATAGGACTGGGTAGGGGTAGTGTTATGCCCATAGAAATGAATGGAAAGTCCCCACAACGATATAGGCTGCATTCCTATTACAAGCCTCATTCTTCAATCCCAATTTTGCTTTACAGCTGACATTCATAATTACAAGTGACCTGTATCCAATTATAATGTGAACGCATCTGTCCCCCAAACAGCAGGCATGCGCACACTGATAGGCTTTTGCATGAGTCAGCTGCATTACGGACAACAAAAAAGGCTCGGCGAAAGAGCACAGCTAACAAAAGCGCAGGAATTCCGATCCGACCTTTCTCGTTCATGTCGATTGGCTATGAATCAGAAGCGTATAAGATCTAGGACCATATATGAAAGTGACTCCAATCTGATTTGAAAAGATTGGATTTCTGTGTCCACACAGCCATGAAAGTATTAGATCTGTGTCACATTAAGGCAAAAAAAAGATCAGATATGAGTCACTTCAAGCCTGGTAATGTGACCATAGCCATAGATACGTAATTTGTGTGTATGTGGGTTTTATATATATATATATATATATATATATGTGTTACATTGGGGGACCAAACATGCAGAGTTCCCACAAATATATGAATACAAATGTGTGTGTATGCGTGTGCATGTGTGTGACCCCTGGTATGCGTGCAGAGGGAAGCTGCAAAGAGCAGGTGCTAAATGCGACGGTTCATTCCCTTAAAATTCGATTGACGGTAAATCAGCCTCCTCCGATACGGCAGCACGCAGCCTGTCCACTTCTGTTCATTTATTAGCATTGAAAGTAAGACGTTCCGCTCGGAAGGTGCCGACCCCCATGCGGATAAACGCTTTGCCCACCTGAAGGCTGTGCTCTGTAAGTTAAGGCTTATAATTATCCGTGTGCTGCTGTATAGATAGTGCCTTCCAATGCCGCTCCACACCTCTATAATTAAACAGTCTGTTTATGTATTGTACAGGCTGTTTCTTTAATATTTAATATTGGCAGCTTAAATCGAGTCCTGGTAAGCCTCGCGTAGGGGTGTCACCAGGACGTCTGAGCCCCTGAATGGTTATGACTTTAAAAGCATCATGCCCACTCTTGCGATACATCTCTTTAGTTATTCCCGGTCGGTAGGCGTCTGGGGGGCGGCTTACTTTCGATCCGGGAAGGTGGCAGGGCCACGATGAATGACTTCCCGCCGCCATCGCTTTAGCTATTTTGCCCAATGGGATGCCTCGATGCAAATAGACCCCGAGGCCATGAACCAATTAGATTGAGCCTCCGTAGGGGTCTGCGGTGAAGACAGAGGAAAGCCCAGCCATCCTAATGGGCCTCGTTTTTGTGCAGCTGTGAGCTCTCCGGTTCGCAGCCCCTGGGAAATGTAGGCGCTTGCATCAGCCTGCGCGACTTCTCAATTTCTTTTTTTGCATTTATTTATATTAGTGTGCCTTCATTTCTATATGTTAGGGTTCTCTTGTGTCATAGGTGGCAAAAAGCATTAGAGTGATTATGACAGGTCCAGAAGCGAGGTGGCATGTCCCTTAACGACGTGCCGAAAGCTCTAAATATTCCTCCCGTTGCCAGGAAGTGACAGTTGACTCCTCTTCTACAGACAAATTGGCCAAATATATATGAATGAGTCACACACTTACAAGAAAAAAAATCCCAAGGACTGCTAGCAATATAGCTTCAAACTGCCTGCTTTTCTAAGTCTATTCCAAAAATAGCTTTAAAATATCTCAAAAAAAAAAACAATCAGCGAATTTTTTTTTTTTTGCCACAAGGGGGAGCTTAACAATCCCACTAATTGTGCCGTATTTCAGTACTGCCTTTAATTGTAACTGTCTCGATTTCTTTCATGTTACCATATTGCATTATCCATGTGTCCTTCCAGGTGCACAAAGTTTACATTATAATTTAAGGCAGAGGTGCCTCTGGATATCGAGCCCTGTAACTATAATGGAAATTTGAAAGGATGTTGTTTTTCCCAAATGCTTTAATTTGCCAGTCTGTTGACATGATGATATTGAGACGTGCGCTGAAGTCAGGCGTCAGCGACATGTGCTTATCTGCCGTCTCCTAATTAGAAATGGAGCATTAAAATTCCATGCGAGGAGAGCAGGAAGCCACCGGACTCCCTAATGCTGAGGCCGCCTATTCTGCGGTCTTCTGGGCCAGCCTTCCCTTTTCTCTGAAGAAATAGTGAAAATACGACTCCCACCGGCCCGGCAACAGCACTGCGACACAGGCACGTAAGCACAGGCACATGAGCACAGGCATGTAAGCACAGACATGTAAGCACAGGTACATAAGCACAGGCATGTGAGCACAGGTATGAAAGCACAGACATGTAAGCACAGGTATGTAAGCACAGGCATGTAAGCACAGCCACGTAAGCACAGGCATGTGAGCATAGGTACATGAGCACAGGTACATAAGCACAGGTACATAAGCACATGCACGTACGCCCAGGTATGTAAGCACAGGCACGTATGGAGACGGGCACTGCTCATCTGTGGGCTTCTGTGCGGGGTGATATGTGGCTCAATAACGTATTTTTGGTTCCCGATGGATTGGTCTCTATCAATGGATGTTTAGCTACACTACACTGTAGTGCCAGTCTAGCTGTCAAAGGCTAAAACAATCGCTTATGGTCATTTAAACAAGGAGTGCCAAAGGATTTAAACTGTAATCGGTGAAATCTTGACCCAGGTGGGTCACAAATCGACTTGTTGGAGGAGGGATCATATCAAATAGGCCATCGATCTGCAGCACAGAGCTGGGATTAAAGAAAGGCATCTTCAGTGATGTGCCCCCCCCCATTTCTCTGATGTGACGGGAGCCATAGAGCAGGGACGGCTGGTCCCTGACGACCAGGAGACAGTATCACAGCTGTCGACAAATTCCTGGCTCCTCTGCCATAATTGCTAAGGTACGCGACTCTGGACAAGTCGGTGATTCCTCCCTGTGGTATTTTATTAAGGGAGCTGAACAGGCAGTCTGTACTATGAATCGTCTCCAGGCCACTGTTCAGGCTCGGGGGGGTGGGGTGGGGGAATGGAGCTCCCTCTTTCACGTGTTTCAGGGGCAATGTCTGCGCGGCAGCTTCTCCCGCCACTCAGCTCAGAGACATGGGCCTCGCCGCTTCAGCACCAGCGTCCGCGTACATCTGTCCGAAAGGTAGCCTGTGTTTGGGAGCGTACCAATCCCTGTTACCATAGCAACCAGAGCGTCGTGGGAGATCAATAACAAAGGGGGGCTTTACTGGGGGGGGGTGGGTCTGACTGTAATGAAGTTGTATGACAATACACTATTTAAACTCATTATTGTACATTTATTTGGGGAGGGGGGGGGAGTAAACGACAGCCCTAGCAGCGACCCCTCCTCAGGCTGACATTAATCACCATCTCTGTTAGCGTGTTTCCTTCATTTGGGGCGAGTCTGTCTGTTATTCCAGGCCCCGAGTAGAAGCACTACATGCACGCTGACTTCTTAGGTGAAAGGAGAAAACTGCCCCCTCCCCAAGGGGAAAAAAAAACATGTGTTACAAAGCTGCAGAAATAGAATGAGGCACCGGCAGGATGACATTTGGGACGTGACGCAGCCCCCTTTTGTGTCCCTCTGACGCCGGTCAGTCTGGCACATGGCGTGCCGCCGGATTTCAGGACAACCAGACTCATTTGGCTGCTCTCTGCGTGTTTGTATCTGGCTGCACTCTATTCAGGGGTTAAATCAGAGTCAGGAGGGGGGCCCTGCCAGGTATGGGGGTGGCCGGGCCGGGTGGCTGGGGGGAAGATAAGTGACTCTGTACATTAGTTTACTACGATTATGATCACAGTCTTAAAGGTGGCGTATGTTCATTTGCTGTTATGTTGTTTTACTGCTTATAAGAAACAAAATAAAATTAACTAAAAAACTGATCAAAAAGTTCATTTTATTTGATATAGGTATTGTGTAGGTATCACGTGGTTTGCTAGTGGTTTTGCTAATAGTGCTAATAGGTATTGTGTAGGTATCATGTGGTTTGCTAACAGTTGAATTATTTTAAACATAACATGTACATAAAACTTAAAAATGTATCACAATTGCTTATCACCACAAATAATGTTCTTGCTTATTCATTCGAAATATACCTATGAAAATGCATTAAAATATCAAGTTATTCTTGGATTGCTTCATACGCATACCTCTAGCTGGTAAGTGAAGTTTTAGCAGCAAGGTGTGATTTGGACAGGAGGAGGCGGGGTTACACTCTGGCAAAATGCGATTTGGACATGAGGAGGCGGAGCTACACTCTGGCAAGGTGTGATTTGGACAGGAGGATGTGGAGTTGCACTCTGGCGAAGTGTGATTTGGACATGAGGAGACAGAGTTACACTCTGACAAGGTGTGATTTGGACAGGAGGAGGCGGAGCTACACTTCAGCAAGGTGTGATTTGGACAGGAGGAGGCGGAGCTACACTTCAGCAAGGTGTGATTTGGACATGAGGAGGCAGAGTTACACTCTGGTAAGGTGTGATTTGGACATAAGGAAGCTGAGCTCTGCCCAGCCAGTCTCTGCCTATATTTAAACTATGACTAGATATATATGACTAACTGTGGGCTGTAAATGCTACCACCTCCATGCTGGTTGTTGTTTGGCACAGTAGCTCAGTGACACAAACCAGAACACCATGGATTAAAGTTTAGGGATTAATTATGACTCTAAACTGTGATGCAGGACCGGAAAGTGCCTCATCATTCATGAGGGGGCGTTTATTCCTTATAACACCGTACGCTGTTGAGGGTTCATATTGTCAGCCTCTGGATCAGTCTACGGACCCCGAAGGTGATCCCTCTGATTGGCTGTACATGCATTTGCTCAGAGAAGAGAGGGTGATGGTGGGAGGGGGGCACAGCTCTGATTGGGGGTAATCAGTGTATCTCTGTTTGAAGGACTGCTTGCTTCTCTGTCCCCCCCCGCCACCTACCCAGACTGTCTCAGTACAGCGGTAATGTGTGATTGGCTAGTGGGCAATTTTATTCTAATGATGGACACTTAGCAGTCACCAGAGTGCTCCTGTACGCCGTCGCTGGCTAACTGGCAGGCAATCGAATGGGGCCATTCTCAGAGGCTACAGTCATTATCGTCACATAGCTCTGTCTCCATAAAGATGGAGAGAAGGACCCGCGCCTGCACAGCTGCCGTCTGGCACCCGGCGCTCCATCTCAGCGCGCCGAAGCTGGAGGTTCTGACCCATTAATTAACGAGCGAATCTGATCTGTGATTGTGGCTTTTGCTGAACGACGCTGTACGTGCCACGCATTCGCTGTACGTGACGATATCTCCAGGATGCATGCGTGGATCTGTCTCCATGGATCTTTTAAGGTTCCAAAGGTTTGCCGCGATCACATGGACGTGCGATCGCTCTTGTCAATTAAAATGAAAGGTCAGCAGATTAATTAAACTTTACTTGGGCTGACGAAATGGGGGCAGCATGACGCTGAATCACACCTTTAAAAGTGACTGACTCTCGCTTCTTATGGACTCAGATGCAATAAAAACAGAGCTGAAACTTATCTAACTTTGGTATCCGTGTTGGTCTGTTTTTTGTTTTTTTCTGTTTTGTCAACATAGAGGGCCTCAGTCTTTGGAAACTTTCAGGAAGTTTATTTCTGAAATCTCGTTGAAGGTGATTTAATCGGTTTGGACAAGGATTTGAAGGAAGCGTCACTCGAGATGATCCCCAGCCATGAGCCGGGCGTCCAGGTTAAAGGTGGTCATGGCTGCAGCTGGCCTGGCCCACGCAGGCTGTTTCCGCTGAGGCTTCGGTATTGTGGCTATTCCTGATCTTTGCCTCGGAGCTGTGGTACAGCGACCAGCCCTGTGCTGGGAGAGAAGGTGACAGCTTCTTGTCAGTATCCGTTTCCACTTTCGGTGGAGGGGACTCGCCGCTGACTCACTCCAGGCACGGCCCACCTCTTGCCTTCTTTCCCGTTTTCACAGCTTGTTTGGTGCAGCCTGACGGTGCAGCTTTCTTTTCAGTGAGTTTCTAATCAGCTGGAAGGTGTCCCACACAGAGCCTTCCTCACACGCCACATCAGGCTGCTTTAGCATCTTACCGGGGCAGCTGTTTGGTCAGCATGTTCCTCCTCTTCCTCCCTCAGAGAAACGGTAAGGCCCGTCTTCTGAGCGAGATCCTGAATTAGCACCTTTGGTGTTGGCAGATCGCCGGGGTGTCAGCTACCTCTGTTACCCAGCTCCGACGTCTGCTTGATTGGCAGGCAGAAAATGGGCCGTTCGCCTTGATGCCGTCACTGTTTCCGGTGCTGGGATTTTCAGCTAGATAAGCAGAACAGAAAACGGAACAGCAAGACGGCCCCTGTCTGCTCGTCCACCCTATCTGTCACTCCTTCAATAGCAGTAGCAGTGTATGCTGTTCGTTGCGACTTGCCTGTAAGGACACCATGTTCTTGAAGGGCTGGGTTACTTCCTGTGCCAAAGGTCACCACTTCCTGTCATGCTACGAAAAGGGCCGGCATCATGTGAATCGTTCCAGAGCCTTCAGTACTTCTATCTCAGACGGAAGTCATTGCCGTTTTCCTCCTGCGGCTCTTCCTGTTTGCGGACGTGTACCAGACTCCTGTGAGCTGAGTCATGCTACATTACCAGGTGATGGTCCATTAGACTGAAGCTCATTAGACTTCGTAATATGGCCAGTATGGAGAAAGCAGATGCGAATGTTACTAACTCTGCCCCTGGGTTGTATTTTAATTGAAGAAAAATGTACTGGTGATGCACAGTACATCTCCGGAATATAAAACTGAATGTATATTTGTACATTTAGTTTAAGCAGATGTGTAAGTGAGGACAGCTTGGGGCCAGAGACCAGGGTCAGGACCCAGCAGTGTTAACAAGCTCCGCCATTTACAGCCATCTCACCTTAGTTCGTCTCCATTAAAATATGATAATTACTAATAAAAAAACGAGTCCAGACACCTATAGAAATTAATGACAATAATAATTAAGACCAGAACTCTGTCCCATCTTTAATGGGATGTTGCATTTTACCTATTAATATGCTACAAAGAGTGTGTGCTGGACATTGTGACTAAAATGATTTTCGAGTGACTGTTAGCCGTGATCTATAGACAGCCGGGCGCAGTATATTGTAAGCTGCTATACATCATGTGCTGCAATGACCAAATAATACAGCAGTCACTGTATTTTTAAAGGCTTTGAGAGTATTTGAACGGCGCACTTTCTGTCATGTTGATGGGCGTATGACCTCCCCCCCGCAGATGGGACACGTGAAGGGGCTGTCTCTCACACGTGACACGCATGGCTGTCTCTCACACGTGACACGCATGGCTGTCTCTCACACGTGACACGCATGGCTGTCTCTCACACGTGACACACATGGCTGTCTCTCACACGTGACACGCATGGCTGTCTCTCACACATGACACGCATGGCTGTCTCTCACACGTGACACACATGGCTGTCTCTCACACGTGACACGCATGGCTGTCTCTCACACATGACACGCATGGCTGTCTCTCACACATGACACGCATGGCAGTATCTCACATCCCACCTCCATATTCTTCTCTTTCATGCTGTTTTTAAGCCATAATTCAAAAACTTCCCTCCTTCCTGCATCCTTCTGCAGTAAATACTGACACGTGATGGCAGCCAGAGTGCCCGGGGGCCCAGTGGTGCACTGGCACCTCTCAGAGATGCTCCTTGGCCCCGCACCGCCCCACCCCGCCCCGCCTTGCCTCGCCCCACCCCATCCCGCCTTGCCTAACCACACCACTCTGCAAGGGATGAGCAGGCTGGAAGATGGATGGACGTATAATACGCTCTGTTCTGGGGAGGCCTTCAGGTGCCAAGAGCTCCTCCGGCTCCGGAAGGGTTTGCTCCAGCCTCATTATCCATACCCACCTTCCCCCCTCAGCATCTACACGCTGGAGGCCGTTGCTTTGGAATGTCCAGCCAGGTGCAGGAAATCAGCAGAGGCTCGTTTGCAGCCTGCGCCTCCTCACAGGCTTGAGGATGTATACAGTAACAGGTTCCTCAGAGAGACTGCTGCAGCTGCCTCAACAGGTCACCTTTCCTGCCCCCTGCTGGTCTGTCATTTGTCTGCACCAGCTCAGTGGCAGTTTAATAATTCATGCGTTTAAGTTGCCTCATCCCCAGGCATATGCGGGAATTTAGCATGTCATGCCTCTCTCTGCCCCCCCAGATCTGTATGGTCGTGTTTCTCCACACATGTCCTGTCAGGGTTGGGGGCAACGTACTCTGCCGAACTTCCCAGAATGCTTTTTGGCTGACAGCAGGAAGTCATCGCCTGTACCCTGGCGGTGCCGATGGTGGCTCCTGTCAAAAGCTCCCGGGCCTCGCTCTCCGGCGCCCCGCGGTGGGGATTCCGCACCTGACACACACGGGCTGGCATACTCAGCCAGGAAGACAAACAGCGGCACGGCGACCCCCGCAGGTAATATTTAGAATCGCAAACAAGTGCCCGGCGAGGGGGATGGAGGAGCCAGGTGTGCGGCTGGGGATGAGCTGTGCCACTCGGTCGTCTCTGCCAGACACCAGGAGTGATTACAGGCGGCCGGCGGCTTCAGGCACGGGATTGGCTGACCAAACAGTGCCCTCCATCTCCATCGGGGGTTTATAATCTTGGTTGGAGCTGACAGGTGGCAGCGGTGGCGGAGGAGCTCTTTGGCAGGGGACTGTGGGGCTTTTGGGGGCACCGTGTCACCTGCCCCCGTGGGCGACGGCGCCACCTGGGACTCCGCAAGCGTCGCTAACGAAGACGCCGCTGGTGTGGCTCCGATCACCAGGCCTGCTGGGCCTTTGGCTCGGTGAGAGAAACGGTGACGTCCAAACATATTAGGCCGTGTGTGCAAACCTGCCCTGGGCTGTCTGAGAGACCCTAAGCTCTGGGCCTGTAATTAGAAAACACCAGCCAGGGTGGAAACACGAGCACCGGATCGAAGAAAACCAAGTTAAAAAGACTTGATGACGATTATATCTCAGAAATGACACGTGGGGGCTGAATTTTCCAGTGTTTTCTAGCAGTCCTTGGGCACCCGCCCAGACAGTACGGATTTTTGCTCCATCCGGGCATCCAGCACATCGGTGCCAGTTTGGTTTACTTGACTGGCTGGGAGCTGGAAGGCAGCAAAAATCCGGCCTGTCAGGGGATCCCTAAGGACAGGTATGGGAAACACTGTCCTAAAGCACCAACTGCCAAAACAAACTCCTGGAGTCAAAAGAATGTGTGTGGATGACAGACGGGGGTGGGTGTGTGTGGGGCTTCACTCTAAAAGTCACTTCCTCCACCCCCACCCCGTGTAGTGGTTTAAGTGGGTGCAAATACCGCCGCTGTTTAGAGAACAGCCCAGTGCAGCCACTTCTCGGAAGAACGTTTTAAGGCGATGAAATGTTCGGAGTGAGGTTCAGGGCGGCCATTTAAAATCCAACCCGGTACAGCACACAGACCCCATCGCTTTGGCTCCTCAGTGACGCCCCAGGCCTTGGCAAACGAGAGGCACTCTAAAGCTGTTAGTTCCAGGGCTGCCTCCTCATTGGCTGCGTTTCGACGGTGCCCTTGTTTACGATGGCGCACAGCTGCTTCATTATGCCAATCAGAGGAATATGGCCACTTACAAAGAGCAGCATCATGGTTTATGCAATCCGGCGCATAGAAGCAAGATCCGGATCATGTATATGGATGCCCATAGTTCTGTCTGCGGGATAAACACTATGTGTAATTTACCAAAGGAAGTAATCCTTACTTATCTTCGTAAGGTTTAACACCCTGGAAGCCTTGTTTAACCGCTTGTTCAAAGTCACTCTTTACCACTTTATTTCAGTTTTGTGATGAATACCATGGTGTAATGTGCTATAAAATCTGTCGGGGTAGCTTATTATCCGCAGACACCTTCGCTACGTATCCGTTGCTTAGCAGCAAATGGTCTGCTGAACTGTTTTGTAGGTGGAAGAATGTAATTAATGTCCAAGTGAGTGTTTGCCAGAACAGTTTATAAATCTGTGAATCTCGGTGATGGGAAAAGCACAGTAATCTGGGTTATTTAAAGTGAATGTTGAGGGCAGGTCGTTCTCCCGCAGGTTTAGCATCGAAACGTTGAAACCCAAGGCCAGCGTGACTAGAATTAACCATGCAGACAGTACGTCTGGCCTTTTTCCCACAACTGATAATCATTCGGCGTGCGTCGGAAAGCAGCTGTCCTGCTGGGGCTTGTAGCACCGCGAGGAAAGGAGAGGCTACCATGTGGGAAGACAAGGAGAGGTTTTAAGGAGGTTTGTAAGGGGTAACAAGGGATTGTGGGTATTAGAGAGTTGTGCCAGGCCTGCACCGCGGCATTAAGCGTAATGCAGCCAGCTGATGTACGCGAGAGAAACATGACGGCGTGTGCAGGCAGCACGACAGAACGAGACATGATGAGATTACGGGCCGGAGGTCTGCATTCTGTTCTGGGAACGTAACAGGGGGGTCAGTTTCCACTAAAGCCGTGATGCAGAGGGGAAAAGAGCCATTGAAAACTCAGCACTGAAAAAAAACGCAACCGTATCGAGCTGCTTTCTCAGAAGAGCCTGTGTTACCTTCACCTCCCAAAGCTCTTCTGGAAGGAAGGAATTTTGGACACTTAAGGGCCTATTTTTGTCCAGCAGGAAAAAAGCTGAATGATACAAATTTGTTCATGCATTCAATTATACTTGACTAGAGTACAAATAGTTTCATGTGTTTTAATGGGGTTTCTCTACAGGACCGGATGCTCCTAAACAGCTTCCTACAGAAGCTACCTGGCTAACATTAGCATTGCCACTGTTGTAAGGTTTTAGAGTCACATCTGAGCCATTTTACGGCAACATAAAAGCATTTTACGAGCAATCTTTCTGGCGTCGCTGCCACAGACGGCAGCGCACACCTGGGCCGGTTTCGGCCCCCTAGTGTGCGGTCGGGACATCCGCAGTTACCCCCATGTGCTGGGGGGGGGGGGCTCCATCACAAAGGCTATTCTTTACCGATCAGATTCTAGTCGGTGCTCTTTTCTTAAACTTCCAGCGCCTTTAAAAGATCAAGCTCATTAATAATAGCTCGGGCGGGACTGATTATCACAAAGGGCCAATTAAAGCAGGCCACAGCCCCGCCCGCATGTCTCTCATGCTGTAGCGCTGATCTGGGGGCTTTTTGCACAGAACTAGGCTGCAAAGAAAAATATGGCTTTAATGATCAGATGTCGGGGCATTTTTTTCTTGGGCAACCCCTCCCCCCCCCCTGCGGGTTTGTCGCATCTTTTCCCCCCCCCCCCCCCCCCCCCCCCCCCCCCCCCCCCCCCCCCCCGTCGG
>JAABNY020000025.1:21944816-21962288 GCA_015164015.2 Brevimyrus niger | reverse complement strand
ATTGGGTGGGTGGGCATTGGGTGGGTGGGCATTGGGTGGGCATTGGGTGGGCATTGGGTGGGTGGGCATTGGGTGGGCATTGTGGAGTCAGCATATCCTGTGATTCTCTTGGGCAGTCCGGGCTCCTGCAGTCCAAAGACTTACAGTCAGGTTGGCTGGTGTCCCCTACTGTGTGACTGTGTGTGTATGCCGGCCCTGTGATGGACTGGCTCCTTCCTATTTATACCCTGCCTTATGCATGAGCCGCCTACGGCCTGGGACAGGTTCCAGGTTCCCAGTGACCCTGTCCAGGATAAGTGGTTGCAAGATGGGTGCAAGATAAATTCTATTCAGAACGCTTTTGAGAAGTATGGTATCTGCCAGTCTAAGTCAGGAACAAAGGGCCATGGACAGGTGCCATCCAGCTTAGCGGCGGTTCATTAGCGGTCGGGTCACGGTCATGGAGGTGAGCCAAGCCCGACTTTGCCTGCTTGCTGGGCACTGAGCTGTGAGGGGCGGGTAAGCACCAATGCACCTCGCTTCTGTGGTCCAAAAATCGCAGTGACTGTGCTGCATGTGGGCAGCTGCCTCTGGGCCTCATCGACGGCAAGGGGGAGGGCCACAGGAGGGAGGGAGGGAGCTGGTGTTCCTCAGCCCGTTCAGGGAGGCCCGCCGAAAGCTCTCCCCAAGACAACAATCAGTCATTCGAAGGGCAAGCAGTGTGTGGTTGGCACGGAGGGATCCCAGTGGCTCATCTCTGATTGCAGCAGCCCAGCGATGGAGTGATCACATGCGAGTGGTACATCGTGCAAGGGAGACACTAATGTTAATGATATACGTGATGATAGCAAGGCACTAATGCTATGTGTGACGATAGTGAGACGCTGCTGTTAATGCTATGCATGAGAGCAAGATGCCAATGCTAACTGTGACGATTGCAAGATGCTAAAGCACACTGTACTGGTGATGATAGCGAGATGCTAACGCTATACGTGATGGTGGCGAGATACTAATGCTGATGCCATGTGTGATGATATTGAGACGCTAATGCTAGGGATGTGCATGATGATAGCGTGATGCTAATGCTATGCACGCTGACAGTGAGTCACTAATGCTATGTGTGATGAAAGCCCCCACTTCTGCACTACTAGCCTTCACATATCTGAGCTCCTCTCCCCGGCAACAGGCCTCCCTCCGCGCATGTTAATGCGACTTCTCCCTGTTGGGGGTTAAAGCACATGAGGACCCTTAGCGGTGGCAAGTGGCTGAGCGACGGGCAGCGGACCACAGCAGACGATGCCGCAGAAAAGCAGTGTGGAAGACACGTTGCGGCAGAACAAAGGGATGCGTCCGGGGATTCGGGCAGGAGACAGTCTGTGTAAAGTCTCTGTGGCGCCTTAGCGGAGTCGCTCTTACTGAACAGTGAAGCTCAGTCCTTGTTAGCCCACCTCCCAGTGCCAGTTTCTGTTTCCATGGTGCGGGGAAGAAGAATGTCTGTCACTAATACATATACTATGTAACTATATATTCTCATCATACTAGTCATTTATATTAATGCCACCGCTACCTTAGCAGATGTATATATTATTGATGTATGTCTGCATGAAAAAGTTCACTGGATAAGGCGAACTGGTTAAAAATTCAACCCCGGGAAAGTGTTTAGTTGGACGAATAAATTCTGGTGCCGTGTTAATAGGATAATAAATAAAGCGCTGCAGTATGAGAGATGCACTCATCCTACGACAGAAAGAAGTTCTCCTTCACAAACATGCTGACACACACAGAGGTGGGAGTAGGTCTGCAGACATATTAACATGCCCCCCCCCTTCAGGCTCTCTGTCTACCATGAGTATAAACACGCAGCAATGGCGTCCCACATAATCAGAAACAAACTGGCTCTAGCAACAGGTCGCCGTCACAAGCTCTCTCATCCCACTGGCATTTCAGTTATTTCCTTCTAAATGGCTGGACGAGGTTATCTTTCTTTTCCCTGAGCTTGTCGGCTCTGGTTAAGAAAACTGTCAGATTTAATAGATATGGCCAGATTAGTTTGACTCCACTCCTCCAACTCCGCGCCGCGCAATCATCTCTCTGCCATCTTTACCTTCTCAAATGCGAGATGGATCGCTCGCTTTGTTTCACATTTTCCAGTTGTCTCTCTCTCTCTCTCTCTCTCTTTCTCTTTCTCACCCTCTTGCGTTCACTCTTTATTTCAGTCCATCTGTTTTCTCCCCTGGAATGGGCTATAGGCATGTACCATATACTGTCCCAAGTGCTCTTGAGATACTATGAGAAAGGAATTCTGGGTTAAAGAAAAAAAAAAACAGTCCCCAAGAAGGACCTTATTCGCAGCACTAGTCCTCTTCTCCCTGGAGATCTTATTTGAGGTGAATATCCAAGGCGGGGTGGACCGTGACTGGCGGGGATTAAGGTGATGGGGGCCCCCCCCCTGCCGTTTCCGCCGTGCTCTCCTCCCATATCACTCCATCTTCGCTCAGCTGTCAGGGCCTTTACACCCGGGACTGGTGGCCGGCGGCCTCTGCCGCATCCAGCAGGACCGCCGGGGGACATGGTGCCACACGTGTGTTTTTTGGTTTGTCGATCACTGGCACACGAGCTGAGGCACAGCTGCAGAGCTGCTGACGGAGCCCCTGTTTCTGCGACGCGGCGCCTTTGAGGATGGAGATGGGCTACAGCGGCGATCACCAACCGGTTGATAACACGGTCGATCGGCAGGACATTTGTAGTTGCTCACGACGCGTCTTCCAGTCCCTCCACGGACAGCAAAAAATACAATGGCTGAAAATACACAGTACAGTGGTACCTCGGATCTCGAACTCGGATCTCGAACTCACTAGAACTGGAATTTCTTGAAAGTCGAATAAACCAGTTTGACCTAGAACTCAATCTGACTATCAGAAGTCGAACCGTGAACGCTGACCTAATATAAATTGTATCAACCAGGAAATTAGTCACAGGAAACAAAAGGTAACCCTTCAGTGTCTGCTTCGCATTTGCTGTAGTAGCAGCGGTTGTTGGTGATAATGATATTTTATTGAAAATACTGTATCAGGTAATACTAAAAAAATATAATTTTGTTAGTCATTGCTCACCAAAAAGTTTCGTAATAGTTGTACAAATGTCACAACCTAAAAGTTCGCTATTCACGAACAAATTAACGAGTACAGAGTAATAATAACAATAAACATGGACCGGATTTAAAGTTTTTATTGTCATGTACAGACTACAATGCAATTCTTACTTGAATGCCTTCTTCAGACTGGACGATTAACCAAATAAAGCAAAATTGACCTAGAACTCGATCTGACTATCAGAAGTCAAACCGTGAACGCTGACCTAATATAACTTGTACGTGCCAGGAAATGAGTCATACTACAATGCAATTCTTACTTGAATGCCTTCTTCACAGACTGGACGATTAACCAAAAATATCAGCGCAACATTACAGTAACTAATAATAAATAAACTACTAACTTGCATGCACTATTAGACCATTTATGTCATTTATTTAAACTTTATTTTACCAGGTAAATTAACTGAAAACCAGTTCTCACAGCTTTATGTGATATTCAGGAGAAATAGCAGATCACGCAGCGGAACTGCCTGGGATACGAGCGTCATGCATGAAAGTAAATTCTTCGGCCAATAAGGGCAAAGGTGTGTCATCACGGAGGCGGTTCCAGTTTGTGCAGCCGAGTGAGAGGTCGCAATGCATCTAAATGTAATGCATTGTGTCAGGATCAGAATGCGTTGCTTTAAGCCATGACCGGACTGGGGAAACAAACTGAAACGTGGACTTAATTCAGAGGACTAATAACAACCACAAACAGCTGATCACATGGGGATCCTACACAAGGTTAACGAGGGGGTGTGGCACATGGAAGAAGCGGATGATCAGGTCAGGGCAGGGGTAATGTTGGGATAAGATCTTTTTCGTTTTGGAAGACATTAAGAAAAAAAAATGCTCTTCTTGTTTTATCCTGTTCATTTTGTGTTTAAATGCTAAAAAAACCCAAAAACATAGTGTAATTTTGGGGGCCTGGAACCAATTAATTGGTTTTCAATTATTTCTTATGGGAAAAATTCAATCAGAACTCGAACTTTTTAGGATTCGATCCGGAGTCCAGAACGGATTAAGTTTGAGAACCGAGGTACCACTGTATTTTCCTTGAAAAAATAGTTCTCACTACAAAAAGCTTGTTGACCACTGGAGTAAAGGATGGAGAAGAACTGTAATATAAGGACTCTGTGTTTTTTATATTAGATATTACAACTGATGTAATAATGACATAATGACATAACTGGGGTAATAACCCTATTGTATAAATTGTGTGATCTCAAAGTAGAGTTTCCCTGGCAAAAGTAACATGTTTCAGTTGCTTCCTTGTAATGCATGACTGCTGTGCACCTTGGAGAATTAGGCTGACATTATCTAATTTGAAAATATGGCCAGCCATTTACAGGCAACTTGGGGGTTAGGGTGCCCTCTGCAGGCCGAGCTGGACGTCATCGCCAGGAGCAGACTGGCTTTTGGAGTGGAAAGTGATTTTAAAAGAGGGGATTCTGTCCAAATACAGCTGCTAGGTGGAGCAACGGCCAGGATATAATTAACGCTGAAGCTCTCGTGAAACTATTATTTCCGAAGCTAATCAGAGCGTGAACTTCCAGAAGCAGCCATTCTGGGGCAGCTGGTATTGGAAGAGCTTGCAGATCTAGACCCGCCTCGAGACGGCACCGGTTCCAAGAAGTGACCTGTCTGCTGTTTTACCTGTAAGAAATGTCCCTATGGGGATGTGCCACACAAGCGCTGCTTAAGGTATAAAAAGTGGAAGGACAGATCAAGGCCATGATCTATGTTATATTAATCAGGAACTGAAGGATAACTGGCCATTATTTAGCTTAGATTTCATTCCTCTGCAGTTTACTAGTAATGGTCGAATGCGCCAAAACCTTGTTTTAAAATGAAAAACTTAACAGGGTCTGTCCAATTTAGCTTATAATCAGCTTTAATGGACAAACATTACATTAAGTGTCTTACAGACGCTTGCGCTGGGTGACTCAGCGGGCAGCACCGTCTCCATTGAGTTTGAGTCCTGCCTCTGCTCTGTGCTGTTTGCATGTTCACCTTGCATTTTGCTAGGTCGTCCCTATGGGCCAAATTCTGGTCTTCGTCTCAGCGGCTGCCGATTGGCATTGTGCCATTAATCAACGCGTCAGCACATTAATTGCGTCACGAGGGCTGCAAGGCTGCATGGACGTGTACGGCTGACAGCCTTGTCGTCTTCCTGAAGTTTGAAGCTATTGGTTATCAGCGACTAGCGCCGAACAGGCGAGGCGTGACGGGCCAAAGTGGGAACAATATCCAAGCTTCTTGTGGCAAAGCTGTTTGCCCTGCTTATCACCACGTAATTGGCATCTGCAAATTGCTTTCATCTTCAGTAATGTTTTGCTCCAGAATGCCCGGTTATGAGAGAGTCCGGTGTCATACGCAGGCTGTCCGACTGTCGCGTTTCCCTCCCAATGCTTTCGCTTCCCATTTACCGCGTTTTTTTTTCCCTGCTGGCAGCTGTATATTTTGAGTGATCAGCATCCACGGAAGCTCGTTACTCTGTCACTAATTGGATAAAGCGCCCAATCAGAGGTGTGCCTAATGCGTGTCTGCAGGAGAGCGGGCCTTGTGGCTTGGCTGGATGGAGATTTCATTAGGAGTAACTGATGTGCTAAGTGGCTCGAATCAGCCTAGGTTATTTTTATTATGTTGTAAGTCACACTTCTATGAGGGCTGGTTTCAGATTGCTAAGCTTGGTGTATTTTTTTAAATTGACAGTCTTGTTCATGCTAAGGTCTTGGTTTATTTCGCTAAAGTGATTTCGATTGGCTACATAACTGGATTAGGTCATGTCGGGCTTCAGGAACACAGCTCATCTCAGAACTGGAGACTCTGTCACGGGTCCGGCTTCGATAAGACTCCCCGCTTAAATTAAACCGCTAGTTTAGAAATTTAGAAATGGTGGTGTTTAAATCACGCGATTGTTTGTTTTCGCATGGGAATGCCACGCTTATGTAATTTCGTTTTTAAATGATATTTGTGCGTTGCGGCTAATCGTCTGCCGCACTCCTCACTGCTTTAATTGGCTGTCACACCTGCAGTCTGATTACAGCTGAAAGCATCCAACAAAACAGGAATGCTCAGCAATGTGACTTTTTGTGTCATTTTACACAAAGGGGACATTTAGTTAGGCACCGTCAAACCATGTGACGCGTTTGAACCCTTGAAGCCTTCGGGTCGTCGGCTGAGGTCGGCCTTGTCGCCCAGTTCGCCGCTGTCCCCCTACTGGCTGATCTGCTTCTGCTTAGTCCGCTGACCAACCAGCCGCTCAGCTTGACTCAGGCAAGGCAGAAAGGATGACTTTGGGAGGGCATTTCAGCATTCACTCCGGGGGCCTCGGCCCCAAGAAGCCAGTGAGGATTTAATTTTGTTCATGTTTTAGAATGCTAGGCTGGTTGAGGGGTACTTATATCCCCCTTGTCAGATTCACCTGGATCATGCAGAAGGCCCCCTGTCCCCCGAGGCTCCCCGCACCTCAGGCTGTGCTCCCTCCTCCGTCTGCCAGTCCCCGGTAGGAGCATGGGCCTGTCTCGGCAACCCCGCTCCAGCTCTCGCTCTCTTTATTTTTGGCCCTTCCACATCTAGAAGTGTCGTCCCGCCTGCCCTCACTCCCGGCTCGCCCGCTGCGCGAAGCAGACTTCCAAAAGTGGGCGGGTCAGCGGAGCGCTCGCCGCGACTCGTCCTCTCCGAAAGACTCCTCGGGTGGGGGGGGCGCTTCCTCTCAGTCTGCGAGAAGCTGTGGAGAACTCCTCCGATTATCTTTAGTCGGTGAAAATTTGATTGTGCTCCCTGCGGCTGTGAGTTTGTGAATATCTAAAACCTAGAATTCCTGCCTCGTGCAGGCAGACACCTCACATTACATTAACAAGAGATTTTTTTCCAAATTAATTTCAGCCCCTACATGTACATGTACTCCATCATTGCTTTGTTTGATGTTTCAAAAAACGGTCTCATTGGCCGTTTCAAATATGGCCAAGCATACATTCCTTGTAGCATTTAATGGCTTCATGTAAAACTGCTTGTTTTTGTGAAACAAAATGGGATACAATTGATTTGAATTTTCTTTTTTTTAAAGATTTTTTGACACAGAGTTTACAATGAGTTTACTCAGAGTTTTTGACTTACCACGGATGACATAGAGCAGCAGCGAGTAAATTTCAACACCAAAAGAGGGTGGGGGGACGGTTTGGCAAAGTCTGTCTATAAAGCGTTATTCAGCAATAAAGCAGGGCTTTTAATGTTCAATCAGACTGCACTAAAAACTAGAGTTAGCCTAACGGGCTGCCCTCTCAGCACCATTAAGCATCTGGGCAATTGGCCCACATAGACTTAGCATTATTTGTCTGTTAGCGCTGAGTGACGCAGCTTTTGTGAATTCACAGGGTCGAGGTAATGCCCCAGAGTGAATCGCTTATCTTATTCAAACCTAATTCATTAGGCTACACTCAATAAGTATCTGCTAACTGGGGACCGCAGCCGAATCACTCTGATTCACCTAAAGTCATTTTTAAATTCACTTTTATATTGTGTCTATCTTTGAGTCATCTAGTGTCTACATAATATTTTACGATCTGAGAAATGCACCTACTTCCCCTGATGAAAGCCAGATACCATTTGGGCTGTAAGATCTCATGCAGTCACTAAAATGACAAGCCTGATCTAATCTATAATCTATTCTTTTGTGATGTTTTACAACAAAGCAGATGATGAATTTAATTGAATTGAATTAAAAGTGATTAAAAATGACGGTTCATTTACGGTTAATTTTCCATCCTACTGGTTCCCGTTCCTGCGATTCCTCCTTGCCATTCTGTTGACGTCTGTGGGAGCCTCTTCATTAGTTTCTCTTTATCTGAGCGACACCCCCAGAATATGGTGCCCTCACTCTTGGCTGAGTCACTCGCTCCCTCTTTTCAGCTTTTGTGATTCATTCTCTTGGCCTGATCCAGTCATGTCTTGGACTTGCCTCCTTTCCCAGTTTCTCCTCTCACGGTCACACTATCCCTCATTTCCATTCTCCCTACTATATTCCCATTTCTGCTTCTCTGTTTCTCTTCCTTCCATCCATCTTCTAACCACGTATCCTGGTCAGGGTTCCTGCAGTCAATCTTAGGCAGGACAAGGAACAAGGCTGGAGCTCACCCTGGACGGGAGGCCAGTCCATTGCAAGGTGCATTTATACACACACACACAAATGGGCAAATTAGGGGTACCAATTAACCTTCTGCATGGCTTTTGGGTGTAGTAGAAAGTCTGGAAACACGGGGAGAATATGCAACCTCCACCCCAATGCAGATTCCCAGCTATAGATGAATGGCTGGAAGGGCCACAGATGTAATTATACACATTTCTGTAACACATGCAGCGCTGGAAGTGAGAATGTGTTACGTTTTATACTCAGAGGAATTCCTTTTACCCAGCTGATACTGCTGAGTATCAAAAAAACACATTGTTACACCCAGCAGTGCATATGTTAGAGCCATGCATAGAATACATGTATTGTCCTTGACCAATAGGGAGCAGAAGCACATGGGTTTGCACTGACCACAGGAAGTGTGAAGATTCTTAACAAGATGAGTGAGGTCATCAGGGAACAGAGGAGCTTCATCCCTGGCCTTTGTAGAGTAGCATTGAAACTCTGTATTCTCTCCTTCTCAAGTATGATGGCAAACTATTAATGATTCAGAAAATTTCACCCAAGGAAGCAAAAAGGACGCTTTCTAGGCCAACCGTGCCTCTTGGGTTTGTTCCCACGTCTCGGTTTACGCATCACATCCCGTTTGTGATCAAATCCAACATCTCTACTCATAACTGTTCCTGCTGAAAGCAGTGGGTTTATTCATTGGCTTCCCACCATGCAGACATCTGAGACATGCTGCTGTAACACAGGATGATCCTTACTTCTAGTGGGTTGGACCCCTTTTTCACAGGCTGCCTTTTTATGGGCTGTGATATTTACAAACAGTGAAAGCATGAGGCAAACCAGCAATGATCACAGTTGGTGTTAAGGAATACATCTCCCACGCAACCAACGACATGCACAGAAAATGTAGTGAGTTCCTCCCAGATTGAGGCAGGCTGAGGGGCAACAGGATTCAGCTGAATGAAACATTTTTTAAGGGCCAAATAGAATGGGGTCAAACGTCCCTTAAACAGCAGACTCAAAAGACGGCAGAAAGCCACCTAAAACATCCCAAAATCCACAGCACGCACGCACGCACGCACGCACGCACGCACGCACCCTTCCTCCATTGCCACATCTGATGGGCTGCAGATGACCCTATTTAAATCCCAATCTGGCGATCGCTCCAATTAAGGTCAGCTGGCTTTCACTACCTGCTGAGCCCACAAGTGCTGGGCCACTGATCAATCGCCATGGCAACATGAGAGCTTGCTGTAAACCTGCCCAAATCCAGCACCAAGAGCGGCTCCAACGCATGAAAGGGGACCTCGTATTGCTGACTGATGAACCTAAACATTAATTAAATTGCCGGTTTAGCGACATGTAAAGGTGCTCCGACTCTTTCCTGTTCTTCATCTCGTTTATTAGTCTTGTGTTTATCGCCAAGCTTTCGTTCCCTGTTCTCCGTCCTGTGAAACGCACCTGTTTGTCTTGTCATTCCATCATGCCTGCTTGGATAATTGCTTTGGGTAAGATTTATGTCCTCATTAATAACAATGAAGACTGTGTCGCTCTTCCTGCCTTTCTTGGTTACTATCGTTGTTTACCCATTAGAGTGTGATTTGCAGTGGCTGGATCTGTTTTGCTGCTGCTTGGAGAGGTAACTGGTGACTCCCAGTTGACTTTGGCCTTCTGCGTATGGCTTTGGGCCGTATTCAGATGGACGGAGGTGCTGCAGGACGTCTAGCAAACTGCCAGGTGCTTCTCACTGAATGGAGGACATAAATGGCCTGTTTGCCTCCATTCAAGTGAACCTCTGTCTTCTTTCGAGAGAATCCCTAATGGCTTCCTGCATGTTGCTCAGTCAATTTTAAACAGAATTGCGGAGGCAGACTGTTGTTGCTGTGGGATTGTCTGCGATTGAACCCCAAACCCCAAATCGGCCAAGCCGTTCTCTGGTGATCACTGTGTCCAGCGGAGATTTCACATGACCGTGTCTGTGCTGCAACAGCAGGTGTTAAAGGGGGGTTAAAGGGGAGATGATGCTTCTGTTCAGGACTTTAACTCAAACACCAGTGCATCTTGGGAAGTGTTCTATTCTGGGCTTTTTAAATCTTACTGTATTTGCAGGAACATTGGAGAACCACGGATACCCTGGCAGATTCAGGGAATCCAGCTCTTGACAGGTGCCCTTGTAACATCAGGTGGGAAGGGGGGGCAAGGAGACATTTTGTCAGGGAGCCTAGAATTTCTAGAAACATCCTTGTGTATTCATACACCTTTATTGGTGAAATTGCTCTTGATAAGAGCCATTACAGCACCACGGTGGGAGTACTTTAAAGTGCTTTGAAACAAACTGCCAGTTTTATTATAAGTGGACATGTTTGTTGTCTCAGTGAATCTTTTTCATTTGCTTGTCATAAACTTAAGTTAATATTTGCCAAGCAATTCAGGCAAAGGATTGATGTATATGATCAACATTTGGTGTCTATGAACTTCTTGTTCAACATCTCATTACTTTTGTTTTTATGCGCTAGTGTTTTTTTTTCCCCCTAACATCTGGCTTGAGGTTGTTTTTGCCGGTGCTTTCATGCAGAGCAATAACCCATAACATAATCACAAAAAAACTGGCATGTGCTTACAGTCACTCCTCTTATGGGGTGCTGGCTAGCTTAATTGTCTGCCGTCAATTGCACATGCAAATGACCCACTCAACTGTTATTCTGGCGTGTTTTATAACAAAGACGCAAAAGTATTGTGGAATATACAGCTGCCCAGAAACTTATGTGTTTGCAATTTTCCTGCAAATTAACTAATGGCCGGCGTTTCTCTTTATTTGCTTATTTATTTGTTGTTTGAGAGAGACTATCAGGGAGCTAAAAGCTCATTCTGCCTGTGCTCAAGCCTTGTCCACACGTACACAGATATTTTTTTAAAACGTAGCCTTTTCTCTCCATTTTAGCCATTCATCCACACAGCATTTTACGTCACTGAAAATGGAGGTTTGTAAGACTCCATCCAGCATGAAGATTTTCAGAAACTCCATTTTCAGTGCCGATGTGTAAACAGGGAAAACCAAAGTTTCTGGCCTGTAGCATCAGAGTGTGCGCCATTATCTACTTTATTTGACATCAGAGTTTGCGCCTTTCACTGTTCCTGTGAGCTGTTTTTAGCCTAGCAGTACCGGTAATAAGGCTTCTGATTGGCCAACATGGCTGTTGGTTCGACATGCTCTTGACAGTGCATTTCAGCGTTTTCCTGAGGACGGAGATTTTTTTTAATAATGGAAGACGAAAAACACAGTTTAAATAAAATACCAGTGTACGTGTGGACATAGCTCCAGACAGCTGGCTTATGACACGCCGTCACACTTTAAGAATCCTTAATCCCCCTCCTTAACTGGGAGATTAAATTTGTTGGTTCGGTTATTTGTTGGCCCGTACGTCTTGTGGAAAGCAGTAACCCACAGGAAATGTATGGTGACACAAAGCAAAGACAACCCCCCCCACCCCCACACTGTAATATATAACAGTTCGCCTTCCCAAATCTGACACCTCTTGGATTACACGCTGTGGCATATTGCGGCGTTGATATTTGATACGTTGTTGTCAAAGATAGTGAAATGCCATTTTGGATCAGGCAATCGGCGGCTCCTCAGAAGCACTTAATCACCGCCCGGGCACCGTGCTGCCTTTCTGCTGCCTTTATCTCTCCTGTCCCAGGGTTAAATGCCCGTTTAATTGGCTTCCTGTGTTATTAGGGCCTTCTCTAAACACTCATCCGATCCAGCTCTGTCCCGGCGCCTGAGCAGTACGGGTACAAATCTGACGGTTGTGTGATCTCCGCCATGGTTTGGGGTGCAGCTGAGCACTGGAAGAGAAGACCGTTTCCCACCAAGCAGAAGGTGCTTAGTTGTGAGGCTGCCAGAGAGCCAGTGAAGATCTGTTGTTGGGTTTTCTTCTTGTTTTTAAAAAAAAAAAAATTACTCATTTGTGGTGAAAGGTGTTGCGTTGGTGTGTGTTTCCATGGATAAAAGCACCCTGAGGACACAAAAATATCAGTATAATGGGCTCGAGACCCCACTCCATCGCCATTCCATTGTGATTCTCTTGGTGGTGGGAGGAGCATGTGACCCCCATCCCTGCCTTGCTATTGGTCTAACAGATCCTCGGATGCTTCTTGGTTCAAAGTGCTGGATACAGTTTTTTTTTTGTCATTGTTTTAATTTCATATTGTCTTGTGCTCTCCGTTACTCCTGTTTTATGCTACCATAAGGTCTACTTATTAATCTTCTTTCTGAATTTCATTTGTCGTTGAATTAAGAGGAGTTTTGCATAAATATGATCCTTTATAAGCTGTTAAAATTCATTAATTCATTGGCATTCAGTATAGCCATTATTTGTTTGGAAAATATTTAAGAGCTTTTGTGACCATAATTCAAAAATGTTCAAAGTGCAGAAAATTTCATTATTCCAAGGTTAAATCCAGTTATTGCATAAAGTCAACTACATAAGTAGATATTAATTGATCTTAACTGATAGCAGAGGCTCAGAGCACAGTGAGGACTGCCTGTCAGGCTCTGTGGTGCAGTAATACATTTGGAAAGGACAATGCTACACTTCAGCATTAAAGCCTTAACAGGTGAACTGCTGTAGTGGGTAAGATGCATTTTTTCATATTATTGTTATGGCATGACTTTTGTGAAATTTCGCCGCATACTGGAAGAAAATGAAACCGAACAATTCTGGCGTAAGCAGGCTTTTCCCGAGAGCCGATATTGGCGTACTTTAACTAAATGGCAGAAACCTATTGATGGAGAAGAGGGCTGTACCACCCCCCACCCCCGCGATTAAAAAAACAGGACTGGGCTAAAATGCATTAAAATGCATCTAGTAATTTTAATTGCCAAAGCATTCTTTTGAAATTAAGTGATTTGTTGCAGAATTAATATCTGGCCTTTGAACCCATTTTATTTATTTATTTTTATATAAAGGACCGGTCGTCCTTCTGATGGAACACCAAGATAGCCCTAGAGCATCTGTGACCCTCCCAGTTCAGCTTTTCTCCTCGATTGTTCCGGAACTGACCGAGACAAAATTAATTGCTTTCTTGGACACAAAATGCATTCTTTTGTGTGCTGCTGATCTGTTACTTCTCTTTATGCAGTGATTAGCTTTGTTTAATCTGCTTGCCGCAGTGGTTCGGATTGCGGTCTGGCGCTGGCTACAGTTCGACTTTGGCTCTTGTTTCGCAACTCTGACTGCGAATGTTCTTAAGAATGGTGAATCCCACGTCTTCGTAACTGAAAGCGTGCGCCAGTTTGTTCTAATTAGCATAAGGAAACGCCCTGCAATGATCCATAAAAGGGCATGAGACTGTAGGGCCGTGTGCAAGGAATGACTGTGAGTCGCTTGGCACTAAGAGGAAAAAAAACTTCAGTATTACTGAAGTAGAAATATTAATACAGTAAAATCCCGTTCTATATCGTCTATAAGGGACGAGGTTCGCTGGTCCCGGCTGTGCGCGTTTAAGAACATGCAGAAAAAGCATCGGATATAGCGGACTCGCATGTAACGGAATTTCGCTTATAAAGGACAGACAATTTGGTCCCCAGTGCCATTTTTAACTGTAGTTTTGTTCGGCTATAAAGGACATACAGACTCCGCCGGCAAGCCGCGTGGCGTGCCGGTGATATCCAGCGCAGATACGTAGTCGGGATTAATAGTAGTCACGCATCTGCAGAGGTAAAGTTGGATTACTACATGTACAATATAATATTCTATACCACAAGTGTGGCTGCTGGGATGTAGCATGAGTAAATGATGTCCTGTATTTGTGTTCTGGCCATACAGCAATTAAGGATATAACTCAATGTTTTGCCAGGTCCCTTGAAGTCCGTTATGACTGGATTAAACTGTACAGGAGGTAAATGCAACATTAGTAGCGTAACCAGTGGACATAAAGCCCCAAAGAAGGCTGATGCATGGAGAGATATCACCTTTTCTGTGAACGCTGTGTGCCAAATAAATCTAAATGATCTTCAAACATGCGTTCCCTTCTCAGAGCACGGTTGGCAAGCTCTTCAAGAAGTAACAGAAATGCCATTTTGATAGCAAGACCAATGTGCAGAAACAGTCCTATTTATAATCCGCATGATCGCAGTTACTACCATGAAAATAATTTTTACAATTTAAAATTATTTTTTATGTTTTACTTTTATAAATTATTCAAATACTATAATTTCATGAACTGTAGAATGAACAAAACTGCTATAACCGATTATCTTGAACAAACTATCATTATTCAAATGTGCGTAGGAATGGTCTTGAGTGTGCATGGATTCTGTTCTTATCAAAGAACAAATTCAGATAAGAAAACATTGGTGAATGTCAAAATCTTTGTAAAAAAGTGTGTACGTGGGGTTTAGGAACAAATTTGTAAGAATGGTTGGTGAATGAGGCCCAATGTTCTCATATTGTAGGGGCCGTTCCCCCTCTTTGGTGTGCTAATTGCAGTAGAGAACATCAAGCAGGACATTACTGGGTGAAGCTGAATAGGTGTCGTTGTAAACATCCAGTGCCTAGTGATTTCCAGAGGTAGCCAGGCTTCTTTCCAGCCGCTGAGTGTTCATTGACAACGATTAGCATCTCCACGCTAGTGCGACTGAGGCTGCATGGACAGGTGCTGCTTTAGCTCGGGAATGATAGATTGCATTGTGCTGTAATTGTAATTGGCCACCACTGGCTTTAAAGGCTTAGGATATGCTGAATTATATCAGGATTTGAACAGGAATCCATCCCTTCGAGCCTGGAGGCTGCTGCTTTTCTCCGAAATAAACTTTATCCTGAGCTAGCAAACCTGCCAGACTGCAGCGGAGAGCACTATTCAGGGGAAGAGAGAAGGAAATTGGCAAACACTTTGATAAGATAAAATCTACAAGTTGAGCAGCACAGCGTGTCCACAGATTGGGCTAAATCAATTATGCTAATTAATTTGCTGATCAGAAGCTAATTACAGGACAATAATGCGATGTGTGAGAAGGGGGTGGCATGTTGTTATGTCTCCTGTAATTGGACACTTGCTGACAGATGCCTTGGTTTTAAACAGAGCAGGCTTCCAGCCTTCACTCTGTGTCTCCTGAGCTACAGGGATGAAGATAATGTTTCATTAAGCAACACCTTTGTCCCCAGTCAAGACTCTGGTGCTCATGCATGTGTTGGTGCCAGTCTAACATCGGTTGCCAAACCTTAGTAAGTCAAAGGGCTGCTAAGGATCAGATTAATGATTAGAGGCATGTTTTTTTGATGCTGTGCTCTGTGTGAATGAATTTCTGGAAAATCCGTCACCTTTCGTCCTCTTTTATGGGCTTACACAACCGGTCGGGTGAACTTGTTGTCGATCATCAGCCGATGATGGACACGCTGTGCCCCTTCTGTTAAGGGTACCTTTAGAGAGTGATTTCCTGATTTTCAGAGGGAGCGTAAGGAACTTGGACCTTACGAGACCTAGACTCTTCAAAATGAAGCAAGAGTTACTTCCACTTTCATCACATCTGTCGAGCCGTTTCCTCAGTCTTAAAGACACACTGACACTTGGAGAATGCCAGGGCTGTCTGTAACTGTGTTATGACAGGTTTGGCACCGTAGATAGATGCAGGAAGACAGACTATCTTCACAACCGTCTCCTTATCGGAGCCCCAGATTCTCTGAAGTTGGTGCCATGTTGTTGGGAGTGTGAACAGCTAAGGAGACAGTGAGCCGTTGCCAGGCCTACGTTGCTGTAGGGCACTTGGATGTGCCCCCCCCCCACTCATTCATTTATTCTGTCACTCAGGGTGGGGGAGTCTGGATGGATGAGGTGGTATGCGGTGGGAGGAAGGAGAAAAAGATGTTTCAATGGCCGCCACTACGTTTTTTCCAATTTCAATTTTTTGAGTCGTCGGCTGCTGTGGGAACTGTCTAGGTGTCGCTCAGTTTGGGGGGGGCTTGCTTTCTCGCTCAGTTTGGGGGGGGGGGGCTTGCCTTGCTGCCCATGGCAGTTGAGGCTGTGACACCTTCTTAAAGCTTCATCTTCAGCTCCTGCACTAGTTGAATAGGCCTGGCAGTTCATCCATGAGGAAACGCCCTGCGATAGGTACCTCCGTCTCCAGAACAAAACCAAAAACAGACAAGAAGACCTAGGCCTCGATTTGTGTGAACCGCTGAGACATTATTCCTGACTAAACTGAAGAATGCTGTTTGCGCAGGGCAAGGTGCAGGAGCTGTATAAAATCCATTTGTGGGAGGACATTCGCCGTTGAGCAGCGCTGTGATCGAGGCCCGGGAAAAGCTGACATACAGATGAAAAGCTTAAACGCCATGTCTTGGATGTTATGAAGCAGTAGCAGTACAGACATTTATCCAGAAAGGGCTGTGTGTGCGGGTTTTCGCCGCAGCTCCCTAATTAGATTACTAGTTAGAGGACCGATTGGCTGAAGAGTCCTCACACCTGGGTTTGAACAGCTGACCTAAAGGTTACCCCAAAAACATGCATACACTCCGGCCTCAAAGATAAGATTGGCCACTTCTGATTTAGGCCTTTGCTAAAAGAAGGAAGGGTTATTAAAAGATCCTTTGCCTTTAGTTTCTGTACTTAACAAATTTAGAGTACGGTAAACATTTGTTTACCTCCATAGGCATTTGCTGGTCCTTGGCGGATTTGCCTGCACCTCGCTCCATTGGGACACGTCGCATTTTTGCCACAACACATTCCCCTGGCGCTTTGCCTTTACTTTTCCATATTTCATGCGTAAGTGTCCTGCCATCTGCAATCAATTGTTATAGAACCCCCCACCGACTTTTTCTTCTAGTTACTTTGGGGGGGGGGGGGGTTACTTTGTACTGGTTGTACAAAGGAGTGCAATAATGGCCAGCAAGTGTAGGACTCTCCCATGGCTGGAGTTTCCTCCAGTTAGCCGGTGCTGTGAGAATTAGCATGAATGCCCCTGCTGTCTGCCGCCACCTGCTTTTTGGACGTCACTGAAGGCAATAAAGAGGTGAGTAACTGGTGCCGGAAAGCAAGGCTGGTACATGTCCATCAGCTTTCAAAATACGGGGGCAGGGCTGCAGTGGCACTAAAGACATTGAGATAACATGTATCCAGCCCCCCCCCCCCCCCCCCCCCCCCCCCCCCCCCCCCCGCCCCCCCCCCCCCCCCCTCCCACTACTCTGAACGATTATAAGCCTCCTAGACAGGCGAGGAG
>JAABNY020000025.1:21875133-21890417 GCA_015164015.2 Brevimyrus niger | reverse complement strand
TTTGTGACATGCGGCGTTATCCTGCTGGGAGTAGCCATTAGAAGCTGGGTAGGTTGTGATCATAAAGGGATGGACATTATCAGCAGTACTCAGGTAGACTGTGGTCATAAAGGGATGGACATGACCAGCAGGACTCAGGTAGACTGATGCCCAGTTGGTACTAAGGGGCCCCAAAGTGTGCCAAGAAATTATCCGCCACACCATTACACCACCTGCAAGGGCTTGAATTGTTGGTATCAGGCAGGATGGATCCATACTTTCACATCTACATCAGATTCTGACCCAACCCTATATATGTCACAACAGAAATGGAGACTCATCTGACCAGGCAATGCTTTTCCCAGTATCCCATTGTCCAGTCTGGTGAGCCAATGCCCACTGTAGCCTCAGGTTCCTGTTCTTAGCTGACAGGAGAGGCACCCGCCCCGATCTTCTGCCGCTGTAGCCAATCTGCTTCAGGGTTCGACATGCTCTTCTGAAAACCATGGTTGAGCTACTGTTACCTTTCTTTCAGCATGAACCAGTCTGGCAGAGAGTCTCTGACCTCTGCCTTTTCTCTCAGAGAACCGCCTCTCACTGGATGATTTTTCTTTTTCCACCCTAGAGATGGTGGTGCCTGAGAATCCCAGCAGATCAGCAGTTTCTGAGATACTCAAACCGGCCCGTCTGGCACCAACAACCATGCCACCTTCAAAATCACCCTTTTTTCCCCAATGACTTGTTTGATGTGAACATTAACTGAGGCTCCTGACCTGTATCTGCATGATTTTATACATTATGCTGCTCACATATGATTGGCTGATTAGATATTTGTGTAAATGAGCCGCTGTGCAGGTATATCTAATAAATCTGTTAGTTGTAGGTGAGCTGAGGGTCAGCCATTTATGCAGCCCCTAGAGCATTCCGGAGGGGCCAGGGCCTTGCTGATGGGCCCAGCGGGGATGTGACTATTCTGCCGACTTCCAGTCAGAGGCACCCAGCCACATGCCGCTGCTTCATGCCATTTTTGTCTCTTAGCAGCTCTGCAGCAAGTCGACGTCTGTCTGTGAAGGGTTTATCAAACAGTCTTTAGCTGCTAAAGTGCTGAACAACGGGGTGGATTCAGTGTGTGAGCAATGGTGTGCGCCCCCCCTCCCCCCTGTTTCCTTGGTACCATTCCATGCCACCGGAGGGTGAGCTGAAAGGTTTATTGCCCACTAAATTCCTCCCCATCATCATCAACATCATCATCATCATTATTATCACCATCAATATCATCATCATCATCATCATCATCATCATCATATCAACATCATCATCAGCATCATTATCATCATCAGCATCATTATCATCATCATGATCATCAGCATCATTATCATCATCAGCATCATTATCATCATTATATCATCATTAACATCATTATCATGACCATCATTATCATCATCAGCAGCATCACCGTTGTGCCATAGGTGTTGTACAGAATGATTATTTATTTTATTTATTTATTTATTTTTAAATTGCTGGTTAAGTCTGGTTAATTATGTCAAGCAGCTTGTTCGAAGGATGTTACAGCTGACTCCCCTTAACCAGCAACATTTCATCTCTGATGCGTGACTTGGTGATCTTTTTGGCTGTGACACCTCACAGCACCCAGCCTGCCCTCACACTGATACAGAAGCCCGTGTCGTCCAAAGCAGAAAGACACGGCGTCGGAGCAGGACTGAAATGCTGTGATAAAGATCAAGTCATAATCATTCCAAAGTTCCCCAACCCCCCGGTCAGCCACCACACCACGAACACCAAGGTGACTGACTCTACTCTGATGAAGAGGCATGGTGCAGGTTGCAGGGTACAGAGATGTCAGCACCTGTATGCTCAGCCTCCTTGTCTTTAATATCCCCCTAATAGAATGGCGACTCTGTGTGTTTACAAAAACTGTTTAGGAAACAATTACAGCAGCTGTAATTGGTTATGTCATGGATACCATGGCTTAATTAATTAGCTATTGTAATTGAAATGTAATTTCAGGAATATTATTAGTGTCCTGTTATCATGACACAACATGCGTGTGTTTAGCAGTGGCTTTTGTCCAATGAATGATGATCAGCGGGTAGTGTCAGCCAATCCCTGCGCAGTTGGGGTTAAGGCCTTATTCCAGGGCCCAATGGTGACCTAATTCTGCCAGCCATGGGACCTTCCTCGCCTTGAAATCTTGCCTTAGGTTCTTTGCCGGTCGCTGTCCTCTGGGCCATATTGGATGGTTCTGCTCACAGATTATTTTTCCTCTTGCTTTTATCATCCCATATTGTCAATTTTCTCACCAACATTGACAAAGAATCTCTTTTTTTTGTGTTTCTAGTTCCAACAACATCTTGTGTAACGACATGTTAATAATGTTTTCCATCCAACTCTATTTCTCAGAACGAAGGGAAAAATTAAAAATGTGGGTAAAAATGCTTGCAATTTGCTCAGCGGCAGGCGATGTATGCTAAATCACGAGACTGAGTCGGAGCCGACCTTTAACAAGCTAGTTATACATTCAAATGCGGGGGCCGGCCGTGGGGGCGGGCCTTACCCCCTCCCCGCTCATGCCGCGTGATGGTAATTCAAATAAATTAATGTCTTTGTTCCTTTGCTGGGAAAATGGCTCCTGTAAAACGGTTTCGTGGGGTTTTCCTGGGAAAATCAAGAGCAAGATTTCGCTGATTGAATGTACCAGCGGGGGACACAAATTGGGGGAAGCGCGTTTGCACGTAGCCTGTGATTTCCTATGATTTATTCGTCAGGTCCGTCACCTGGAGTCACGGCTGGACTGCCGCTCCTCTCCAGCTCCCTCTCGGATATATTTAGCTCGGTGCTCAGTTTTATGAATTTGTCTTTGTGTTATAGCTCAGAAGGAGATTATTTCACAGGCTGGAACCTGAAGCAGTTGTATTTGTGAAATAAACAAATGAAAGCTATTAAATCAAAGTGTGCAGGGTTGGTGCATTAGGCCGAGTAAATCACGCAACTTTGTGGACCGGGGTGAACAGGTGTTCAGTCAGGTGTTTCTAGTGGATTCCGCAGGATTGTGTTCCTGTTCACCTGTGGGATTTTCTCTGACGTGGCAGGTGTTCAGTCAGGTGTTTCTGGTGGATTCTGCAGGATTGCGTTCCTGTTGACCTGCGGGATCCTTGCTGACACGTGGCAGGTGTTCAGTCAGGTGTTTCTGGTGGATTCCACAGGATTGTGTTCCTGTTGACCTGTGGGATCCTCGCTGACGTGGCAGGTGTTCAGTCAGGTGTTTCTGGTGGATTCTGCAGGATTGCGTTCCTGTTGACCTGCGGGATCCTTGCTGACACGTGACAGGTGTTCAGTCAGGTGTTTCTGGTGGATTCTGCCGGATTGCGTTCCTGTTGACCTGCGGGATCCTTGCTGACACGTGGCAGGTGTTCAGTCAGGTGTTTCTGGTGGATTACGCCGGATTGCGTTCCTGTTGACCTGCGGGATCCTTGCTGACCTGTGGCAGGTGTTCAGTCAGGTGTTTCTGGTGGATTCCGCAGGATTGCGTTCCTGTTGATCAGCGAGATCCTTGCTGACATATGGTATCTCTCCCAGATCCTACCTGTGCTTTCGGATGGATTTAAAGTGACAGAAACCCATTACAGGTTGGCTGGGTCTGAGCTTTGTGTCAGCAAGTACGTGTGGGGGGACCTGCAGGGGGGGCTTTGGGACCCTGGGTGGCTTTGGCTACAGCCCAAGGAACACCATGTGGCATTTGGCAGAAATCTGCTGCTGGGATGTCAGGTGACATCGGAGTTTGCGTGTTGGGGCGACAGAAAGCATAGGGGTCTCTCAGTTCACACCCGGAATGCTTCTGAAAGGTTTCTGTGGGGGGAGGGGGGGCATATCTGCTCTCATTCTGTTGAGGAAGGTGGATTGTTTGCATTTCAGCTTATTTATAAATGTCATGTATTCTAATGCAGACATTGCAGTTAAGCCCTGAATAAATCTCTTTCCTTTCCGTGGAAGATATGCAAACGTTTCTGTCATGTGCAGCAGGTAGATCACATGGTCAGATGTGTTCTCACCGGATTTGGCCTAATACACAGCTGTTTGTCTCGGTTTACCAGCCAGTCATGTGGATGTTGAGGAGGCAGAGAAAAAGGAACCGTGTAAGGAGTCATCTGTTTACACAGCTAGAGCTTAAATTTGCAGCTTTGCTTGGTAAGTGCTGGTAAATATGTGGGGTTTCTGTGAACGCCGACTCCTGCTGGCCGCTACTGGCCGAGCGGCAGCAGCAACACTGTTGTTTCTGTCATGTGACATTTAATGACGAATCATCGCCCGGCTCTCTAAACGCTGTACGATCAAGGTAGATATGGAAGGTCCATGTTGACTCATTCCCCTGTTGGGGTGATTCTGAAACCAGCACGGATCGCAACCACGCCGTCGATGTTCATGGCGGCTGGAATGTGGATCCAGGCCAGCATGAGGCAGAGCAGCGATGAGAAGCCGGATCGGTGGGTTACGGATCAGAACTGGTGTCATCAGGAGCCTCAAGGCTGAGCAGAAACATGTTTTCATGTGCACTCGCCGCGGACGTCCCACCACACTTCAGACGTCTCCTGCAAATTGACGGGATGTGACACCCGCCCACGATGCAGGATGCCCCCGGAACCTGCCGTCCCACTCTTCAGCCGTGGTGAATGTAGTCGGCAAAAATTCCGGCAAATTTAACCACCACCCCAGCCAGCTGATTTAACAGCACCCCCCACCCCCACAACCTGGTCGACAAATTTAACTGTTAGCCCCTCCCCTCTGCAAATTTACCCAATAGCACCTCGGCAATTGTAGGAGTTAGCATCCCTACTCGGCAAATTTAAGCATTAGCACCGCACCTCCCATCGGCAAATTTAAGTGTTCTCACCCCTCCTCAGGTAGTTTAACCACCCCCCCCCCCACCCCCCCCGCGGGTAAGATTTTCATCACCCTGAACTGTGTCAAAGGGAGAATGTCTGCAAACGGATCGTAGAGTCTGAAGTTCTTGGGATCGCTGTGGTTACTGATTAGACATTCTGGCTGAATGAATGAATTTTCCTCGCCACAAACTCCCCGGTACGCTGGTAAATAATTAAACTGGGGTCTCCACAGGATGGATAATTAAATTAGCTCTGCTATTTCAGACCGGAGCCTGCGACAGTGGGACAACAATTCAGTGATACATCCTTAATTAATCTGGTCGTTACCGGCAACAGCTTGAGAAATGGAGATGTTGCGTAGCTGAGACTGAGGTCGCCCCCTTCGATGGTTGTCGTTCACTGGGCACCAATCAGAGTGCTCACTTCGTACTCTTGCATTTGTGTGGAAGATTTATGCTATTCAAGCCTGAAATATGCAGCGACACACTCATCGAGCGTGACTGAGGGTCGCAGTAATGGCCTCCTATCAGATAAGTTAAGTAGAATCAGATTAAAGCATGACAATGCCCTGCTGAGCCCGGTTTGACTGCCTTACTTAATGTTCAGACAAAGATATTCGCCAGCAAGGGAAAGCCCCCCATTTTTTTTACTCATATTAAAACCTGAAGCGAAGTGGCACTCACCAACACGTCCATTCTAGACCTGGGGTGATTTGGGGGAGGGTCCTTTCGCAATAATGTACTGCTTATCCCAGATCAGTCCATATAAATAAATAATATAGTAAAATGTACATATTACAGTGTATGCAGGAGTAAAGAGAGAGACAATGGGTGCGGTCAGTATACCTTTATTAGTCAGGGCATGACTATATTCAGGCATCCGGATAACCTGCCTGTCGATTCAGAAGGGCGTGGTCACAAGGGTGCAGTTCTGCTCCACCGATATGTGCAGTGTGCTAATGAATGTTTTCAGAAGTTGCTTAAATTGGTTATGAGCATGTGCAGGAGCGAATCACAGTCAGATGTCATGTGACACGGGCCCGATTGCTGGCCAATGGGCTGCGGTACCTACAGCAGGCTCCAGGTCATTTGCTGTGGGGTCATGATGACGCATTACAGGGCTGTCACATGCAGACTCTCCATCTCTCTGTGGTCTATGTCCATGAGATGCAGTTTGACGCCACCGTTACCCTGTAAAATCATTGAGTCATTCCTGGAAAAGCTTTTTTTTAAAAAAAAAAAAAACAAAAAACAAACAAAAATGAAATCAGGGATGTGCTGTTGTGTTTTATCCAAAAGGCTGGTAGAGTGATTTTGACAAATAAACAAGCAGAAATTTGAGTAAAACTCACTGTTTCACCACAAAAACTCAGGCTCCCTCTCGGTTTGTCTGTTCTGTCTGCTCGCCACCCGCGTTACCCAGGGCTCTCCCAGGAAACGCAAGTTTCTGCAATTCACCGAGCTCCCTTTGGCTCCAAGGCCACGTTTGCTACAGCTCCCACCGCTCCTCCCGATGTTAATCAGCCTGGAAACATGGATTCCACAAAGTGCCCCTTGGAGCCCGAGAATTCCCAGTTACTGGCCGGAGTAAGTGCCATCTCTGTATCAGGCCCGCAGCTGGCAGGACTTTGTCAGAAAGGCCCCCCACTGCCTGTAATTGAGGTGAGAGTAGCCTGCTGTGTTGCGCAAGCCTACTGATGTGAAATAAGCAGAGCTGCCCCAGTATTCACTCAGCCATATTGACTCTCCATTTCAACCGTCAGGCAAAGAAACATTTTTTTTTTTCTCTGGACTTTTCTAAGAGATCATAGCAGTAATGAGGCAACCTTTGGTATATACACTTTCAATGTATAATTACTTGTTATATAATTGTGTATTATAAAACTTGGTCATTAATTAATACACCTAACTTGAAATGGAATCTCTTAAATGATTATACAGGGGACCAATGATATGAGTCACATCATTCTGTGAGGGGAGAATCATTGAATGAAAAAAATTGTTAAATTAAGTTACTTTTGAGGCCCTGCACTTTCATTTCGCCACCTAGATACCTAGCAGTAATTATAGGCTGTTTCCTTCATCGAGAATGAGCTCATCTTGTCCCCCCTGTTCTGCACCTCCTTTTACCACGGTATCCCATTCGGCTGCCTGCTTACCAGTAACCTGGCACCACCCTACAGGAGTCTATTTATCAGATGTATAATTGAGAACACAGGGTCATATGGTTCCTGGAGGAATTGGCGGCTACAGCTACAAACCAAGCGTTATCTATGTTGCCCACATTTTTTGCCCCCTGGATATCTTCCCCTTTCTGCCCCCTTATGAGCACCCCTGGCCAACAGTGAAATCACTCTTCCAACCCTGGGATTTGAACTGCCAACCTTCTGATCACCGGCTCGGCATCCCAACCCGCTGAACCACACACCTCCCCCTTGCGCTCTCTTGGTTCCCTGTGATGGGTTTACTCACATGCGGCGCTCGCGGGACTGACAGGCCGCTCCGAGCGCCTCTCCTCGCCCCCTCCTCTCCTGACCCCTCACCTGAAGCTGTCAGGTGCTTCCTGTTCTATGATGCTGGCTGGAGATTTATAAGGAGCTTCTCATTCTGACCTCGGAACCTTCTCCTGGCCCATGCACCATCACGGTATGTTTGATCCCCCGAACCACAAAGAGATATAATCAGATACACGGGATGGCTGTTCCCAGGGTTACAGTAGGTAAAAGTTCAGCTGACAGATTTGAAGGAATGCTCAGCGACGCAGTGGAATCTGCAGAGATTTCACTGCAATCTGTAAATCCGCACTTGGTATTTCACATGTAAACAATTAAATCATTACAACAGCCCGTCATTAGTTCACTCAGACTTTAATTTGTGTTTGGTTAGTCTTGTAAGTACATGCATTTCGTTAACATGTTGTGTCAATAAAATTGTATTATCATTTTATAACCATGTTTTCTGATTAAATTAAATGTTGCATCTGTACTGAAATATGATGCGGACATATGCATAAGATGCACCTTTTAACGAGCCCCAGAAACCTTTCAATCATTTCGACGTGTTAATCCATCTAATCCGATTGAAACGGTGCGTGATGTAAACTCCGGAAAGGACAGGGAATTAAGGGCGGCGGCAGGTGCGCGCAGAGAGCAGAGGCGCACGGAGGCGTTTGATTCCCCTTCCTTCCCGATTATCTGGCTCTGAATCTGTTATTTGCCGCATGTGAGTGTTATCTCCTGCAGCCGACGGCGAACTTGCTGGGAGTAGCATAACTCAAGCAGGGAGGCAGGGCTTTGGGTGTCGCGCGCCGGCGACGTTGATGAATCTGCTCGCGGTTATGAACGCGGGCCGTTGCACGTAATGAATAGGGCCAACGCGAGCCCATGGTGGGAGACAGAAATATATCTGTAAAGCTGTTTTCAGGGGAGGGGGGGTTTGCGGTAAAGAGGGAACTCGACTCTAGCGGCAGTCGGCATTTATCAGTTTTTATAAGGTAGCATATTTAGTGGGTCGGGCCTCTGTGCCTGTGTCTGGATGGTTGTTGGCTCAAACTCCAGTGTCGGTGAGCAGTAGCCATATCCCTTGAGCAAGGGTGTAACCACCCCCCGCCCCCCCCACAAAAAAAAATAACAAATGTTCTAAACCCTGGATAGAGAGCTGACCCCAAGCTTCATCGTGACCTCTGTGTAAGAGCAAGATGGGGTTTGTGGCAAAAGACATTCCAGTGAGAGCAAGAAGGGGTCTAATGTGCGGCAAAACACATTCCAGTGTACCTGTTTTTACGCAATTAAAGGTCCTTTTTTTTTTTAAAGACAAATCTCAATACTTTAACCCGGAAGTCCTGCCAGTGGTAGACACAGCTAACCAAAAAGCTAGCTTCCACTTACCGGATAACTTGTGGTCTGGGCTAAATGCAAGTGAACGAAGATGAAGTCCATTTCGACCAGGGGACCCAAAATCCAACTAGTTATCTGGGTAAGCAAGAAGTCCAGCTTTTTTTGTACTTTAGGGTTTACAGATGTTTTTGAACATTGAACTTAATTTACTTTACCTGAAGAAAAATGTTTCACGGATTTACAGGTAACAGAACTAAATTTAGCAGAAGCTAATTGGTCCACTAATGGTTTTCAAAAACTTGGCATATGGTAATTAAAAATAGCATAATGTTTTGCTGTGTGCATTGCAGCGAGCATACTCCCGCTAACATGCCCTCCAGTTTGGGCTGCTGTCACGAGCCAGCATCCGGCAGCCCGTCGCTCTTTAAAGGGTCCTGCATGACACCGAGGTTTGTGAGGGGCAGTGAGCTCCGAGTCTCGCGGTGGGCACAGCCGGCTCGGGGAGCAGCATTCCTTCACACGAGGACGTGCACACATGTGTGATTCGCGTGTGTTTGCGTGGTAACGAGCCCTGCGTGCTTCCACTCCAGCTTTGGGCTGGCGGGGGTGAAGTGATTCCCAGCGATGCTGAAGGAGCAGCAGCTTCCCGCCGACTTGGATTATCCAGTCCGGGGGGGGGGATTTGTATATGTCAAAGGAGGCTTTGTGTCCTTCATGTGCTAGGGCTAAGTTTGCCTGTGATTTTCATTTGCTAGTCACCCACAGAGCAGCGTTCCCGGCTTGCTTAGAAATAATATAAGGGCTGAGTGTCAGGGGTGTGTGTAGGGGCGGGGCCATTGGCCTGAGGTGAAAGCTGATTGGCCCCCTGGAGTGCCCTCTCCTTCTCACTCACCAATTCAACATTGGCTAATAATAAAGCCTACCTTTGTGTATAAATTATACTCCCCTTATGCCCCCCCCCCATCATAAAAAGTCTGCCTAGGGAGTAGAGAAGCATGAACGCACTGGGTTTTTAGGACAGAGACCTAAGTTCACGTCAGCAGCATAGTCAGCTACTCAATCGGCAGTCTGATTATCCCCCCCCCCCCCCGAGTTCCCCCTCTATTCCGAGTCCTCGTAGAAGCTCAGTGACATCACAGACAAGCGTCCCGTGTTGGTGGGGGCCATGCTGAAGACTTCTGGAAATGGGTCCGCTTTCCATAAAATTGTCTGGATGGAAAGAGCGGCTTACAGAAGCCGGGATAGGTGGTGGTGGTGGTGGGGGACTTCACAATGCAAAATGTCCATAGTGACGTGTGAGGAGGTGAGGGGGCATGTCTGCAAGGAGCAGGGGGAGAGCTCCTGGCGTTTCCTGCGCGGGTTCTGGGGGGGGGGGCAGTCATCGGGATTCATCGTGTGGACAATGCAGGGATGATGCACACGCCGGCATCTTCTCCCTCTGCACAGCGGATCTTCAGGGCTCCTAGATCCGTTCCTCTCTCAGTCACTTCCTGCTGGCCCGCCGGCCAACCGTGATGAATCGCTGAGCCGAAATCTGCCCGGGGAGCACGAAAACACGCAGGAACCATACATGCGGTCACAGAGCGGCCCGCACGCTCACTGCCGGACGCGGGAACAGGCAGCCACACAAACACACATGCACACACTCCCCAAATGCTGACGCAGCAGTGCTTCTGCAGCACGCTAACACAGATCACCGCTGGTACCGTTCCAGAAAAGTGCAAAATGAGCGCGTTTCTCAAAATACCAGTCTGGCGTGCACCCCTGGTGGATGTGGTTTGAGCGTGAATGGGCATAAACGGTAACCTCAAAGAAGACATGCATAAAAATGCAACACACACTGCTGAGAGTGGGGACCCTGCTCAGGCATCAATATTCTGCCAAGGGTGGGTTTTGAACCAGCGACCTTCTGATCACCAACACTGAAGTCTAACGCACTATGGATAAGCTGGCATGGGTAAAGCACTCACTCCATGCATGAGTCTGAGTTAGTATGAGGGAGGCTGGGAGGTGCTCCCTTGCAGCTTCAGCCTTCAGCAAAGGTGTCTGACAGATGTGTGAATGTGTGGGGATTTTTCCTCTCGTGTGAACGTGAGTCCAGATCATCTCATGCCTTGTGCAGAAAAACCCACCACTTCACTGACACCTTGTTGCTAAGTGGGAGGTTTGTTGGCGGCAAAGGTGAGATTGAGGCTAAAATTACACAGGTGTCCTTAAACCCCCCCCCCTCCCCACCCGGTGATGGGATTGCAATTACGGCCCCACGCTGCCATATTACTGCCGTTTAGTTACATGATTCATGCCATCTACACAGGTAAATTAAACACCGAAACGAATCATCCATCCCCACGGATGCCGCATACTTCGTTAATCTAGCCTTTCTTGTACGTCATTAAATCACACGCTCCAATTGAATTTCACAGCATTTGCGTAGCGAACTCAAAAAAGATGAATGCTGACGAATGCTGTAGCCATATTGCATGTGTGTTTTTCCTCTTTGCTGCGAACAGACCTTTCATGAATGACATCTGGTAAACAGACTGACAAAAAAACCTTTCATGGTTTTGCATCCGTGCAAGCTTAAAGGATGTCATCTGATTTCCTTTTTAGCACAAATGTGCAAATACGGCGCTGGCGTGATTGTGCCTGGCGGGGTGTCCGTGTGCAGGGGCAATTCACGCCGCAACGGCTTCTGCGCACTCAGCCGCATGAATACTCGCAGCATCTTTTACGTGCCGCACCGGGGATTGAATATGACCCGTCTTTATGTCCAGCTTCCTTTCACAGTGCTGAGATGGGACTGCTAAAATGAATAGTTTATGTGGAGTATAAATCTGTTTTTTTTAATACAGTTTGTGGGAAAGGATTGTTTTCTGAGAAGGGACCCGTTTGTTTAATGAATGTCCTGACAGAGTGAGTTTGCCGCCTTAATTTAATGGCCATGAATTTTGCTCACAAGCACCATTGTTCTGTCCTGCCTCAAATACGCAACTTACTATGCGTCCCCCCATTTATTTTATCATGTGGGGCCCCTGCTAATACTGTACAGATGGGTGTGTTGCATTCCGTTCTCGTAGGGGCATCTGTCAGGCTTTGTGAAATTCTCTGCTTAATCCTGGACAAGTTTAATTTTTTTTAATTCCTTTTTATTTATAATTTATTACAGAAATGCAAAAGCTTGGTCGCAATTAGAGATAAGAAACAGAACATTGCCTGCAAAGCTGCGGACGTGGCCTTTTAATAATAAGAGTTTGCCGTGAGGAAGATCAATGGACCCATGTTTGGTATTTGCCCCGTGAGGGCTCCTCTCTCCGGTCTCTCCCGGACGGCCTCTCTGACCTCACTTCCTGCAGTGGGTTCTCAGCACCATGATGGCTTTGGGCGCCCCAGGATCCGAAGTGCTTCTTAAAGAGCTCCAGTAGGTCTTCTGTCCAGGATGACCTGGGATATGGAATTGAATGACAATGATGTTTTCTGGGGCAAGTCTTGGGCCAAGTTGATCTCCGAGTACCTGTTGCCTTTTAATATAGCGTCAGTTTTTATGACTGCCTTCGGTTCAATGCTTGGAAACTCTGTTGCTGCAGGAAGAAGACAATAGCAATAACAGCAACAATAAGATGGTATGAAAAAAATATATATGAAATTTAGAGCTAAGTGAGTTTTGTCAAAACAGAAATGGAGTGCCGGAGTTAATCCTGGTTAACTGCCCTCAGAGTCAGGAAATTTCATATCTTTTTTCTGAACTTGCTTGTTTTTTTTCCAATCGTGCTTTTTATTACTGGCTGATTAAAGCAGATGAATTTTTCTTAAAGGAGAGCAATCTTTGTAGATTTTCCCCTGGCCTCGCTTCTCAGACTTCCTTATTGAACAACCCCGAAGAGACTGCAGAGAGGGGGACGCTATCAAAGCTGAAAGACAAAGCTTTGATTTGTTGTCTCCCCCCCACCCCCTGTGACCGAGACGGAGGCACAGAATCTGCTCGTTTGGAGTAGAGTACTTTGGGGTCTATGTTCGCTGTACATAGCCGGAAATCATCCGTGTGCTCCAGCAGGGGGAAATATCAAAGACCTTCATAATGAACAACTCATGGAGACTCAGAGAGACTGTCATGATTTTTGCTCATTTTATATTGCCACCCATATACCATCCATCCATCCATCCATCCATCCATCCATCCATCCATCTTCCACCTTCTGGGCCTGGCCAATGTAATGCAGACACACTGAACATGAATTAGAATTTAAAAGTAAAGCAAACGTTTACAAGTTTTTGTTGTCACGTATCTTTCGAGGAAGACGGGGAAATTCTTGTGTCTCAGTTATGGGGGCGGGGACAGGTGCATAGGGGCAAAAAATTAGGCGAACAGCAGTGAGGTAGAAAACAACACAGCGTCAGTACTATACGGGGAGTGAAACGCAGTATTGCAACTGCATATGCAAGGATTATTTATAACAGCACTGCCGACAGATGGTACCATGCCTTTTAAATATACATTACAAAGTAAGTTACTTGTATATGCGCTTTGATTTTCTGAGGGTTCTGTGTGTTTTGAGGTTCACGCTTCGATTATGACGACTAAACAGCCATTAAAGAATAAGACTTTTCAATCCTGCTATCGCTTAGTACCTTTCGTTCCATGAAGCTGGACAGGACAGGGTGCAGGGCATTTACAGGTGTGTGCAGGGTCACGGCCCGCCAAGTGACACGCTGTCAAAACGCTCCTGTTCATTGTGGGATCTTCTGTCACAGTTACAAACTATCTGCCTTCAGTCAAATACGTGCATGATAATTATATCAGCAAATCACACAGGCCATCTAATCTGTTTATATCATTGATTTATCAGTGTGTGGAGAAGGACATTATTCTCTATCGCTGATTTGCAGAAAATAGTCATCATTATTGTAATCAAGCCTGCGGAATTATGCAGAAAAAAAATTATTGGATTTAAGTCCAATTACACAAAAAAAGAATAAATTATGCAAGGATTCTCCTTTTTGTTCACTCTTTTTTTTTTACACCCCCAAGAGTTTTATTAAAAGCTGTCAGTTTTAACTTGAGTATTGCCATCTGGAAAGCAATGTATGCAAATGATTCACGCAATCAGTGGGAAAATAAGTAACGAAGCGTAATGGGACTGTATTGTCGATGTCATTAGACAACTTAATGAGTGTTACCTCTGCTTTGATTTCTCTGGATTTGCTTACAAACTGGCTTCAACCAACAGTCTCCAGTCCATGTGCTGAGAATCGTCCACTTAAAATGTGGAGGAGAATGCAGGCCTTTACCAGGGGCCGCAGCTAGAAATTCTGGGCCCCCTCACCTAATAAAATAAAATAATTTTAGATGTCCAGGAGCCCCTGTAAACTGCACTGCTGCTCTGCATATGTTTTAGTGACCGCCTTAACAACAGCATTGATAATCACGGTGTTAGTCTCATCCACGGGCATATAAAGTGAACATCGTAAGGAGAATCACCTTTCAAACCACCGAGTAACTTAGAGTGCGCCCCCTGTGCTCTGGGGGTGGCAGTGCCATGGATAATGATGACAGCGGTGGTTTTCTCTGAGGTTTTCTCTCTCCTCATGTTTCCCTGCATAGGGCAGTTCCTGTCTGTGAATGGCTCTGTCCTGGGGGGGCCCTGGGTGACCAGTCCTTGGCTGCGGGGGGGCCGCTGGCGCTGCAGCTTGGACATGTCCATCTTCCTCCACCCCCAGCAGAGTGGACGCTACACGGTGTGGCTAATTGAGCGAGACAAGAAGCCCAGCGTTCTGCTCACCACGGACACGCCGCGCAGCCCGGGGTGAGTGACTCTGATTGGCCGAAGGTCACATGGTGCCTGAAAGGAGGAACCTCTCAAATCCTTTTTTTTTTTTCCTTCAGATGATCTCATATTACTGTGTATTTGCAATATGATGGAAAACTGCAGGCCAATAAGGCAAATCTTCCTGGCAGATGGGTATATCATTCCGCCATTCCGGCCATCTGGCAGACTTCTGATGGCTAGACGGGTGCTGTTTGTGCAATGAAGTGTTTTCCTGTTCCCTGTCAGCGCTCGCTGACCTCTCTGATCGGGTCAGACCGAGAAAATCCGTATCTGTCTGCATGGCTCACCGTTGCGAAGAAAACTTGGACCAAAAACATACTTTAGGAAAAATAGGACTTTTAGAAGATTTTCAGATGGGGAAATATTTGATAAATGCAGAGTCAGCTGATATTCTTGTGATGAATGATCTAGAAAGCAGGTTATAGATTATTCAGGCGGATGCCATGGGCACCGGTGCTCTAATTAGGGTCGGGGGGGGGGTTTGGGACGTCTCACCGAAGGCCACACCCCCTCGCCAGGATGAGGCCGGCGATCCGGAATACTGGGAGCGGACAAACTGCGACTGGAACCGAGAAAATACTGTGTAGACAGATGAAGAGAGGAAATTAAAAAGTGAGGATCATCATCTCCCTGGGCAGTCAGAAGAGGAGGGGAAAGCAGACAGGTCTGCACACGGTCAGCAATTTCTGAGGGGGGGGGGGGGGTTGGGGGGGGGGAGGGAGAGAGGGGGGGGGGGGGGGGAAC
>JAABNY020000025.1:21855916-21866707 GCA_015164015.2 Brevimyrus niger | reverse complement strand
CGGTGCTCGTTGGGTGGCGTGGTGGGGGGCGGGTGCGGGTGGGTGCGGTGCCGGTGCGGGGTGGTTTGGTGTGGGGGGCGGGGGGGGGGGGGGGGGGGGGGGGGCGAGTGATTGGATCCTGTGCAGCACATCGGATGTGATGCCATTGACGATGTGGGTGCTGAATGGGTGACTGTTATTTCACCATTTTTTATTTTATTTTTTTTACCTCGGACAGAACAGCATCGCACACACATACAGACACACGCATGGGGTGGCGAGGAACTAAGGGCGACTTTCAGGGGACCTGATATCAGGGTCATTGGATTGTGGATTGGAGAAAAATGGAACACTTCAAAAAATGAGCCCTCACTGAAGCGTGCACTGGCAAAGGTGGTCTGAAGTCCTTCTTGTACACAGGAGGTCTTGTTAGGTAGAAATGTGTTTTTTCACCTGTATCAGTTGGAGTAAAGCAGGAGTGATCGTATGCCTGAGTGTTAGGTGGGAGTTTTACACTAATGCAGTGTTACCTCGTCCAGTCCTTGGGGATCCACAGCCGGTCCATGTTTTCACTCCCTTCAAGCTCCCTGCCAGACAGTCCACATTTCACTGGAGCTGGGAGGGAGCAAAAACGTGGACTGTCTGTGTGTCCCCAAGGACCGGACTGGGTAACACCACGCTAATGAAAAGGCTTCAGCAGCATTGTATGCTGATGCAAAATGGCCCCGTCCAGCTTATTACAACGTGTTATATCTCAGGCCGCGAACAGAGAGACGAACAAAGAGGGGAGATGCATTAAAACTAATTTGGGTACAGTGCCTTCTGCAGCAGATCAAAGGGATGAAGCGCCGGGGACTTGTCCTCTGCAATTATACTCAGCGGAATGTGCCGTGAAGGATGAGCACTGTGCGATTCCACTCTTAATGAACCATCGGCTGCTCCCCCCCATCCCCTGTGACATCCCTCAGGCCGGAGGACCCTCCTAACACGCCTGGGCAATAAGGCGAGCACTCATGGGGGGAAGGGTTCGAGAGAATCGACCACAGCGGGCCTCGATCAGTGTGTTTCTGCATTTTTGCACAATTATTATTAATCGTTCCCAGGCTTCCCTGTCCACCGGCCAATTTCTGAAAGCTCGCACGTCAGTGTAATCAGGACAAAAGCCTAGTTGTCAGATTTCGTGGTCTGATATTGACAATAAGACTCAGTGGAGATGAATAACGGGGACCGAAACTCACCGTGGTGCCCGGGGCAAAATGCGGCTGACGTAATGGGAAATTCCTGAAATAAAACCAAAGGTGACTTTCATCTTTTCTTTTGTCTTGAGCATTTAAAAAATAAAATTAAAAATGCAGCAGATTGATTGTGATCAGGATTTGGATCAGGAGGAGTGTCTCTGAAGTCTCTTTAGCGTTCGCCGGATTCTCAGCGAGATGCTGGTACCGCTTGGCTTTGAAGAGCTCGCCGAAGAAACATCAAAACGATCCCGCCGTCCCCCGTCCCCCCCCCACCACGCTACGATCGCGGTGAGAATCCCGGCACCAGGTGGAGATGAACCTGGCTGGAAATGATCTGGGCCTGAGAGCGTAATGGTCACATCCTGGGCCTTCAGTCACGTCATTCGCGCGGAGAATGCAGGAACAGCTCGGAGCCCGATGCAGCGTGAGCATTTAGCCAGCCTGGCGGCCCCCAGTCAGCCCTCGGAGGCTTCCTTCATTTCACTGTTACGCCGGCAGCTTTTTGGATTCGCTCCTTTAAGGTGATCACGTTCCTGTTCTGTTTGGCGTATGCGTGACACCCCTGCAGTTTAAGGTGGCGCTATTGTAATCAGTCAGTGGTTGCAGCGGAGCAGAGACACGGTAGACCTGTCGTAGCTCGGGGGGGGGCGGCGCCGTGCCGCGATGTGTATGGATGTCCTGATTCCTCACTGCGTGCCGCTGGGGTCTGGCTCGATGCAGTCTGCTGCTTCTGAGTAATTAAAGTGTGTTTGGGGGCACAGACCACTCTAATATCATTATTCCACCTTAACACAGGGGGCTGACTCACGCGCATCCTGCATTATGCCGTCTGGGGTCTGTCAAATAGCCCTCATCTGCAGATTGGTATAATTTTATATGACGGCATAAACCCCCCACTTTGCTGGCTCCCCTACCCACCTCCAAACTACTCAGCCACCAAGTCAAGAGCATCTGCGACCTGAATGCAAATTCCTTCCCTGGATTCTGGGCTCATTCTGCACCTGCGATTAGCATGCCGGCCAGTGGGGGCAGTGTGCATTATGGGGCAGGATCCCCCAGGAAGGGCCCTGGGTCACGTTACACGCTAGAGGCATGTTTATGTCCGTGTTATTATTGGGATGTTTACCCAGCTCCTGTGTCAGCCTGTCCGTGAGCTCTAAGGAAGGCTCTGCTCGCTGGGTATGAATTGTTAATGCGGGAGAGTTGCCACCAGCCGGTTGGCCGAAAAACATGGCACAGGAACAGATTATTCTGGCGCTGAGGACATATCTAGTGTCTGTGCCCGCAGGGCCGGGGAGTCAAGTGTGCCCAAGGTACGAGGTCTACTGCATATGCAGTCTGTGCAGGAGGATGGGCTATCCAGGCCGTCGATCGTTAAATGCCTACCTCACATACTCGACTGCTTCCTCTGTCCTATTATCATTGCATTTATATGTTCTGGCCGCCAACCAATCAATGACTCCCAGTCATTTTGAAGTTTCACCTTCTCGTGCGGCTGCATGTTTACCAAAGCAACACTGGTAAATATCTCAAGGGCGTAATGTCGGCACTCGTTAAGCTCGCTACGAACACACCATCTTAACGAGGGCCTCCGCCGCTCTAAAGAGAACGAGGTCTGTTCCTTTTTTCGAGCACACAGCCTGCGCCATGCGTGGCTGCAGCATGACGCAACGGCGTGACACACTGTCGCACGCACCTTTGTGACAGCAGCTGCGGTAACCGGCGGCGATGGTAGCTACCACGCTGAAACGGGGGTCGTATACGGCGGAGATGGTAAGTACCACGTTGAAACGGGGGCTGGCAGAGATGGAAACGTGTGATCGAGCTGGTGGGGGCAGCCACACCGATTAGAAAGTAGAATTCAGAAGAGCCCAGGAAAAATGTCTTTAAAGGCTCTTGGCTTGAGCCCGTGGGAATCGATATCTGCTGCAGAAGAGCGGAAGTGCCAGACTGACATGATCTGGGCTTCTTTCAGCCACTGTCCACCGCTTAAGCTGTAGGGGGCAGTGTGTGGCTCACTGAGTCAGGCCCCTGTGCCAGGGAATTTTACATCACAGGCATGAATCCTGTGAGTGTGATCAGTCACCTTGCTAATTAGTAAAACATACAGTTTTAGAGCGTCGCTCATTTTCGGGCCCGATTGGTGCTTGGGATTCCCCTCAAACCATAATTACCTTCAGGGGCGGAAGTCTGATGGCAGGAGACGGACAGAGTGATGAATGTATTCATGATGGAAGGGGGGGGGGTCAAAGCGAAAGGATCCTGTTTTGATGAAAACAAATCCGGCCTTTATGAATGCGGCGCGTGAGATAAATATTTCAGTGTTTTTAAAAGGCCGATGCCGAAATGGCGGTGATGTCCCAGCGTGGCGGATGGGGGCAGAGAGGTGGCTGACAGGCAGTGGGGGGTGGAGGAGGTGTTCAAGGACAGAATGGCAGCATGGAAGAATAGACAATGTGGAAGACGGGGTGGGGGCTGTGAATTCGTCCTCGGCCGATTTCCCCAGATGAATTCCACGCATCCCAGTAATCCATCCTTCCTCCATGATCATCATGAGAACGACGTACAACTGGAGTCCAACTCATAGCAGTGACTGAAGATGTCTCCTGTATCTTCATTAAACCTTTCATCCGAAGCCAAGCTGGATCAACAACTATGGGTTAAGGGCCTCAAAGGTGACGTTGGACTGCTAATGTTAGGATTTGAACCGACAACCCTTAGATCGCGGGGGACGCTCCCCTCTCCCTCTGCAGCACACGCTACTGCATTACCCTGTGTATCTGTGCCAAATTTTAGGCCAAAAGCTCTCCTGGTTTCGCGTGTCAGATCAAGGCTTTTTCATGCCCAAAATTTATTATTTCAAACAGCCTTGTTCAAAATCCATTCATCCATTTTCTATTCCATTTATCCAGTTGAAGTTTGCAGCCTTATTTGAAAGGATTTCTGAAATAAACCCATCGCCATACATCTGTGCTAATGTATCTTCCGGGCTGTAACATCGCTGCTTTTGTGAGGATTCATCAGTCTCCCCCCGCTGGGTCACTGGGGTGAGGAGTGTAATAGAGTCAACGCTGAATGACACTGTAAATGGAAGGCGTTCAGCTTAGGCAAATCTCTTAAAGCCGTATTACTACCTGTTTGTTAAATAGGATCATTCACCAGCACCACTAGTATTTCTCAAATGAAACACATGTAAAATCATAATGGCAGGAAAACATATGTATGCGGCTCTGGGGTGGGAAGGGGTGATCTAGGGGGCTCAGGGAGAAGCGAGACACTGTCAGACATCGTCACTTGAGGGAAACCAACACAGCAAGGGGCAATATGTATATTTAAACAAGTGAAGGGACTGTAAATACTGATCCCGTATCAGTCGTCAGTGAGGATGCAATGTATTTTTGATTTGGGGCCAAGTTTTGGTTTGTAAAGGGGATGGATTCACTTTGGAGAAGCGATCTTACTCATTATCTTGCTCATTATCTGCTTCAGCAGATTCACAGTTAGATGGAACACAAAGATTTATCATCCGTAGCAACATTCCGCTATCTGTTCTGTTTGACAAAGGAGGTTTTTTTTTCGCTCAGGCCTGGAAAACCTCAAAAATAGTGTTTATCAGAATCCGTTTAGCTAGTTTTCTGCGAAGGGCCTCGTTAACGGTGGAATGTGTAATGGGGGGTGATTTTTGGGAGGTTTATGGCTTGGGGGGCACTAACATTGGGTAATTCCATCATATCCCTGCGTAAGCCGGGGCGGCCATGAGGTCTGGCTTTGTATTCCCTCCATCCTAATTAGATTGTGTGGGGCCATTTTTTTTCATTAGCCGTGTTTTCCGAGGTCGGCCATCATCACCAATTTGCACTCACCTGGCACTTCTCCTCGTGGGCCATGGGGCTGACACCCCCCACCCATGATGCCGGGGGTGCTGGCACGATTCCGGGCTGCTGTGCCTCATTAGCGCCAATAGTCTCATTTGCTTCCGGGCAGTGACTCCCTGCCCCCTGCCCCTCCCCCACACATGCTTCTTCACGATGCTGACACATGCTGTCCACACACCCTTACCCCCCAGCATGAAGCACTGGGCTCCTTTCAGGCCTGTTACAGGCTATTAGAAACTGTAATGAGTATCTGTCAGCACGTGGGGGGGGGCGTAGGGGACGAGGTGTCCCATCGTTGTCTCCTCAGTTGCCCCATTTGTTGTTAAGTTTCTTAGTCCTCTGGTTCCTTCTGAGAGCTATTAGATTTATCTTCTGTAACGGTGGGGGCAACCACGTCTTAATGCCCCCCATCACACGTCACCTCCCAGCTATCATCAGCTCCTTCTAGGTGGTCCTGTCAGATTCTTTTAGCAAACCCCCCCCCCTCCCTCACAGCAGCTGACCACAATGGCTGGAGCATCCGGGCCCCCATTTCTCTCCCCGTTAGCTGCTTTGATATTGAGATTTTCATAACACTGAACCAGAGTTGCCTGTTAATATTCCGTGCCGTATATATCTAGTACGTGAGATTTATTTCACTGACATTAATATTATTACACGTAATCTGGCGTGTTCTGAGTCTGTGTTTAATTTGTATTAGAATATGCGAGTTTGAGTCAATATTTGTAAGGTAACGATCTAAGTAGGTACCGAATTGCAGATGCCAGCTGTAAGATTGTGACAATTTACTGATTATATTTGTCTCTGTTGTAGACCACAGCCAGCTACTGTATATTCAGCAGACTAATCACAGCTGCCCACGTCACAGGTCAGAATGGTAACCTTGTTTACCAGCTATCAGTCTGCTTTCCTATATTAAAGTCGGCTCCGCTCTCAGTGTTCTCTAACCGGAACCACCTTCCACCATTTCTTCACCTACTCAACCAGCGCATCCCTGAGAAGCTCCCATAGCTGTCATATGAATGTTTTATGGGAAAATCAGAAGCAGACTGAATATTTCCCTCCCTTGATATTACACGCAACGTAACGCATGCGTGCAGCCACAGATTTCCAAATCAACACAGACCATGGCGACGGCAAGTTCACCTGGAGCTCTGCCATTTGTTATCGCATTTGGTTATAAAGCCTTAATACAGACAGCTAACAAGCCATCAGCCACTTGCGAAGTGTGTGGGGTCAGGATATATGATGCCGGCTCAACTACGTCCAACTTCATCAGGCACCTCAAAACGCACAAGGATAGGTCAGTCACTTGGTTGGGTGAAAGGGAAACTGGACAGATAACATTACTGCTAACTAATCAAGCCACAGTTGTAAGCTACACAGACTACATGCAGATACCAGCTTTATTGTTCCCCACCTGTTTTACAGTATTTGATTAACATCTCACTACATTGAAGCCTAGGCTACCATCAAGTAGCAGGCCAACAGAAGCCCTATACTCTGCTACCAGTTACCAGATGGCAGCAGGGTATATATGACTGTAGTCTATCGATGTAGCCTAACATTAGTCCTATGCATTATTTGCTGTTTTAGAATAGGCTGCTCTTATGATATCAGTGAACCTGGTAAAACTCTGTTTAGCTGCCAAGTGTTTATTCAAGAAAAAATATTCAAAGTAACGTCAGTACCTAGGCCTATTTCACTGCAGTATCACTGTTAATATTGGTGTAATATTTTGATACTGTAATGTATATTAATAGATAATAGTACAGTACATGCTTTCAATCCAAAACATACAGCAAAGCAGTATTATTTCAGATAGCATCTGATGAGAGAACGTTTATTTCAATCAGTTCATTTAATTTTATTTGAGACTTGAGACTCGACTTGGACTTGGGACAAAAGACTCAAGACTTTACTTGAGACTTGACTTGACTTGTGAGTATCTCTGCTATATTCTGTAAAAGACTGGAAACCACACCCCTTACGATCACAAGGGTCCATCTGGCCAATATCAGACAAACCATGCTGGATTAACCAATCAAATTGCCTCATGCAAATTAGCAGTTGATGGAAATGAAGCTGTCTGCATGCGGAAGGAGTACCTGCTGCTACTGTCAAGTGCCCCCCCCCCCTTTGGGCCACTTGACTGGATACAAAGCCCTCTCCAAATGATGATGAAGAAAGTGCCGCAGAATAAAGCTGTTTTTATCATTTAAATTCAGTTGGGGGGGGGCTCTGTGTCACTGTCTGGGGTCGGGAGGTTCTGGGTGAGGCTGAGGGCTCGACTGAGCATAAATCAGTGGGTCATCACGCTGCCATTCTTCACGTATGATGATGGTTGAGAACGGTGCCGTGAGGTAGGCTAATATTCAGGAAATTAGTTAATCACGCCAGCTGTTAAGGCAAATCGCATGTGCAGTAAAGATACCTCTCGGCCCGGCTCGTGCCCCCCAGCTCGCCCCCCCCGAGTGCCATCTCCATTGCTCCTTAATGAGGCTCTGGACCTGTGTTTGATTAGTGTCAAGAGAAGATGAATGATGTGATACACATTGTGATGAACAGCAATGGGAGTGGGGGGGTTTATGATTTCTCCGCCTGCTTGCTTCCGACTCGGTTGGGAGGGGGGACTCAGCGGCAAGCATTTATCATGTTTGTTTATTGATTTGTTTGCCTGCACAATCCTGTCACTTATAACGGTAAGTATCACTCCCGTGAAGCGGATGTGGTTTTAGCGTCACGGGACATAATCACCCCCCCGGAATGTGCAGACTGCATTTCCCGCATGTCTAATATTCCTGCCACCTCCGACACCCGGCTTCCCAGCTTTCGCTCACTTTACAATCCAGTTATTGTGCTGCGGACTTGTTGAGATTCCCGAGGACCGCGAGGTATTCCTGCAGTTACCCCCGCACCGGTGCGTGACGAGGGGAGGAGGGGGGTCTGGAATCAGTTGACATTTGGCTGATGACAGTGCTGGGGACCTTTCCTGATTCCCACTTTGTCCTCTTTGTGTGACTGCGGCATTCCATGAGGCTCGTCGGCGAGTCCCGCGGGCTTTCCTGCGACTCCCGTAACTGCAAGCCCAGCGCGGACTTGTCATCTTGAGAGATAATTACCAGTGACCTCGCAGCTGCTGTTGCTACTGGCAACGGACCAAGCAGCCTTCCCCTCTACGCAGTGCGTGACTGAGCCGTGCTTCTTATCGTCCATCTTGTTGCCCGGTTGCTCCTCTTCTGTGGGAGTCGCGTGTAGCAGGCGCTGGCGCTCCGTTGGACAGTTCACACCCCTTCGCCGAGTGGAGACACCTTCCCCCCAGAAAACTCACCCAGGAAGGAAACTTCTCGTGCGCGGGCCCAGCTCTTTGAACTCTTGTTGACAGATTTAACGTTCCTGTATTATCAGGTGCGGAGGGTGTCGATTTACTGTTGAGTTGACAGTCTTTTCCGGAAAACCCTGAGGATAAATGTCACTCCCTGCTTCTGGTTAACTTGGTTAAGGGGGCCTAAGCCTACAGTAAATCAAATAAAGCAAGAATATACCAAACAAATGTAGCCTCCTCCTTGCCCCCCCCACCCCCATCTGTACACCCCTGTGAGATGTTTTGTATTGGATCCAGAAATCTCATACTTGGTATTTTGAAGCCTTTCACGTAGGCCTTTGGACCACGGCTTACATTATTTAAAAGGGATGCCAGAGCGATGTCGATCTGAGCATTAAAACTGAGCATCGTACGCGTGATCACTTTGCACACTTGTGTGTGTCACCACATCCTGAAAGATACATAAACGGTTAACACACTGAAGCACATGCCATCTATTTTTAAAATTTTTTACAAAATCATAATTTCAGATCAATTCTTGTAGTTCCGCCTTCGCTTTGGCTGAAGCGAAGAGTTGCAACCTACCAGCGCAGTATAATAAGCCCCCCTGTGTTCTTTAATTATAAACGACATACGATATAAATGTCAAGTGGATGACCTGCTGTGTAACTACATCCCCCCACGAGCAGCACGCTTATTTACCCATAATGCTGTGAATAACAGGAGGAAGCGGAGCTCAGACAGGCCGATGTCGCTGTTGTAGTTATGTGTTTGACTACAGGACAGAATCACGATCGATAGCGTGCCATGTGGGTGATATTAGCGATCCTTGATGCTCTATTTAGCGTTTAGTTTGCAGCGGTCCACAGTATGTCTTGCCACGATTGCAATTCTGCTTGGAGCGTCTGACACTGGTCCACCTTCGCCCCAGAACCAGAATGCCGTTGTTAGTCGCCCCTGTCATTTCAGGGGCGCTGTCTATCTTCGAGGACTCAGGAGACTCTCCCCTTTCATCTAGCTGTTGCCCATGTCATTGCTGGCTTTCACCTGCTTGCTCAGGACCGGCAAGGCTCTCGAAACACAGAAGCACTGTCCCTCAGGAATTCTGCAACCGGCTCCACACAGCTAATTGCTTAACTGTCCGCCGTTTATACAAGCTGAGCGCCTGGAGAAGCACTTAAATTGAATCTATTGTGAAGGTGATTAGCAAAATTAGCGAGATCAGTGTCTGGAAAAAACACGGGGCCAAAAATACGAAGGCTTCAGCAATCTGGGGTCCGTCACCACGTCACCACAGCTAATGTGCTTAAAATACTATTACTTTTTATTTATTGAGCAGACGCCGTTATCCGAAGTGACAAACATTTCATAAAGGAGAGTCACCCAGTCCCTGGAGCAGGTGGGAGTAAAGGGTCTTGCTCAGGGGCCCAACAGTGCATCATCTACTAACCCGCTGAGGCACATACTGCCTTTCAGTGGGTGACACACAGGAAGTCAATGGGGGGGGGACGATCTCATTTGACCTGACTCACTTAACCTGTTATTAAGGCCATTAAACACTGGCGACAGGGTGAGTCAAACCCCTACAGCTCATCTCCATTGCTTGCCCCTCCGTTGATTCACAAACTCAAATTGCCATCGTGACGGCAGATGTTTTGCCAACTTCCCCGGGCGATTACCGCCGATTACCTCCGATTACCTCCGTGTCCGTGTGGCAGCCATGTAACTGTCACATTTGTACATTTTGTCGGGGTGCCCTGCCCCCGAACTAAAATTCACCTCGGGAAGAAGGGAAAAAATAGAGTAGCCCCAGCACACTGCCTTGTGAGTCATTTCCTCATTAAGCTAATGCGTTAATTTCGTCCGCTCGCTCCACCGGCTTCCTGTGTGCAACTTTTAATTAGGAGGCCGAGTGGAGTGGAGCAGTGACTGTCGGGTCTCCATCCTCCAGTGTGAGCAGCCTGGCAGACTGGCACCCCTACGGGGGCCTTCATTACAGCGCCCGCGGGCCCCCATCCGTGAGCCGCCCCCCCCCCAGTTATTAACGCACGCCGGACCGTGAAAACAGATTCCGCTTTACCCAGCGGACCTCGGCCCTCAGCAGCAGCCACAGAGCACAGGTAATTGATATCATCCCGACGCGCACGCGGGTTCTGCTGGCTCTGCAGCACAGCATTCTGGGAAGGCATATCAGCTTGGAGGAGATACGAGAGCAAGCGGGGGGGGGGGAGCTGGGCAGCAGTAATGAGAGGGTCACTCAGCCATGAAGGGCTCCGCACAGAGAACCTCGCAACTTTGGGCACCTGGAGCTTCTGCATGTCCTGAAGTGGGCATCCCTCAAGGATTCAGAGGATTCCACACAGGATTGACAGTA
>JAABNY020000025.1:21841524-21855816 GCA_015164015.2 Brevimyrus niger | reverse complement strand
CGGGGGGCAATGAATAAGGAATACTCCTTCGGCCATCATTAGAGAAGTACTATGTATATCCCCATGTATAATGTATATACAGAGCATGGCTTTAAGTGTCTATGGCGTCTGATGGAAGTTTAACAGGCAGCCAAGTCAGTATTTTTAAATCGAAAGATCGTGCTGTAAATTCCCAATAAGACTCACATTTCCAGTATGAAAAACTGGAGCAGAATGGTGCTCCAGAGAGGCCGGAGGGAGCAGAGTCATGCGAAAGCAGAGGACCCAAAGCAGGCACAGGGTGCGGGGGGAACGGGCTGTTCCTGCAGCCAGCATCTATTTTAATCTGTTCCTGGAGTCCACTCAGAAGGAGGTGGAGGCGGATGATGGAGAGATACACGGCGTGCCCAACTCCAGGGGGGCGTCTCTTGCGCCTGACAGTGCAATAACATCGGACGTTATGTCCCCTCCAAGGCTGGTGGTAGACGGAGAGTGACAGTCCCCTGACGGCACTCTGTGTCGTTCTGGATGTTTCCATTTAGAGCCCGACCATATCTATGGAACTCCCGGACACCACGTCCGCACTGTCTAGGCCCTGGCTGGACAGTGAGGCTTCGGGGGTGCCCAAACCAAGTGCCTGTCCATAAAGGTTTTCTCAGTACTTACGTAATTCTAATGAGTGATAAAAAGAGTGATTTTTCATATTTGTGTTTAATCACTAGTCTGTGTTTCTGTAGCTAGCTGTGTTATTTAGCTACCTTTTTAGAATGTAAAAGGTACATGTTGCTCAGTGTAATCGTACACTTAATCTTCCTGTCAATATTGCAGGACTGTTAACGGATAAACAGCACTTTCGACCATGGAGTATGCAGAGTCCTACAACAAATCAAGTGTTATTATTAAGATTTTACTTCTATATCCATCAGCGGTGTTACATTTTAGCTTCAGAAATCCACTTGAGCAATAAATCACATTACAGATGATCAGTCATTATAAGAGAGCCTGGTAGCATCCACCTTGAAGCCAGTGCAAGCTGAACTGTAATCAGTCTGTGTTGCTTAATCTGGGGGTGACTTTTCTGAAGTGGCCTTGTAGCGAGTGCCGGGATGTGACAGATGCTGAAATGGATGATGCGGGGATTCTTGACTCACATCATGGCCACGCGCCAGGAAGACCACCTGACTGTCACGGACGAGCATCGCTGCGTCCTGCGTTCTTCAGCCTCATGCTCTCCGTGGCTCCAGGTCCATCTCCATCTGGATCAATTGCCATAGGCTCCATTTCTCCTGACATGGCAGCATTTCCATTCTCTATTGGCTGAATGCCAGCACGAACTCCTCGTATTGGTCAGGAGTAGTTCTGGCATCTAATCTGTTCTCATCAGCAACACCTCACTGCGTTTAGCACAATCAAAACTACACCATTGGTTCCAGAATGAATGTTATTGTGACTGAAATTATTACAACAGCACAGATTATGGTACTAGATTGTTTTGTGTTAATTAACCATACTTGAAAATCATTATTATTATTATTTCAGCTTCTTTTCCTTTTTCATTTAACTTTTTAAATTGCTGTTTACTTAGCAGTCTGTGTGCCTCATCCTATCACTGGAGTCTTAATTAAACGTTCCACTTTTGTTTGAGCATTTGACTGCAAACAGTTTGGGTCCAAAAGCTCTCATTCTTCCTCACAGCGTTCATTTATTTTCTTATTGTAATTTTTCCCACACCAAACGTTGCAAAAACCTCGGGCCATTTGGGCACAGCGACGCTGGAAAATTGCACAATGATGATCTGACGAATGCAGACTGCAACGCAAAAAACATCTACACTGAGGGATTTTTCAGCAGGGGGACGGTTACAAAACCTGAGAGTTATAAAATATTCATGTGAATGTCGTGGAAATGGACCTATCTGAGAGTGACTGTGAAGGAATAATCAGTCCTGGTTTATGGATTTCCTGCCCCTTTTCCATCTGCACGCCTGCTGTGGCCATTTTTGTGTATATATTCCCTTGCATGGTGAGTCTGAGACATTGTATTTAACAAGCCAAGAGAAAAGCATTGTATTCACATTATAAAGGCAATAATATGCACAAATTACCATCTCAAATGATCCCTAATGCTCATCTTGATTTAGCCGTAGCGTGCTAATTAGCGTGTGACTCTTACGGATGCCGCATAGAATTTATTCAACCGTGCAGCATCAGAGAGTGCCCCCCACACTTGGGGCTTAGGCCCCCCCCCACACTCGGCCATTCTCACCTTTCACGCCCAAGGTAAACAGCGTGGGATTGCTGCACTGTCCTGTGGAGCAATGAGGAAATGCCCTAAGCTTGTGGAAGGCTTGGGAGGTGTGCAGCAACATGCTAACTGAGAGCGACCGTGTGCATGTGACAGACACTGGGATTTGCAAATCAGCATCATCCTGATTCCACAAAAACAGCAGTAAGAGGTGATGGCAGCCCCACGCCGTCTCACATCTGCAAAGATTTTTTTTCCCCTCCTTTTAATGGGTATTCAATTCAGGCCCTCGATTCCAAATCCAGGCCTTGTTTTCAGTTTTCCCAGGTAGTTAGCTTAATGATTGCTGATTCTGATTGGTCAGAGGCTTCACACCTGGCTCACAGGTGAAGGAAGGCTGGAAAATCAGCAGGGCTCGGACCTTGAGGACCGTGAGTCGAATAGCCCTGATCTACAGCTTCCTGCCTGCCCCACGCGCTCTGTGCGGTTCGTGGGATGAGTTTCTGCGACGCCAAGGGTGGCGCTGCACAGCGATCGCTTGCCTCTTGTGCCAGATGGGACAACGAATCACTGAAGAGCCACCGGTCTGAAGGTTCCCGGGCCAGACAGTGAGCCTCATGTAAGTGACAAGGCCTCTCTGTGCTCCACCCATCGGAGGAGGACGGGAGTTCGATCGTACAAAAGGCAGCGTCTTGAAGGGGAGGACTCACCTCCATAACCACTGGGTTAAAGGCTGGTGATGTGCCATTTCATAGTCTGAAAGTGTAGCCCTGTCTTGGGTTCAAATTCAAGATCATTGGATGCATTGCTTAAGTTTTCACGCAACCTAAAATGTGCCTCCTTGGTTTGGTTTTTGAATCTCCAGGTAGTGTTACCATTAACAACGGGATTTGGTTCAAAATAAAGTAGCCATGTGACTGTTTAGGTGACATGTGACTCAGCTATAGGTCGCAGCCTAGGGCAGGTGCTGAAGTTTATCATCAGTCTTTAGTGAGCCAGTCATCCCAACTATGAGTTTGATGGCGTTGGACTATAGTATGAGGAAAAGGAGAATTGAGATGATAGGACTTAGATCAGATGCAGTGTACTGACCAAAGCAAAAATAAACTAAATCAGCTGTACTGCTTGCTGCAGCCTCTAGGGTCCTTATGAACTCTCGAAACGGAGCTGCGGACAGTAAACCTTATATAATAATCACCCAAAGGAGCACCTGCCCGCGACTCCAGCTTCCTCAGAAGAAAACATATCCTACTGAAGCAACAATTTACTGCTGCCAGGGCTGACTGAGATAAACTCAGGGTCTGTTTCTCGTCCACGGCCTATATAAAGAAGCGTTTATTGATCTGGATTCTCGGGGGATGGGGACGCCGGCCAGTCATTTGCCAAGGATCTCGCACTTCCCCACTGCACCGCCGTGCCAGAAAGGCCCTTGTTGTGGTGTTTTGTCCTCGGTCCCAGAAGTCTCGGTGGTAAGTGGCCACCCCTCGCAGCACAGTGGCATAGTGGTTAGTCCTGGGTTCGGTCCCGGGTCCTTTTGCACGCTCTCCCCGGGTTAGTGTGGGCTTCCGCGGGGGGCTCTGGCTTCCTCCCGCGGTCCAAAAGCGTGCAGGACAGGTTGATTGGTGAGTTTAAATTGGCCCTGTGTGTGTGTGTGTGTGTGTGTGTGTGTGTGTGTGTGTGTGTGTGTGTGTGTGTGCCCTGCGGTGTGATGGCACCTGCCCCGGGTTGTTTCCTGCCTGCGCCCATTATTCCTGGGATAGGCTCCGGTCCCCCCTTTGACCCCAGTTGGATTTTAGCAGTTACAGTGCTGGATGGATGGAAGTGACCATCACGCTAGCCGTAGACTAGACAGAAAACAGCAGCGATTTTAGTTAGTGTTGCTGAAAATTTGCTATTAACTCGCATTGCGACAAACCTGCAAAATCAATTGATCTTCCTCTGCCCTCGATTCTCCATCTGATCTGAGGTATTTTAGGTGCTATTAGTATTTATCCCAAGGTCTCGCTCCTTAGCTGAGGAACATGCCAGTCAGCCTGGCCTAGTTGCATCCTATTAAAATCAAGGTGAAGGTAAAATTGCTGGTGAATTGCATTCTCAGGGACGGGGGATCAGAATACTGTTGATTTGCGATCATCTCCATGGTGCCAGCAAAAACGAAGGAGAGGGGGAGAGAGAGAAAGGATGAGAGATTCACAAGAAACAACACCGGCAGCACTTTTCTGCTCCTGAACTGCCTCACCTCCTTGAATGGAGGGAGGGGAGGAGAAACAATGAATAATAATGAAAAGCTGCCCAATTTCACGTGTCCTAATCTCTCCGGCACAGTGTGCTGGCTAAGACCACGTGTGTCATACTGAAGGCGGGCTTGTGTTTTGTGGTCGACTGGGAAGCTCTCCCTGGCAGCCAGGTTGCATTCCCTGGATACAGAGTTGTAAGTTTGGGATGTTTTGGGATGGGATGGGATGGGATGGGATGGGTGTAAATAGAGCGTTTAGCTTTGTGGGGTGCAGGCCTGTCACTATGCTGGGGCTATAGCAGACAGGTCACGCAGCTCGGACACTGTCTGATGCTGGAAAAATGGAGGAAGGTGTTCTGATTTGAGCCAGTTTCTCAGTTACAGCAAAAGGAAGGGAATGAAATGCTGGACAGTCACGGTTTGAAAATATATTAATGCCCTACAGAATGATATTCAGCCACAATGTTGTCAGAAGTGCGGGCGGATAGTGGCTTCCTGCGTGTATTAAACGTATCTTTTCAGACTACTATACAAACTGTATTGAAAACTGTATTCAATTAAATAACAGGAGGCAGGCCTTTATCTCAGAAGACATTCACGGCAAAGAAATTTCCCAGCACTGACGATCAAAGTATCCACTTTAAAACAAATTAAATATATGTATTAACACTGAAATGCCTTAATGCCTTCCATGAGACACTGGACGCATTGAGTGGTGCCGTTCGGTAATTTGCAGCATGCAAGATTACAATTTTCAAATGGTCCCCATTTGAATTTTTTTTTTAAAAGGTTTTATAATTAGGAGTAAATGTTTAGTGTAACTGAGAAGAAGTGACTGTTTTGAAAAGGAAAAAAAAACAGTAATTTACTGTGAAAGGGGGTTGAAAGTATGTGGGCACGCGCATAACATTTAGCCGTGTTTTGAATGTTGTATACAGGCCGTTACAAATGACAGGGAGGTTGGAGACTTGTGAACTTCTCCTTGTAAAAGCTAATGGAACGAGAACAGAGCCTTGGTGTACACCTGTCCTACCACAACTCAAACCATCAAACTTCAAACCTCAGGGGGCTACTAAATATTAAATAAACATATTCCTTATTTATGCTAACCAGCTAGCTAGATACAATCTTCTAACTGTTAGATATTCGCGGCTTCAGCCACAACGAACTCTGAACCCCAACCCCCTCGTCCCCGCCCCATACCTTCCTATGAGTTGTGCCCGTGAGATTTGGGGTGCTAACGAGGAGGTCGATTTTTGCAGTGGGGCTGGGTGGGGTTGGGTGGACGTCCATGGGGGTGAGTGAGTGTGAACGGCCCTGTGAGGGCTTGACCGAGGTCCCACTGGTTGATTGGCAGGAGTAACACTACATATAGGAGGAAATTGCTGGCATCCTATGCCCTGTGGTGCCTTTATATCAACACTGGCTGTGGCCGATCCAATACTTGGATTCCATGTATCATACAGTACGGCTCTCGCAGGTGAAATCGGTGGCATGAATTACATGGCCGTTTTGCATAATGACTCTTCACGCAGAGAATCCTTCCACAGGCTCGCTGGTCATGACCTCAGAGTGCCTCAGGTAAACGTCCTTCCTAGAAGCTGATATAAGCCCGCTGGGAAAGCCACCTCTGCTTACCCGGGAAGATTTCGCCAAGCCTTGTTTACTCTGTCAAATTGGCTTTAAGGCACCCAAACGATCGCCCTACCCTTTCGTTTTTGAGATAATTCCCTGTTCCGATTTGTAGGTTATTTTTGTTCCTTAGCTAATCCCATTTGGAGACTCTTATTCCGGATATCGGTGGCTCGGCGATCCCAGTGATTGCCGCATCGCATCGGAATGGATGAACAGACCTCAGTGGCTTTAACGGCTCTGTTTACACCTCGTTAGAAATGTCATCTCCTTCTCTCATTGATTAGTCATCAGCTTGTCTCTCTGTCTCTTTGTTTTCTACTCATCCCGGTAATCCCAGCCCAAACACTCAGCAAGAGGTCCAAGTAACATCGGAATCGGCTCTGCTCACTTGACGGCGCCCCCCGCTGGTTTCTCGGAAGGACCACACCCACGTCTCTGTGTGACAGTGACAGTGTTGATGTCCATCTGCCAGAAGATGGTATTTGCATTTTGTCCGTGTCTGGTGCGTAACTGGCGCTGCCGCCATTGCAGTAGGAAGCAGAGTTCACAGATGCCAGACAGAATCCTGGGATCTCCATGGCTGGCCAGATACGTCGGCGTATCACGCCCAGTCACGCTTACATACTTAGCCGCGTGAGAAACGCAGGCCAAGACAGTTAAAGGATCAGACATCGCCATCGTTTTCCAAGAAAATTACACTCAACAAAAACCACTCATGAAATTCAAAAAGTATCACTAAGATACAAGGGTAGTGGGGAGGTTTATTTAACAATGACAGATCGCTCCGACGCAGGATAATGAAATCTGACCCGGTCGCCTCCTACCAGCACCCGGCAGAGTTCGGCCTGATTGCCGGTGACATTCATGGAGTCCGCTGTGTGACTCAGGTATACTTCATCTGTACAAATAAAACCTTTGTTGTGCTGTTTGTCTAAATTAAATGGTAAGAGGAAGCCTGTAATTAACCAAGGACTTACTATGACAGTGAGAAAGTCACATGGATTCAGGCAGTGCTATGTTAGTGTGGGGCGTCCTCAGAGGGAGAGTCATGTGACTGGGCATATATGTATCGATAAGTTGCTCCCACTGCTTGTTCTCAGCAATGAGCACCGATTGGTGGGTTCTGCTGCTTTGTCCCACCCCTGGTAGCCGGGATATGAGGCCTTCCCTCCTCTCCTCATGTTTTTCATGTTTAGGCTCGATGTGTTGTTTTTTTTTTTTCCAAAATGGTTGGTAGTGCTTCAGTGTGAGTCCCCCCCAACCCCCCATCCCTGGGGTTCCCACCTCATGCTGCTGGAATCAGCTCCAGGCTTAGCGACGGCACGGATGGACCTACCCCTCGCTTCCGAAGCCCTGTGTCACATACAAGTACTTGTTCGGTATAATTAAACTTAGTGTTTTGGTTGTCGTGGCAACCATAGGAAACTCAAGCACTCATCCGGGAGACACCTGGTTACGTGACAACCTACCTGGAACATATATCACACTGTGCAGTCCCCCCCAGCCTTTTTAACTCTGACAATATGATCAGTCCAGTCTGGGGCAGCTGTGTTTCATTAACTCAGGGATCTGTATGCACAGGGTGCCACGATGGATCATGAAAACCCAAAAGCCCGTCGCCTTTCTGCAGCTCTGCCCCCAAGTGGCCCAACGTGCCACTGTAATTTCCCCAAATTCTCATTTCAGAGTCCAAGATCGCTATGCAGGTCAACCCCTGGCAGCTGTATGCCAACATAACTCCCCACAGTTACCCGGCCAGGACGCCTCGGCATTTCTGGGTAGCTGTCCAATCACCGTGAGCCACAGATGAGCGCAGGCCTGCGTGATAAGTGACAGCAGGCCGATTTTCTGCCTGTGTCAGGCAGAGGCGGACGCCCTCCGAGACCACTGGACGGCCCCAGACCCATCATTCGACAGGTTTCCTCCCGGAAAGAAAGTCTATGAGACTCCCGGTGATTGAATTTGGGCATAATTCAGCTTAAAAAGCACAAGTGGTTGTCATGTGATTCTCATTTTTTATTTTTATCTGTGTAATTTCATGGCACTCTGGACGGAAGGGGCCGAGCCTTCATCACATCAATGAGTCTCCTTGTGCCTGTTTTTCCTGATCCATCATGTGGTGTAAATCAGCGAGCTTGTGGCGTGGCCTTTGCCCTTCAATTTAGTGTCACGCTGAGCCGACATCAAGAGAAGCTACGCTCTCTATGTGTGCTGCCGCCAACATGTGGCGCTGTATTGACTTCCCTTCGTCACAGGCTTAACTGTGGGCATGTAGCTACAGTATGACAACCAGGCATACATAGATGTGGGTGTGGTCATGAGTGGGTGTGGCTATGACAGCCAGGCATACACAGTTGTGGGTGTGGTCTTGTGGGTGTGGTCTTGTAACTGTGGCTTAGTGGCTTCCCAGAGACCACGGCAGGTCATCTGGGCTCCCAGTGTCTTTGTGGATTGAGGCCTAATCGCTGTTTTTGGCCTGTTTTCATACCGCAGTTGGTCTGGTGTAAACGAGCCCGTGGTCCCGGCGGGGATTTCAGCCTCTTCATTTCCCTTTGATGTCGTTTATCTGCACATTGCGTGTGACGTTCAAACCAGGACATTCCCGTCCGCTCAGAACAAAGCCATGCTCCATGCTCTCCAGACGCCCCGCCCCGTCTCCGGGAAATTAACCGCGGAAGCAATTTTGTTTCCAGCGGTTCGTTATTGGCCCTAGTCCCTTTGAATTAATTCTATTTTATTTTAATTAATCAGAAACACAGCCCCCTAAAGTTTGTTTCAAAGTTTGTTTTGCCTGTCAGCAGGGACCAGTTCCCCCCTTCGGAGGCATACGGGTCATTTTGGGTCTCTGCTGTTTCACATCGGCCCTTTATTGGGCTTCTGTGATATGATTTGACATATTATTATTTTATTTTACAGTTCAGAGCTGAGTCCGATATATAAGTATTAAAAAGGTAAAATTTTTGCTTGGCTGTGAATAATTTGACCATCAAATGTCGGTCCGTTGTGGCCGATGTTAACATTTTCCGATGTAACACATGATAAAACGTTGTTATTTAAGCGTCCTGTTTGCCTTGTCTTGGTTGCATTTCATTCTGGGTACGTGCAACCGAAAAAAAAAATCCAATTTACAGACGCATTTTCTCCATATCAGCCTGGAGACCAGTGATGTGATTTATCCCACGGACACGGGATGGAGAATCTGGTCGGGTTATAAACAGTGGGTACCTCAGCGGAGAAAGTGCCGTTTGGAGATTCCTGTCTGAGTTTGCGGCTGCTCTGTTCGGAGCATTTGGCTGCTTGTTTCTGTCCTGGCTCTTCTTGTCAATAATTGACATACGGTGTAGGAATTAGGAGTTAGTTAATGGTTTGAGTAAAGGATTTGTGTTCAAGAAAAAGCCAGGCACATCCATCACAGGATTTATCATGATGGGGACGTGAGAGGAAGTGTGGGGCGGGGCGATTGCAAATAAGCCATCGATTTAACTGCAAGGTGTCGCCCCCTCCCTCAGTCCGGGACCCTGCGCCCTGGACAGACACACTTAACGTCACTAATCAGTATTTCGCCTCTTTTTAACAGCACTTTCAGCTCTTTGTAGTTTCCGTGTCATTTTGAGCGTGTTGATTCTGGGCATGATTTCCATACAGCGCAGGATAAGATCGGCCTCATCACAGGATAAGATCGGCCTCATCACAGCTCTGTTTTTTTCTCTCTGTCTAGCTGCTCATTTGTTGCTCACCGTGGACATAATTGTCAGTCAGATCTTGCTGTAATCAGGCCTTTTAACACGGATGCGTTCACAGAAGATTACAGCGACCAGAGTACCGGCCAAGATCGCGGGCCTTTGATTCTGGGTTTTGGTTCCGGTCTGGTGCTATGAAGTGTTGGCCAGACTGAAATGGATCCTAGTACTAGGACAGTGGGCTTATATGTACAAACCGAGATGGAGTTTACTGGCTCTCAAACCACACATTTTCATGGGACCCCCAAGATTTGGCCTCCTGTTGGTCCCAAACAATCGCTACACTAAATATTAAATAAACATAAGTTCCATACTGAGGAGATGCAGAACACACTGCTTCAGTTAACCAGCTAGCCAGCTATGATCTTCAGACTCTGCTTGCTCGATATATATTTTGTTTTTGATACATCAGGGAAGGGGGGGGGATCCCAAAGTTACTATTTGAGTGGGTCCCCAGAACAACCCAAGCTGCCCCCATGAACAAAGAAGGACAGGCGCAAGAGCAGAGCAGCTACCTTTGGAACTTCACAAACAAGTAAACACACACACACATTCACATGCATGCACCCACAGAACACACTCAGACAGGCACACACATTCCCCTGAGTACACACGTACACACAGACAGGCACAGCACCCATGCTGAATACATATACACAGACAGGCACAGCACCCCCCTCAGTACACACACACAGACAGGCACAGCACCCCCCTCAGTACACACACGCAGACAGGCACAGCACCAACGCTGAATACACGCACGCAGAGAACCTTAGACAGAAATGTGAAAACAAGCACCAAGGAAATGAAGTGTATCCTCTATGAGGCGAAAACACGGGCTTCCGTCTGTATGAATGCGTCTGTAGGTTGAGCACACAAAGGCCACACTCTGTCTATTGACACTAAACTGAGATTTATTTAACGGAGCAAATGGCTCTACATATGTGTCCTTTTTGTTCTCCTTTTTGTGTGCAGCTGGGTTCATTATTGCCTTTTCCTCTAAAGATCCAGCACAAAGAATTTGCTTGTGACCACATCTTCCACATCTACTCGTTATTACGTCCGCAAGGCGTATGAACGTGCGGAGAAGCTCACTTACATGCCGTCCAGCACATTGCCTGAGGAGGCCCGGTCGGCGTGACCTCCTCAGCTTGGGTCTGGTCCAAGCGAGGGCTCCCAACACGACTGATTTTCAGCGAGTTTGCCGAGGCCCCTGGATTCTAACGAACTGCTGCTCGATTTGTAATATTAATGAGCAGCACGTGCAGAGCGCGGACGGCTGTGTTTATTACAGCTCGTGATGCCTGCAAGGACAGGGGGTCACCGCCTTTATCATTTACATACCGTTATCGCAGAGAGACCGGACACAGGGGGTCTGTCTCAGCCTCTCCTCTGACGCCGGGGATGCCTCTGGTCCTGTGACCCATTGCAGTTTGTGGCCCATTAGTCAGAGGCCGAGGACCGGCGTCCCGACTGGCAGGCGTGCCATCACCTCCGTAGCATGCGACGCCGCATTTTGGCAGCGGATTTGTGTAGCCGGGTCTCCCTGCAGGTTCCATTTTAATGAATGCGGTATGTTGGAAGTGTTCGGGTTATTGAATGATAATGATTCGTCACCACGGAGACTGACCGGTGAAATGCTTATTACCAGCACCCTACGGCCAAACGACACATATGTAACAGTTTTTTACCCCCCCCGATGTTGTACTCCCACTCACTGTGGGGTTGGTGTGTGGCTCAGTTGCTCATGATGTGCTTGTGATCAGAAGGTTTCCTGTTCAAATCCCAGCATCAGCAGACTGATGTCACTATTGCACCCTGAGCAAGGCCCTTAAGTCCCAGTTGCTCCAGGGACAGTCTAACGCTGCTCTCTTAAAAAGATAATTATGTATGCCACTTTGGATAAAGGCATCTGCTAAAAAGAATATATTGTTGCATCTTCATACACCGCAGTAAATAAATATAGGGGGAACTCCTTTGTGCTGCTTTAGTTGGTGTTCTGTGTAACTGGGGGGCCACAGAGGTGTAGCTGGTTATGATGGCGGATCTCAGGATTAAGGATAGACTCCCTCTGGATTCAGATACGGTTCTTATATGTGTGTCAGTGTCACCGTCCCTGCTGGGGATCCTCCTGATTCTGCCGTGTGCCGTGGCGTGATTTACGTTCGGCCTGCTCTAGATGTCCTTGCAGCTCAAGGATGTTCTAGAACAATCAGTAGCGGGATAATGAATTGTTATCGTTAGAAAACATGTAATAACAGGCAGAAATATAGAAACAATGTCATAATGTGTAAAAAGCCCTCTTCGTTTTACAGAAGGCTGACATGAATATCCGTCCTAAGCCCTGCCTTATTGTTTGGCTGCTTACACTGGTGCCCATATTGTTTTAGGAAGGATTTGATACCAGCTAGAATTGGACTGTGAACCTTCACGGGAATTTACTGCTGCTGTTGCTCCGGTTTTAAAAAATCCTCGAGTATAATTCTTTCAGTCAGCAATAGCAGCAAATTTTACACTTCATAATCCTGCTTTTCAGCTGTGATATTTGAAAGAGAAAGATGGCAGATGACGTCTCTGTAGCCCGGTCTGCATTGTTGTCGTGTTTTCCTTGGTGCCTGGACGGGCCGCCTGAGCCGCTCCATCGACCCCGCGCTGGGGAGGGCGCCACCTTCTCTCCAGGGGAGGGCTTGTTCTCTCTCAGTAGCAGGAAGCAGAAGGGCAGCCGCTTGGCTCTCAGGCACCCGGTGCTCCTCTTTGCGTTTGCCAAAAGCCCAGCACAGAAAATTGTCCAGAGAGATGCACTTAAAAAAACACTTTCAACTCACTTTGGATATGAATCTGATAAGTAGCTTTATGTAAATAAGGTCATGGTATTGACCCGATGGAATCATCTGGAAAGATATGCCTCTTCCTCGCTTGTTCTTCGGTCGTGCGAGAGACATGCGCTTCCTGGCCTGCGAGCTTCCTGGTGGTGCACCGGACGTTACAACGGGTTCGAGATAGATCTGCTGCTGATCTGTGCCCGGATTTACATATTATGGAACCGGGGGGGGGGCACCTTACACTGCCCCTTTGTCTTATCTACAGCACGAATGCAAATATGCAAATGAAGCTGTATGCCTCAGTGGCGGGGGGGGGGGGGCAACGTGTTTTACAAAACCATTAGGACATCTTGGCAGAATCTATAAATAAAGCTGGGTTTATTTTTTGGCAGGGGGAGGACTGTAGAAAAACGTCCCAGGATATTGTGGATTATAGTCTGACAGTCATTGGAGCAAACCTGTGTCATACTGAAATGCAACGGGACACGGTATGACATAGAGGAGACCCAGACCCCGCATTTGCTTAGTGATATGCAGACGCGGTCGCTCTTTGCATTCATCATGTCTGGTGCTCATCTATCCAGCCTGTCTTCTCAGGCCCAAAGAGCAGCACAGAGTAGAGGTGCAGATAACAGCATGTAAACAAGGTCTGCGGATGGAAACAAGAGAAGATATCAGTGCAGCGACAGAGAGCGAGGCGAGGCGAGGAGCCGGCTAACACAGGCAGCATAACGTCTCAGTGACGGAGAGCGAGGACGCCTGCTTCAGGCCAGCGCCGGTTATCACAGCCGAGGACGGCGGCCGGCATCATACAGAGTGGAACATTCCGGTTAAGGGTTAAGACGTGGGCATAGTAGGTGCTACATACAGAAGTATCTTAAAAAACATCCTTCATTAGAAAGCTATAATTTAAAATACTTACTTTTAATGGAAAGAAGAAATTAGTCTCGGTGAAACATTCCTGCTTATTTTTGTGTGAATAGTGCGGTACAAGTCAGGAAGCACGGCGTGTTTACAGCCAAGAATCAGGGCTGTTATCCTCTACTTTCCCTCATGTTCTCAGCGCACATCAGAATCAGAATCAGAGTCAGAGTCACTTTATTTTGATGTGTACATTTACATGTCTGAGGAATCATGGTCAAATGCTTCACATACAGCATGCGACTGAGCAAATCAGACATATAACAAAAAACATATAATTATATAAAATATACTGATATTATAAGTTGTATTACTCGTCTTGTATGTATGAAGGCTGTCTGTCGTACCTAAGGATAAGAACCAGCCTTTTAAAGTGGCCGTACATGGCTGATGACTCTGGCACAGCAAAGAGTCGTGCTCGGCGGAAACACGGGAGGCATGCGAGCCAGCGGATGGGCGTGCGAGCGGACGGGCATGTGAGCAGACAGGCGTGCAGTCCACGTGGAAAAGGCGACGGGAATTTGTAAAGGGAACTTGCGGCTCTCAGGCAGGTGAGTGCGAATGAGGTTCCGCACATCAGATGTGTGTGTGGGGGGGGAGGTTAATGGGGACGAGGGAACGAGGCGGTGCTGCTGGCGTGGGGGGGTGGCTGAGTCACCGAGGGGGGGGGGGCGGCGGCTGGGCGCAAACCCTGCGTGCGCTGGGGGCAAAAGGG
>JAABNY020000025.1:21822440-21836319 GCA_015164015.2 Brevimyrus niger | reverse complement strand
GTACTAACCAGCAAAGCCATCAAGATGCTTCCAAACTAGCAAAGGATGGTCACTCCTCAGGCTATGTAATGCTGCCTCGGCTTAAATATGAAAAAGATGTGGGGGTATTGAAGCGACCCATAATTCAGAACCCCTGGAATTCAATCAGCTGACATGTGAGTGACTGATTGCTGTGGCAGCTTGGCGGTGGGGGGGGGGGGGCTCCAGGGAGAATCATCACAAATACAGCCGCTAGCCATTAATTCATGGCAGAAAATGTACCTCAGCCTCGGCCCTGACTTTCAAACGTAGCGCCCCCCCCCGCCCCCCCCCCCCCCCCCCCCCCCCCCCCCCCCCCCGCCCCCCCCGGCGCCCCCAAGACGTCGCACACTGATGTGGCGGCGGGGGGGGGGGGGGGGGGGGGGTATTATCATCACCAGCCAATCACTGGCTTGCTTCCCATTGGTTGCATTGCTCGTCCTCAGTGGGCTAGATCCTATCCAGGCCTTTCCTCCCCTCCCTGCCTGACTTTGCCCTGGTTAACAGAGAAACACTAACAGACCTCCTTCTCCGCCTCTACCGTCTCCTCTACCGTCTCTTTAGAGGTCACACTGCAGGCTACAGTTCACTCCCGAGTTCACGGTGCATCAACATCAACAGCAGCAGCAGTTGGATAAAAAAATCCCTTCTTACCGCATGGCAAAAATTTAACGGCAGTTTGCATTCCGTATTCAAATAAAAGTTCCAAACTTCCCAAATTGTGCTAGACGGACAATTTTTTAGATTCAAATTAGGTTTGGAAACTTCCAGAATTGTGAAGCAGAGATAATTTCTAAGCAGGGGAAGTGCCAGCCTATTCACAGGTGTTTTTAATGGCGAAGCTATGAAACAGTACCATTGTTTGATTATCAAATGCCATTTTGAATCCCCCCCCCAAAATGTTTTGGTCCCCTAGCTGAATGCACCCCCTCTGAGAGCTTTTACTTCCCTCAGTAAAAGCCTCTGCGTATATAATAATAAATGCTTTCTTTGCCATTTGTACTAGTATGAGTACAGGTACATTGGAATTATTCTCCTCGCTTATCCCGTCTTGTTCTACATAGATTGGGGCAGGGGTCACAGTGTAGGGTCAGCCACAGATATATGACAGTTCTGCCGAGGCAGAGGCTCAAACCACTGATCTTCCAATCACCAGCATGGAGACTTAGCCCTCTTACTAGACCAAGTGACCTCACTGGTCTCCTCAGTTGGAGCCAATCAGAATCAAGCCTCCAAGGTGGCGCTCTGCTATTGGTATATTTAATGGAGGATGGTTTTAGATTAATAGGCTCCAGTAATGATATTTATAAATCAAAAGCATGTTTTGCAGCAACTAATTTTGCAACCTACTTATGAGTTTATAAGCCGGGTAATAAACAGCATTAAGAGCAGCATAATAGTGTCTGTCTTCATTTAACAGCCATCCTCATTACATGTGACAGTGCGAGTTGGGCTTGATGGAGATGCAGCTGAATGTCGTGTTTGTGTCTCGTCACGCAAGCCGGCAGGAAGCGAATGTGTTATATTAGAAAAATCTCCATGTAAACCGAAGCTATCTCTCTGCCTGTGACCCCTGCTGCCCCCTCTCACACATTGTGACCTCCGCTGAAATTGCTTAGCACAGGGCTGACCTACACGTATAAACAGCCTCGAGATTTCTGTCGCGGTATCGGGGCTGCCACGCTAACTCAGCGGGCCCGTCGTCAACCTGCTCTATGCTGCCCCCTAGTGGCCATTGCACAGCTACACAGAGCAGGGAGCGGGGGAGCATGACCGGGTGTGGAGAATGCGGGCAGTTGTGACAGATACTGCAGCGCCATGTTGCCATCAATCATGGCTACCAACCGCTTTCCGTTAACCTGCGTGTCTCCATTGCGGACATACATCATCCTTTAGCGTAGATAGGTGCATGGATACCACCATTCCCCCCAGCCAACCACCCCCACCTGCATCCCCTCTTCCCTTAACGACATCCTCGCCTGCGGATTCACGCCTTCCTCCGGGAGTCCTCCGGGATCCAATGATTTATCGTTTTTTTTTTTTTTTTGCGGTGTAGTCCCACCCGCGACATTCACCAGAGACTTCCCTCCGCGATTCCATGACTGATGTCATTGCCTCACTTCACAGCTCACAGTTAAGCTTGCCAGTGGGAACTGCACTGGTGGGGGGGGGGGGTATTTTATCGAGTCGCAGTGCATGCGGCCGTCCAACGAGCCCGTGTGATGGCCTCACGTGCACCTCGGGCCGCATGGCCACAACTCCCTGTTCTTGCCGGGTGAGGGATGATTAAAAGGCCGTTTGGGGTTGAGGCCACAGCCGCCACCCCCGCACCGCGCCAGGATGCGAGGCCGTTAATTAGGGTAACAGGGAGGGCATAGAGCAAACAAGCGACCGGTGCTGTAAATGAAACCGCGAGGCATGTTTCTGCCAGCCATTAGAGAGATACTGACGGGCACAACTGTCCCCCCAGTTAGTCTGCGTGGGGGGGGGAGAACCGGGCGCGATGTGGAGCTTCTCCCACTGTATTCTTTTAAGCAGGTATTTGTGATTTCAAATTATGTGGGAAGTGGCTTCTGTGTGAGGCCTTTAACTGGGGCCACGTATCTGATGCCTGTGAAAGGTCCTTTGGCCTCCCTGTGTTCCTGCGTCTCCCCTCGTTACTGCGCCTCCCCGCATTCCTGCTTCTCCCCATGGTCGTGCGCCTCCCCGTGTTCCTGCGTCTCCCCATGGTCCTGCGCCTCCCCGTGTTTCTGCGTCTCCCCATGGTCCTGCGCCTCCCCGTGTTCCTGCGTCTCCCCATGGTCCTACGCCTCCCTGCGTTCCTGCGTCTTCCCTCGTTACTGCGCCTCCCCGCGTTCCTGCGTCTCCCCATGGTCCTGCGCCTCCCCATGTTCCTGAGTCTCCCCGCCTTCCTGCTCCTCCCCGCAGGCATATTCGAATTAGCTTGTGATGCTGTTGGGACTTTGCCTCAGCGAGTAGCACTGATATCGCAGCCTTGCAGTGCCGTGGGTTTCAATCCCCTCTTTGCTGTATGTCTGTGGTGCAGCATGGACAGTTACTACTTCTATTTTGCGATGGACTGGAATCCAATACTGGATGCGCCCTGTGCTGCCTTGCGAGAGGCTCACGGCTCCAGGTGTCCCTGATCATGATAAACAGCTGTGAGGTGGATGGATTATCCTTTGCATGTGTCCTGATCTGCTCAGAGTGATGTAAAGAACAGTAATCGATGTACCCCGGGTGGGTGGGCAGCTCTGTGACGAGCTGCTCTGTCTGGACATCCAGCTCGCAGGACTTTGCTATAACCTTACAATCAAAGGGACTTGGGTTGGCTCAGGTCAACCAAGTTCTTCTCCACTCTCTCCAACTTTTAATTAGGCCAGCGGAGCACCATTCACTGCTGTCCGGACACGAGGCGCCCACAGAATCGGCAAACAGTCAGAGGCACCCGCACCGCTAAATCGGGCCCGGCCTCCTGGGGGCGCCGGGCAGGCTGCGGTGCATAACATCGACATGCCGGAGGTTTCCGTGCGTGCCGACCAGGGGGATCGTGGGGCCAGTGAAAGGCAAAACAGTCGCAGATTACAACTGCACCACAGACGGGCCAGAAGCCATTTACATTGATATGCAAATACGGCGTCAGCACTTGAAGCGTGAACTGATGTTATCAGCAGTGTCGCTCAGTCCCTGCATTGTTTCGTCTGCCCTGCTGTCCCGCTCCCCCGTTACCTTACCATCCTCTATGCAAAGCGGCGCCGTTAGTGTTTCTGGGGGACGCGCCGCAGTTGACTGGCCAAGATCGTGTTCGTCCCCCAGCGATGCTTTTTTGTTTGGCTTTGTCGCCGTGGTGACAGAGCTGGCATGTTATCGGCGAGCGCAATTCGCTTGTCTCGGCCAGCTTCAGAGCCCTGATTAAAGTAAGCGGTTGCCATGGTAAGGATCGTAGATTCGCCTCGCCAAGGACACGTGTATTTTCTCCGCTTTTGTGGAGTCTCTGAGCTGGATGTATGGATATTTGGGCCTTTTGTGAGAGGTTGAAATCCAAGAAGTTTATGAATCTACGTTACTTTAATGGGAATGGGGGCTATGGGGGAGGGTGTGGTCTTATTTTCAGATACAGATTAGGAAGGAAGCTGCCGTTTGGACCTTTGAGTTCCTCTGTTTTTCTCTGCCGCTGTCTGTCCGCAGCCTCGTCTCCCACACCCAACATCACCCTCCAGGGTTGGTACCGCTGTCACCAGGGACCGCTGATCGCCATGGGACACATGTGTGATTTCCGGATGGACTGTCCCCACGGCGACGACGAAGGTCACATGTGCAGTGAGTTCCATGTTCAGTGCCATGTTACTCTTGAATCCTCCTTTATTTGGGCCAGATGTGAGATCTTTTAAGAGATCATAAGCTGGGGTTGTCCGCGATGTCCTGTGAGGCCTTTTATCAGCAAGTCTTTGTTCCCGTATTAATGGGCTTCAGCAAGGTATGACACTGGGAGATTAATGCTGCAGACGTTTTGTTAATTAATGTATTACATGCACACAGTAGTTCATAGAAAAGCTAAAAATTAGTGTGCTAGTCTACCCCCACATTCAGTGGCAAAGCATTTCAACAGGAACACTCAAGAAGCCATCAAACAACCATCTTGTCTTCTCTGAAGATAACCTCTGTGATTCTGGTTATTTAAGACATTAATCTTTTAAGTAAAACAATGTGGACATGCGCAGTGAATGTAGAATAGTTAGTTTAACAGCAGGAACATTACATGGTGCCTAGCTAAAATAACTCTTTTTGCTATACGGATTTGCTTCGAGCTCAGAGGATCTGCGGCCTTCAAATGGAGCTTAAGATGTGCTCTGCGTATGTTTTAGACAGATATATTTCTTGTGCTTCTGCACGTTCATATCTCTGTGTCAAGCTCAGGTTCAGCAGCTTGTGATTTAAGGGTCCAGCTGTGTCTGAGGTCCTCTCAGGCGGTATAGCGGGGGCGGCTTTATGGGCTTCCTGGGGGGCAGACAGGAGACGCCAGGTGAATCCACAGCACATTTTGCCACCAGGGATCATATTAGGTTTTACTGCGAACCGTGTTTGTATTACAAATTGTCCCGCAACGCAAAAAGTAGCATTTTCTGGTTTCAAAGTTTGGCTGATGCTGACGGCTACCAGTCCAGCACACGATTGTGACAAAGCACAACCTTTTTCTTTTTACACGAGTTCAATCTGTGGGACACAGAGTCCATTTTCGTTCACATCACTTTGTCAGCAGAAACAACTCTTTCGCTGGGCTCCGCTCCGATCTCTCTCTCCACACGCTGTAGCCTAAATCGCTCGCTATTCTGGCAGCAAAATTATTGCCACTTTCATCACCAAAGCACTTAAAAAGTAGATACAATTCAGGGGGGTGGGGACTTTATCAGAGGAATTAGTGTGAGTGTGTGGCACACACGTCTCTAAAGATGGTGCTGTGATTTCAGATGGTGAAGGCATCTTTCATGCCATTCTGTGATCCAGCGATGTTTTTGTTTATCTCTATAATTAATCTAACATTTGATCCCCCCCCGGATGCTGGTTGATGTGTCCACCCTTATGTTTATTGGCCGCCGTGTCTGTAAGTCCATTCCCAGCTGGGGAACGCTCAGATTCTCCAGGCGAACACCTTACGGATCAGTGGTCTCCCTCACAAAGATTCTGATTGCGCTGGGAACCGGTAGGTCAGGGGGAGGGACCGCCTTCCACGTCAGCGTCACTCGCAAAGGTCATGGCTGCACCATCGGGCCCTTCTGTGAGGAACATGGTCCGTCGCATTTCCACCCCAGACGACACACCAGCGTAACTCAGCCTCCCGTTATGGCGAAACCAAAGGCATCTTTGCGTCGATTCAGCACGCATTGCGGGCCTGCAACATCCTCAGAGCCTTGGCAGCTAAATTAAGCCCCCATTCTTTCCTGTACTTTTACCCCCCCCCCTCACCCACATGATTACCGATCAGTATAAAACAAAACCTTTATTTAACCTGACAACAAACTACCGTTCCCCCCCGGCGGCCATGTTGGGGAATCCCAGCCTTGACACACAGCACTTTGATGGCCACTGCGTCTGGCTCAGACAAGTCTAGAAGATTCTCTGATGCCCAATTACTCTGCTCACACCTGGGCCTTTAGGTCCTCTGTCTCTTACATCTCTGCCAGGGACGCCATCTATCATCTGCCTGCACCATCTCTGGGACCATTAGCACCCATCCAACACCGTCATTTTATGCTCTCTCTCTCTCCCTCTGTTATTCTTTCATTCTACCACTGTCCGGAGACCCCCTCCCCAGCTGCTCTCTCTCCCTTCTCCCCCACACTCACCCCTTTTGTGTCTTTTCTCCATTTTGACAGGTTATTTTATCAGCGGCAGCTACTGCTCGTTTGAGGCCGGCGACTGTGGATGGCACTCCGTCTCCCCGCGGGGCCCATCCTGGAAGCTCCTGGCCTCCGAGCCGGGGGCCCCCGCCACGAGCTGTCAGCCCCAAGGTAGGGGGAGGGGGATATGAAGTAAACAGCCTGAAAGCCATGGGACGGGGGCCTCTTTTCAGCTAGCCTGTGAATGTCATGCATCCGCAGGGACGGTCATGGCTGCAAGAGGCGGTCAGTCTAAAGGCCAGCAGGGGGCAGCGTTGCTCAGGAGCCCTCTATTTCCGCCACCTCTCAGGAACTCCCTATGCGTGGTAAGAGGAACAGCCGTCAAATAGCGTCATCATGCCCACCTAGGTTAATGAAACAGGACCCTGACTGGCTGAAACACAGCGTCAGCCATCTTGAGCTAGCATGTAAATTATACGTCATTCCTTGGGAGGGCTGGGTCACCAGGAGTACAATGTCAGGGTTTATGAGGACTACTCCTGTGCCTAGTTCACATCCTCCCTATGGGGAGAGATTTCGGCGCTGTGCTAGAGGGGCAGGAAGGTGGCACCGGCTGACAGGCAAGACTGATCTGAGGACAGGGCGACTATGCATTGCAATTCCAGATGAGCATTCCGCTTTCCAACTCTCCAGACTCGGAAACAGCAAGGAACAGTCTAAAGCACAAAAAGTTGTAGTCACTCAGAGCAGTGTTTCCACTCTAAGACGTGTTATTAATAATTTCTATATGAACTTTGATTAATACATTTATCTGCTCAGTGTCTAGAGTGTAAATCTGATCTTACATATTTTATGCATTACAGGATGTTGTCTGTTTTGAACCCTGTGCAATGGCAGTTTTTCGGTACCCGATACTTGCTGGAGCAAGTTTAATGATTCTGAGTGGCACAGCTGCACCCCACGGCCCCTGTGTGGCAGCGAGCCGCTTGGGCGTTATGGCTCTGGATCGCATCCCACTGTGCCATCTGTGAAATGGGCCCGTCTGTGCTATTACTGTGGGCCGGAGACCATTACAGTGGTCGGTACCAGCATTTACAGGATGATACTGGGTTATTTACATTATTTTCAATCCTGCCGACCTCCCCAGGTCCGTTTCTGGATGTGTTCCGAAGGTCTCCACAGGGGGGCGCTGTCTGTTTGGGTGGTAGAGAACGGCACAGGGCCCGACATACGGCGGAGCCTTTGGGACTCGGCTGCCGAGGCCCATGCAGGACCAGGCGGGAGGCTGGTCGTCATCCCGCTGTATGGGCTAGAGAACTGGTAAGGCAAACCTGGTCTGGGACATTAAGCATAACGAAATTCCCACCTCTACCTTCAACCCGAAAATGAGTTCCGCTGACAGTCACGATGCGCCCTGCTAAAGCACCACGCGCCGCCGACCAGATTTATGCAGGAAAATTCAATTTAAAAATCCCCACGTCGTAAACACGCCAAATCATCAAATACCCAAGGACGCCGCCCCCTCCCTGCAACAGCTAAGGCATCCTTTTATTTGAGATACAGAATAAATATTCAGTGTTACTGTTAATTTTCCTGGTTTCATAAATGGCATAATTTATTGCCCCCCTTTATCGGATGCAAATGTGCGAGTTCTTGCTGCAGCGGGAGAGCGGAGAGCAGGAGATAACCCTTTCGGCGTGTAAGCTTAATGAGTCCTGCTGGGCAGGGCTCCCGGGGGGGTCCTCTGATGCCTCCTTTAAAGAGACGGGGGAGTCTGTGTAGCCCGGGCCCCCGTTTCCCCCCCAATTAGCCGTGGCACTTGAGTGTTTCCCAGGCACGGCGATGAAAAACGTCTGTTCTGTCTCCAAGTGGACGAGCCCGTCGGCCTAGCTTTAGTGTCATGGCCGGGGGCAGTCGGGGTCTGGGGGGAGTGACGGAAATGCCAGGTCGACTGCAATATGCCGGTCCGTACCCTTTGTGAGTGAGCTGGGTCTCTGCTGCTCCAATGCCGTATCAGATCTCAGGTCCAAAAGCGTAAAAGAGAAAAAGCAAGACCCTGTCAAGGTGGGGGGAGGGGGGGCGGGCCGCACACCAGCATCGGAACAAACCGCTTGGGGTGGCAGCAGAGCCAAACTGGGTCACTGGTCTATGTGTGTTTGATGACATCTGGGTCGCTCGCCGGGCCGGACACCCCCCAGCTCGCAGTCTCACAGCCGTGGGGATGTGTTGACCTTCTCCTTCTGCCATGGAACAGGTTCTGGCTGCAGTTCAGCGCCGAGGAACTCTCAGGTCCTGGGTCACTCCTCTGCCTGGACAACATCTCCCTCAGTCTGGACTGCTTCCTGGCCTGTGAGTACAGTAGCTCCTGGATCATCCCTTCTACACACTCTTTCTTCCTGCCTCATTCTGCTGTTTTCTGGATCAATATCAGACCAAAAATTTCATCTCAGGTTTCCAAATACATCACTTTAAAGCTGAGGTTAAATGGTCTTAACCTTCATCTCTATTGAGCTAACTGCTGAAAAAAATTGCCGCTCTCATTGTCTCTAAGGAAGGAAGGGTCCTTGCCCACCGCCTTCTGATTGGCTGGCCGCCACAACTCCCATCTTCTCACTGAAATTTGTGCCACTCCCCAAGATAGGTAGTTGTCAGCTGCAGTAATGTAAACAGGGCATTAAAGGCAGCTAAACCCATTCCCTTAAGAAGCTGGAAGGGACTTCAATGGCTCCAGATCTTCTGCTTAAACGCCGATGATTTTAGTTGGCTGACTACTTTTCTTAATGAAATCGGGGCCAGACTGAATAACAAACGGGCCTCTATCAGCCTTGGCGACATGGGCAGAATCTCAATACAGCAACAAAGTCAGTGTGGAAACCATATTTAGCAAGGGGCTGTATGCTGATTACTTACGGTTGGCCAAGGGTTTGTCCTCAAGTCCCGCTTGTCAGCGTAATGACTCTGCAGGGATGCGCAAATAACATGGCGGTCTTCCCCTCTGTGGCTTTTAGACAGCTGAGGGTAGCTGTTGTAACCGTAGCCACCATCACCCACGAAGGCTAAAGCGCCCGGCCTATTACACGGGAATTAGCAGTGTTTAGGCTGGGCCAGTGCAGGGGCGGCTCACAGAAGGACGATGCGTGTCCAATGCGCGGTGATTTGTTTGATAGAGCTGTTTGGAGATGAGATTACGATTCGCGGGGCATTCATCTCCGCCGAGTCGCAGGCATCGTCAATCACGGGCGCCTCGTTGAGCGGGGCATTTGTGCGATTTTGTTTTTAATATTTTCCGTGAATCCGCTTTGAGCTTTGTTTACTTGGCTTGCATGCCGTAAATATTGATTCAGTTGAATAACGCTAGCCTAAAGCACAGCAGATGGCGCTGTTTCTGTGTAGTCGGGTGTCTTTTATTGGAACTGATGTGGCTGTGAAGGTCCAACGACGGGTTCTGGTCTCTTATGCCCTCGACCTCAAAAAAACCCTAGAATCACCTCTAGTCAGATGTACAGATGGTGTCGGGCTCTGACTTTCCCTGTCATCCTGTTTTTCAAAGCCTGTTTCCCATGTTGAGATTGACCACAAGGTTTTCCAATGAACAGTGGGATCTAGGATTTAATAATGGTTAATTATATTTATGAAGCTGTTTTGTTCCTTTTGAATACCCCAGCCACCAGTATTCCCCAGGCTTCTCTCCAAAGCAGTTCCTGCCAAACCGTTGTGATTTTACGGGGGGGGGGGGCAGCTGTTCTGAGTCCCAGTACCCAGTTACGAGGGCCCTCCGCTGCTCACAGCTGCTGAACGTCGTTATTAAAATGCTTTCGCTTTGTCCTGTGGGGGACGGGTGCCAATGTGCCCATCTGCACATACAGACTTATTTCCCGCAGGCTGATGGTTTTTGAAGAAACAGCTGCGATGCCAAGCTGGTGGCAGTGTAATGTGGCCCTGTTCTGAAAGGGTGTGATGTGGCCCTGTTCTGAAAGGGTGTGATGTGGCCCTGTTCTGAAAGGGTGTGATGTGGTCTCATTCTGCTCTGTCGTATACTGAAATTGTTCTTCACAAGGATTGTCCAGTACAGAATATTTATCTGTTTTGCATATCTGTCAAGTACTGAAGAAACGGGTTATGGGTTATGTTGTCTGTGTGTCTCTGCATTTATTTTTGTGTGCCTTCCTAAATAGATGCAAATGTGTATTTGTGTGCCTGGCTTTGTGTTTAGACCCTTGGGTGTAATTGTGTGAAATGGTGGGCTTTTCTGTTTGTTTGGATGCGTGGTGTGGAGGATTGTGGAATACCTTAACCCCAACCCATCCCTACCCATAAGCATAAGTAACCAAACAAAATACAAGACATTTTTACTTGTTTGGTTGCATTCACAGACCTAAAAAATGGTCTCCACGATGTCAAAAGGACAGGTTTTTATTCTATTGTGGGGAACATTTAGTCCCCACAATTTAATATAAACATATTCCACACACATACACAAACACACACACAGCCCATTAGACCCATGGCCTGACAATTATAGGTAAGCTGGTCGAAGCCGCCTCTCTCAGCTTCCGCAGTCCTGAATGATCTAGAACCCCAGGTTATCTTCTCCACGCAGTGAGGTTGTTTCCTGCTTGAGAGGTCTTGTTCAACTGTCCGTGTACATGTTTGTTTGGTTGTCTGAGGAACTCCCCAGGGTGCAGATCCCTGTGGGGGGTGGGAGGGGGGGATATCTTGTTTTAAGTTTCCATGGTGATGCTCAGCCTCTAGTTCCTGAACAGGAACTTCGGCAGTTTCTTCCAGACCGTCTTCTGTGTCAGTCCCGGGCTTCCTCTTCTCTACACCCAGTTGACTATGATAAAGTGCTGAAGGTTTGATAGCAAAGTAAAGCAGCTTTGAAGGGAATCACCTTTCATGAAGCCAGAAATGAAATAACAGTAAGAGAGCTGGCAGTATTAAGAAACAGCTCTGTTATGGCAGATGCCCAGTCCGCCCTTCATGCCAGGGACATGGGCGGACAGCTGGACTGGCATGCTGCTGTTTCGTAAGCTGTGAGGCCCCCGGTGCTTGCCGAAATGCTCGCCTTGGGGAATACTTACGGACCATTGGTACTGTATGCTGTTAAAAGCCCCCGGCGGACTTTGATGGATGATATCTGTAGACGACGAGGTGAAGAGGCCTGTGCGCGGGGACACTGGGGGGTTTTCAGGATGATTAAAGAGCGAGCGATAAAAGGAGGCCACTTCTAACCATCCATTGTGATGTCTGGTGATCAAGAGACTGATAAAACATTATTTGTCTACATTATTTGTATGTGGGGTCTAAGAGACTCAGTCATCGTCAGGTATCCATGTATTTTAATATACTAAATGTAATAATGAAATTACAAAATAGTGTGTACATGTTTGTTAAGGAGAGTGTGAAAAAGCTTGCTACCTTGAGAGCATTCCGTGCATCTCCAGTGGAGGGCTTATGTTCATGTTCTTCTTCATGGTGCTTCATGGTCTCTCAGATGCCTCTCCAGCTTCAACTGGAATGAACCAGGCTTTTGGAGAGCGCCATCAGAGGGCCACAACAATTCCCTCTGTTAGCATGTGGAAGTAAATATGGTATTTACACCATCCCTCACCAAGAAATCAGCTAATGACTACGCTAGGACCCGTATTCCCTGGTTTAATTTATGTGCTGGGACTTGGATTGTAAATGGTCGTGAAGACAGCAGATTACCGATTCACAACCTCTGTAGTCCTGTTGGTCAAATAGGGAGGGAGTTGGGATGTGAGGCCTGCCCCACTACAGGAAGTTCTGCAGAGTCTGTCAGTACTGCTAATAATGTGCTTAATCACTGCAGCAAACCTCACAGAGAGTAAACAAAGAGTCTGAACTGCACTGGGCTTTATGACTCCCAGTGACGACTTCCGCCATAATGTAATGCACTTGGGTTGTTGGTTCTAGGCCATTCGTCTTGCAGCCACAGATCCTTCACATCACCGAAGTCTTTGTTTTTCTCCGGCTTCAGTGATTTTATTTTATTGTACTGTTTCCTCATCACCTGCGGCTAAAACAATTTACAAGCAAAGACTCCTTTTCAAGTTCCAAATGGATCAATATAATTCATTTCAAAACTGGAGTGAGAAAATTGCATGAATATTAAAGAGAAACCCATGTTGCCCTCTGGGACACGATTACTGAGCTTGTGGCACTCATGAAAACAATATGCACTCCAACCTAATGGCTGACGGCAGGTAGCAGGGTGAGCAGGTGGAGTGGAGTCAGGGGCAAGGGTGAGAGTACCGCAGGTCTCAGAGTCACCTTGTAAAGATCTTGACGTACACCTGGTGATGTGTGCATCCGTTATGCTTCTATCACCACTAGAATGATGTATGACGTGAGATAACGCATGGTGGGAGATTAGAATTTCCCAACCTGGTGCATCATGGGAGATAAGAATGTCCCCACCTGATGCATCATGGGAGGTAAGAATGTCCCGGCCTGGTGCATGATGGGAGATAAGAATGCCCCTGCTTGATGAATCATGGGAGATAAGAATGTCCCTGCCTGGTGCATGATGGGAGATTAGAATATCCCGGCCTGGTGCATCATTGGAGATAAAAATGTCCCAGCCTGGTGCATCACGGGAGATAAGAATGTCCCAGCCTGGTGCATCACGGGAGATAAGAATGTCCCGGCCTGGTGCATGATGGGAGATTAGAATGTCCCGGCCTGGTGCATGATGGGAGATTAGAATGTCCCAGCCTGGTGCATCATGGGAGAAAAGAATGTCCCGGCCTGGTGCATCATGGGAGATAAGAATGTCCCGGCCTGATGCGTCATGGGAGATAAGAATGTCCCTGGCTGGTGTCACCTGACATGAGACATGTAGGCCAGGACTATCCATTCTCTGTTCTGCACTCAGGTTTTTTCCCAGTCATAGATGAAGGTGCACCCCCACACCCCATCCACCATGTCATGGATGTTCTCGTCCGTTCGTTCTCTCGATTGGATATAAAGACCCACCTCCAGGGCTTAATTGGGGGTTTTAATACTGGAGGAGGCTGAGTGACATTAACACAACAATGGCTTCCCTGGTTGGGCCGTGAAATTTCGTTATTACCGTATAATGAAATAAGAGGTGGGGCTAGCAGGAGTGCAGCTAAAGGGGCCAAGGTGAGGTAGTGGTAGCGCAGCTAAAGGGACCAAGGTGAGGTAGTGGGAGAGTGAAGAAAGAGTGCAAGGTGACGGGAATGCGGCTAAAGAGGGCAAAGAGATGGGAACGCGGCTAAAGAGGGCAAGGTGACGGGAACGTGGCTAAAGAGGGCAAAGAGACGGGAACGTGGCTAAAGAGGGCAAGGTGACGGGAACGTGGCTAAAGAGGGCAAGGTGACGGGAACGTGGCTAAAGAGGGCAAGGTGACGGGAACGTGGCTAAACAGGGCAATGAGACGGGAACGCGGCTAAAGAGGGCAAGGTGACGGGAACGTGGCTAAAGAGTGGAAAGAGACGGGAACGCGGCTAAAGAGGGCAAAGAGATGGGAACGCGGC
>JAABNY020000025.1:21804115-21820422 GCA_015164015.2 Brevimyrus niger | reverse complement strand
ACGCGGCTAAAGAGGGCAAAGAGACGGGAACGCGGCTAAAGAGGGCAAAGAGACGGGAACGCGGCTAAAGAGGGCAACGAGACGGGAACGCGGCTAAAGAGGGCAAAGAGACGGGAACGCGGCTAAAGAGGGCAAAGAGACGGGAACGCAGCTAAAGAGGGCAAAGAGACGGGAACGCAGCTAAAGAGGGCAAAGAGACGGGAACGCGGCTACAGAGGGCGGTGAGGTGATGGGAACGCGGCTAAAGAGGGCAGTGAGGTGATGGGAACGCGGCTAAAGATGACGAGGTGAGCTAACGGGAGCGTGGCTAAAGATGGCGATGAGAGTTCGTGGGAATGCGGCTAAAGATGGCGATGAGAGTTCGTGGGAATGCGGCTAAAGATGGCGAGGTGAATGAGTAGGAATGTGCTCTCAAAATCCTAATCAACATCAAGAAACTCGGGACTCTCTGCCGCTCTCTGCAGGCAGGTCGCTTTCTGATACTCGTGCTACGAGTTTCTCATTGTTAATTCTCCTATTCTACATACAAATTACATACTGAAGAATCATACATACCAACATATATATTGGTGCATATGCATATCATATAGCACCAACATGCAAGACTCTCAGGACCGGCAGATCGGTTTACAGTGTCGGCCGTCTTTCGTTTCAATTGTGAACAGTCCGCCTGTATGTGTGTCCCATCTCTGCTGGTAGCAGCTGTAGATCTTTGCTCTGAACATGCTCCTCTTCCATGCGACGAGAGACGCTGTCTCTGGATAGAGTGAGATCCGACAGGGCCACCAGCATCACCCCAACTCGAGTCCCTCATCACTTTCACCTTTATTGCCCAAAACAAAGGCTCCCACACCAGCCCCTCTCTCTCACCTACCCTTCAGATGGGCTTCTTGTGCTTACAGTCTCCCCCGAGGATCACAAACTATCCTTTGAAGACCGTGATTCCATTTTCTTTCTGTATGTAGCTTTTTTGGGGAGGTGGGGGGGTGAGTCATGATGGTACCGGGTGGGAGGGCAAATAGATTTGAAATGATTTAGCGCCTCTGCTTGGCTGTATCTTCATATTGCAGCGCGGAGCTCCAAGGTGTGCAGCACACGTACCGTTTAGCAGTGCCGATGGGAAAGGGCTCCATCTATGTTGCTTCACCTCGGTGCACCAGAAGTATCGTGACTTCCTGGCGAATTTGCTTTGGCGAATTCCATCTCAGCATGAATTTGCTGGGAGAAACAAATTAATTGATACAGTAAAAGCGGGCAGGTTTCAGGAGCTGCGCGTGTGTCAGCCGCTGCTTTCCCCGGCCGCTCTCCTGACCTGTCAGTCACCCAGATCAAAGCGCCCTCCTTTCGCAGCCTCTCTGCCCCCCACTCGCTCCCTGCCCACTGGGTCCCGTAGCCTGGGGCCACGAAGCTCCTTCCCACCGGGTGAGGTCCAGCTGCTCGAGTGCCTCTTCGCTGCTGGTCATTGTAGGGGAGCTCAGAGGCTTAATTCAAGAGCGTTCCTCCAGCAGACGGAAAGCTTCGGAACAGAGGCTGGGCATTTAGATATACTAATTGTGCTAATGATGATAGTGGATATGCCCAATCTGTTTGGAGACTACACCTCAAAGCAGATGGATTTCCCCCATTGATAAAGATCTGAGCAGAAGGTCCATTCGGTTTACGTTGTGATGGTAGATACAGCAGAAGGACACTGATCACACCTTCTCCTTCTCCTCAGCCAATGGAGAGTTTCCTCCAGTTGTTCCCATGGTGAACATCACTGTATCCGAACCGAGAAACCGGAGTATGAGGGTCACGCCTTCAGCCACTGAGGATCCACGTTCGACGGCTCTAATACCGCCCCCAAGTGACGGTAAGTGGCTCGACCGTGTGGGCATCACTTTGATCCTTAATGATGCTTTCGCTCGATACCCACCCGAGCAAAACAAAGATTAAATAGAATAAGCGCTCAGTGTTTCTTTTCAACCTGTCAGATATTTTCAAGGCTAATGTGAGAAAGCAGAGCGATAAGAAAATCAAGAAAAGGGAGAGAAACATGCGGCCCTCCGTAATTAGTGCAGAAAGTCAGCCATACATTGCCTGTGCTCTTCTGCTGCAGAGCTGTGGAGAGATATAGCATGCAGCATAGCAAATGAAGAAAGTGCGCCACCCACTGGTGACCATAATTCACTGCTCATCGCTATACGTGGATACCAGCCTTAGTACAAACTAGAATAATATTTTTAAGTAAATCAGTGGACGTGGCTTCAATGAGTCATATGTACAGACGTGAAAGTATACAGGTCATATTAATTGGCCTTCCTTTCCACTCGTATAATCCATCCATACATACATCCATTATCTGAAACCACGTATCCAATTCAGGGTCATGGGGGGTCTGGAGCCTATCCCGTAGGCTACGGGTGCATGGTAGGGAATAACACAAGCATACCCACGTCAGAGCACACTCATACTCCAATCACTCCCATAATTGTAATATATTACTATACTAAAGTTGGTGTCTTACTGACAGTATTGCAGATGCTGTGCCATACCTGGGGGAGACCATAGTTTCTTCTTAAAATTCCGACGAACATTATGGGATATGCGTTCCATACACATGGAATGACCTGTGAATCGATGCAGAACTATTCCTACTGCTGCCAAAAGAAATGGCCGCGGGCTGGTGTCGCGTCTCTCCCCTGGTCACATGATGCCATTACTCAATATCTTGTTTACTTACAGAGTAATTGCTACTCTTTGTGACTCCCTTCCTACGCTCTCAGATCACCCGTCAATGTGAATTAATCAGCGGCGCCGCATTTATTATTTTTCATAAACAATGCTAAGGAGACTCCCGCCCACACACGGCTCGCCGAGCTCGTCGCCCCATCGCGAGGAGTCGATCTGTATGTGCGGCCTTCTCCTCCCAACCGTCCGCTGCCATCTATTAGCCGTCCACTAGAAAGAGTCGCTAAAATGATTGCAAGCCGCCAAGCGGTTGGGTCTCTCTATCCTAAGTGGAGTGAGGGCTGCCCAAAGTCTGCTTTGAAACAACAAACAGCTCTGGCTGTTCATCTGCTTTCCCACCATGTTCGGAGACGGATAATTTACGCAGTTTGTCACTCTATTTCCTCCCTGATTTGCGAGGAGGGTGGGAAGTGGGGGGTGGGAAATTGACTGCCAACGGGTCGCTGAGTGCCGGTACGGGCAAGACGAAACTTCACGGCGTTGTGATTTGGGCAACACTGGTCATTTGCTCGCTACATAAACGGCGGCCAATGAGAAATGAGGCGTGTGTGTGTGCGTCTGTGTGTGTGTGTGTGGGAGGGCAGGGAGGCTGTACCAGGGCATCCACTAGCATTCTTTGTCTGCTGTTTGTCCCATGTTCTTCTCGTTAAAATAGGAGCATCCTGCACCTTCATCCTGTCCTTACGCTCTATGTTTTAGATATAAAGTACCAGTCGAAAGTCTGGACACATCTGCTTTTAATGCATTCGTCTTTATTTCGGCTATATCAATCACCTTATAGTAAATGGCTTCGAAGCAACGGAGTAATACGTATCATATTTTGCAACGACCAAGAGAAGTGTTCAACATTTAAAAATTTCCTCAAATTTTAGAGTTTTCAGAATACCCCCTTCTGCTTGGATGACAGTGTTGCAGACTCCTGGCATTTCAGCCAGCTTCCACTGGTAGCCACCTGGAATGCTTCTCCAACAGTCTTCAAGGAGTCTCCACAAGTCCTCAGCACACGTCGGCCACCTTGCTCTTACTCGATAGGGATTCGGTCAGGGCCCCATCGGCACTCCATCTTTTTCCTTGTTCACAAGACAATACGTACAACCTTGAGGAGATGGACTGTTATCTATTTGAAAAACAAATGTTTTTTTTGTAGTTGTGCCCAGACTATTAACTAGTGTTGTGCGGTATGTGTTTTGCTTGTCTGCTCACTGGTCAGCTGATTTCTGTCGTGCTTTCTTGGTGAAAGCTAATCCTTATTTTACCTTTGATAAATTCCTGCTGGTGGATTTTGATGGACTTGCTCTCTAAATATTAACATAACCTGTTGAAATCAGCTAACGTCTTTCTATCAGTTAAAAATAAAGGAATGCAGCATTATCCAGTGCCCCTGGGAGATTTGAGGTTATGATCTGATTCAAAGCTCATATAACTGTTCAACTACCAAGGGGATTCTACCCCATGGCGTTCTGGACACAGATTTATAGCCCACTGACTGATCATACCCACAGGGTGCTGGCCTCGTAAGGGAGGAGTGTTCCCATCCAGTTCACAGTAAGGCTACTCGCTCTGTGTCAATCGGGCAATTTTAATCCAAATTTTTATGAAGTGTGTGAAAACTTTTAACATGCAAGAAAAAAAGTGATAAACTTCATAGTGGAACATTCCCCAAATTTTTCCGTTTTTTAAAAAAAAATATAAACTCACACTGAAAAAACCATGCTTGCTTTTGCTACATATATTTCCCTTGTAAGTATCCTTTTTAAAAATATAATATGAAAAGAAATAAATTTGAGATAATGTATGGTGCAGTGACCTTGGGGGTCATGGCGGTTTGTCTTTCTGAACAGCAGTTCTCTCCATAGACTCCTTTTCCATCGATTCTGTAAAGCAGAATTCAGGGTTAACAATGGCTGCATCAGTTTAGACTCTCATTCTTCTCTGCAGTTTGCCGGCATCCCTTGGGCTAATGGGGACATATTCCTTATCTATTACTCCCCTCCATCTAGCTGCTCGCTCAGTACAATAGCAGACACAGGTACAATAAGAAGTAAACAAAACTAAAAGTAGTAACTGTAATTGAAGGAGAAGGGGGCAGCATCCTGTTTTATAGGGTTTTTGGAGGAATGGAAGTGGGTTGCATCGCCCGAGGCTGGCAGAGCACAAGGGTGCCCGTCTCCTTCATCATCGGTGGGGGCTGTTTGAGTTGTATATCCTACCCCATGGCTTTGCCCTCACCCCGGCAGGTTGGCAATAGTGAAACTCAGAGATGTAGTCTGGTCAGGTGTCGTAAGCTCAGGTGACCAAACGAAGGGCTCTTGAATACCCCCCCATCCCCCCAAGCATGAAAAAGTACACTGCTTTCCCAACTCCCCCTGGCTTCTCTTGTGCACACCTTTGCTCTCTTTGGAGATGGCTGGCTATTGTTCTGCCCACCCCATGCCCCACCACCCAGGGAGTCGGGCTGAGAAGTGGGAGGCTATCGATCGCCGGTGGGACGACATAATACAGCAGGCAGATTTATGCCCGCGAGGAGTGTGTTTGTCTAACATGCTTGTGTGATGAATGTGCCGTCTGAGCGTTCTGGTCACTTTCTCATACAGATGTAAATATTCACAACTTTACAGTCGATTCCCTCATTTGCTTTACGGGTCGGGGACTATTTCTATGCCCCTTGGGGCTCAATCTGGGCAGATTTACACACTGTCCCTCTTGTGGGCAGCGCCAGCTGTGTAACTCTGGTTTCAGCACAGGTTACAGAACTCCCTGACTTAGAAGGGCCCTGACCGTGAAGCATCTCTGACTCACATCTGGATGGTGTGTGTGTGTGTGTGTGTGTGTGTGTGTGTGTGTCCCTGCAGCCAAGTGGACCTTCCACACCTGTGGAGCCACTGGGCCCGTAGGCCCCACCCCCACTCAGTGTAGCAATTCCTATCGGAACACCAACATCAACATCACCGTGGGAACCAAGGGGATGCTGAAGGGCGTGCAGATGTGGAAGGTTCCAGAGACGGGAACCTACAGGTGAGCCTCATACAGCACAGTCCCGCTCATATCAGACAGACAGACGCACTCCTGATCACCCCGGAACACACACATACACACCACACCAGCAAGGACACATCTTGCACAGGGGTAACAGAACGCTGCCAAAATCCACACATGACCATGCATTCTCTATTTCACACAACGTCACTGTTTCCTCAGTGCAAAATTTTGTGTTGTTAATGCCAAGCTGCTTTAATTACTTAATTGATATAAGGGAGTAGAAATGTAAGGCAGTATTTCCGAAGCAATGAATTAACCAGGTGCGGAGGTGTTGCTGTAAATGGGGCTGAAATATTAAGGCATTAAACACTATCTGTTGCAGTCCCGATTTCAGGGTGAATTAAGTGAATTAAGAAGTCCCTGAAAAGACCATCCATTTCAAAGGAAGCGGAAGCTTCTGGACTGATAGTTACAAGAAATGGATGATGTTCAGTCACTCTGGGCGCCGTCCCTTGTCACTGGGTGTTTCTCAATACCAAGAACGCAAAGATTGTACTTGTGGTCTTGGCAAAACCGGCCTTGATAACATGCCTTCCAAGAATGAAATTGGGGTGCAATGAATCATGGGATTGGTCTCATTCGGCAGGGATGCAACAGATGTATCTTTCATATTCGGGGCAGGGCAAGAATGACGTCCTTGTGTATTTGTGTTCTTGGAACTGGTGTTCAGCAATGGAGGATGAAGTAAAATGGGAAAACGCAAACACAAGTATAGTCGAGTATGCTTATTGAGAAACCCCCGCTGTTTTGCTGAGAGGGGCCAGGACATTTAGAGAGAGTCTGCATCCGTCACCCGCAGGATCACGGGCTACGGGGCCGCGGGTGGCCGCAGTGTGGTGGCCACAGCCAGGTCGCACGGGGTCTACGTCACCGCGGACTTCCATCTGCAGCAGGACCAGCTGCTCTACATCCTGGTGGGACAGCAGGGGGAGGACGCCTGTCCGAACGTGGGTACCCCTTCCTCACGGACCCCTCTGCCACGAGCATGCAGGCAGGGCTGAATTGGAAGCCTCGTGTTATCTCATCTGGGTAATCGCCACGGGGAGATGAGGCCACATTAAACGTCCGAGGCTGGAATGTGTGTTTAATGTCTGCTCTTTGGGAGGAGCACGGGGTTCGGCTAGCGCCCAATCTGTCCCCGACCAACCTTGCAGACTGCTGGAGGATAACGACAGGAGGATAATTCTCTGTGAAATTGGGCTTCGCAGAGCCGGCAGCCCCAGACCCGACTGCAGTCTGATTTATCGACCTCCCCCAACACCCTCATCAGCTTCCAGTGGCTAGAGCTGATTTAGGACTTGGCTTCCAAGCATCTCTCTTTATCTTGGTCTTCAGGTCCTCGGTGTTCCCGACCCCATTCTCCAGAAGCCTTTTGTTTTAATTATGCATTTCTACAATTGTCACATGGTAGGGGAATCACAGAAGTCGTCCATTAAATAATATATCCTTCTGTCTTCTCTTGCAGTCCAACCACACGCTCAACCGGGTCTGTTTAGAGCAGACTTTGCTCATCGATAGCAAGACCAGTGCAAAACTGCCAGGAGGTGGAGGTGGAGGGGGTGGAGCCACGTACATTTTTAAGGTGGGACTTCCTAGGTAGGGGTAGACTGAGGCTGACCGTACATGACAGTGGCTGGGTCTTCTGAGGCTGACATCACTCATGTTTGCAGATGGAAAAAGGGGTCCCAGTGCCCCTGCTCATAGCGGCTGGCGGTGGGGGGCGTGGCTACAGCAGCCAATCAGAGAGCCAGGAGGAGCTGCTGGACATAGACCCCAGTGTATTCGGGCTCAATGGACGCTCAGGAGCCGCAGGTATGCGCGTACCACAGATAATTACAATCCTCCGTCCCTATCTCAGGCTGTTCCTGAAAATCGTGCCTAATTTGATCCTTGATGCACGTGTCACGTGTTTTGGAGCAACAAATGGTACTTCAATGGTACAGTTACTGAGCAGGATAATGGGCTGCGACTGGGAAGGTGCCACTTCCTTCCACGCTCACGCCAGGCAGATCCATCAGGATGCAGCCGAGTTCAATTACGGCCCCTTCTTCACTGGACCTCCATGGCTCTGTCTCTGTTCCGCCACGTCAGATCCGAGTCGCAGGACATGCCGGCCATCGACCCCGTACGGCTGCCCTCAGTGTCAGTGTGTCCGAGGCCCGCGTCTGGAGGCCGCCTCGCGCGTCGCGCTTTGCCCCGGCAGGGAGACGCCATCATGGTGTACGGTGTCTTTTTTCGTCACTCGCTGTTACCTCCGGCTGCGAAAGCAGAGGCCCCTCGCAGCAGAAATGCCCTTTTAACTGCCCCTTGCGAGCATCACGCCCGCCCCTCTGTCACTAGAGCACCACAGCTCAAGTGGAGCATTCTCTCCATGTGAAGAGCGGCGCCCCCTGGCGTCTGATTAGAGAGCAGCGGCGAGGAAGCGACGCTGGCCCCCTCCATGGCTGCGGAGCCGACTCACCGGGTCACCTGTCCCCTCGCTGGAGTCAGCGACACGACATGCGGGGAAATTAGGCAGCAGGCTGAAAAGATTAATTGAACATTTGCATGATTGAAGGAGGGGAGCTGGCAGGGAGCCAGAAGGAGGCTTCAGTGTGTCGCTCGTCACACTCCTGCCGCCCGCAGAGGCAGACCCCGCCTGTCTGTGATCTCTGCGCTTCCTGTCATCCCACTTCTGGGGCACCTTTGCTTTCTAGATGCATCTGTCTGAAACTTCTACCTGATTAGAAAAGTCATATTTTACAGCATCCTCCCCAACATTTCAGCCTTAAAAGTACTTTTTACTATGAAGCAAAAAAATATGTTTTATGTTATTTTTAAGTATGAAGAAAATACCAAATGAAAACAAAATATGGCTGAAAACAAATCCTTTGGCCAGGGTTCCTCACTGCCTGCAAAGGTGTGGATATGTTGGGGTGACTGGGCTCAGTCCCCATGGGCCTTACGCGTTGGACATTGTGTTGCAGGTGGCGGTGGGGGCTGGAACGACAGTATGCCAGTGGCGACTCAGGGTGGTAGGCCTCTTCTGCTGGGGGGCCAGGGGGGCGCATCCTGTCGGTTTGGCTGGCAGACACGAGGGGGCTTCGGAGGAGGAGGTGGAGCCTGCTCCTCTGGTGGCGGAGGAGGGGGCTACAGAGGTAGGTCAAATACTGAGGCACATCCTTATGGACCCAGCAGTCTAGCTGCTCTCCCTTCCTGCTCGTTCCCCTAATCCGCGCGTTCCTTACCGTCGTGACGCAGGAGGCGGCACCGCTCAGGACGACGACCCGAGCCACGACGGGAAGGATGGCTCATCTTTCGTCAGTCCCATCGGAGAGACCTTCATCGAGCCTCTGAAAGGTATCATGCTGTTCTGTCTCATTCTGCCTTGTTAATCCTGGGGTCTCGTTTATCAGCTCCGTGTACAAGCACGCGGAATTTTTGTGTAAACCGTGCGTTCATCAATTTCTCCCATAGGAATGTGCGTACAGTGGTACCTCAGAACTCAAACTTAATCCATTCAGAATAGATCGAATCCTAAAAAGTTTGATTTCTGATGGAATTTTTCCCCTAAGAAATAATGGAAGACCAATTAATTGGTTCCCGTACTCAAAAAAATGTTCGACATTTTTTTAAACACCTATGTTTTTTTTTTAGCATTTAAACACAAAATGAACCGGATAAAACAAGAAGAGCATATACTGTACTAAACACATCTAAGCACATTTATCAAAACAGTAATTTGTAAAGTAAGAGTATCCAAACAATGTGTAAAATTTAAAAAAAAAAAACAATGTGTCCCCATTGGCCGAGCCTTCCGTGTGCCACGCCCCCTCGTTATCTCCGGGAATAACGGACTTCAAGGGACCTGGCAAAACAGTCCGTTATATCCAAAGTTGCTGTATACCTAGAAGGCAACTACAGGACACCTGTACTTATTGTATTTACTCATTACCCCAGCAGATACACTTGTGGCATATATTATTATATTGTACATTAGAGCTGTAATATTCGGTTCCTTTTTAGGATTCGGCTCCCTCTGAGTCACTCACTAAAGTGATCCGGGTATGCGACTCACTTGACTCACTTGAGTGGGTATTGCCAAATCGCCAGCCGACACGTTTGTTTTTCATAGAAAAAAGTAAACATGGCTTGTGATGAGAATGAATGCTCTTCGAAATAAATGACAAAGTATTAAGACAAGGCTACCAGAGTGGTAAATATTTATTTTCAAATGGCACACACCAAGAAGGAATCATACAAAGTGTAAACACACATGACAACAAATGGAACAAAAATGCAAAATGTGCAAATTACTTAGAACATTGCCTAGGAATGAAATGTCAAATAAAAGCTGCGAATGAAAGAAAAATGCAGAATGTACTAATTGCTTATAGCCAAAAGGCAAAAAATAAAATGCTGAATATAAAAACACTAACCAAATGGAGAAAAAACAGCTAACTGCAAATCAGAAGTTGGCCAAGAATAAAATTCTAAAATAATGTGCAAATTACTTTTAACATAACAAATGTGTTAAATATAAGAACAACAGCAAATGGAAGAAAAATGCAAAATGTGAAAATTGCTGAGCATATAGGCTAAAAACTTAATGTTAAATTTTAAAACACCAATTGGAGTAAACAAGCAACATGTGCAACTGAAAACTAAGAATAACATATATAGTCAATATAGTCTATAGTCAATATAGAAGTATTGTAGGGAAAAAAAATAACTATATGCATACTTGTCATATACATAGTATAACTATATGCTATGGAATTTGTTTTATAGCTTAGCATTTAAAAATATCAGCTGTTGCACTTTTGAAGTGCTGATTGAAGCTGCTCCTGTCTGAGATTATTTGTCCAGCTTCTCTATATCATAAATACAGTGGGACCTCGGTTTTCGAACTCACTTGAACTCGAATTGCTTAAAAGTCAAACAAACCAGTTTGACCTAGAACTCGATCTGAACATCAGAAGTCGAACCGTGAACGTCGGCATAAATTGTACGTGCCAGGAGTCATACTAAAATGCAATTCTTACTTGAATGCCTTCTTCACAGGCTGGACGATTAACTACATGAAGCAGCGCAACATTACAATAACTAACAATAAATAAACCACTAACTTATGTGTACTATTGGAGCATTTACGTCATTTGATTAAACTTTATTTTACCAGGTAAATTAACTGAAAAACAGTTCTCACTGCTTTACGTGATATTCGGGAGAAATAGCAGATTACGCATCGGAACTGCCTGGGATACAAACGTCATGCGTGCAACTAAACTCTTCAGCCAATAAGGGCAAAGGTGTGTCGTCACGGAGGCGGTTCCAGTTTGTGTAGCCGGGTGAGAGGTCGCAATGCATCTAAACTTATTGCATTGCGTCAGGATCAGAATGCGTTGCATTAAGCCAGCGCTGTAAGCAGTTGAATGCACCCTATGACCAGACTGGGGAAACAAACTAAAACACGGGCTGGGAACCAATTAATTGGTTTTCCATTATTTCTTATGGGATCAGAGCTCGAACTTTGTAGGATTCGATCCGGAGTACGGAACGGATTAAGTTCGAGAACCGAGGTACCACTGTACTTTAAAATGTTTATTTTATCAATAATAATTATTATTATTAATAAAATATAATTATTATTAGTCATGAATGTAATCGCACACGGTCTTTCATGTAAAGTGATAAATGTCCAATTTCCATGATTTTTTTTGCTCAGACAACAACAAAACAGCGTGTTTGTCGAGGCAGCATGTGTAGCTTGATCGCGAAATTTGTCTGGTCTCGCACCTCGGAATTCGTCGGGATAAACGAACGCACGAACGTCTGCGTGAGCGGTTCAGAACCGGCTTGATTCCGGCTGTAGAGGGAGCTAATATACTCATGGCTGTTTGCGATCGGGGTGCGTGTGAAATTTTAGCAGCTCTACTTGCTACTGTAGCTGTATTGATCTTGTAATGAGTTTGAAATGATTATAAGAGGTATGTATGTGATGGGCTTTATAGTTTAGTCTTGGGGTAGTTAGGACTCGATGGATTCGGGTTAGTGGAGACCTCAGATTCGTGACTCATGAGTTATTTAACGGATCTGGGCTATTTACCCGGGTGAGTCCTGAATCGCCCAGCTCTATTGTACATGTAGTAATCCGACTTTACCTAAACAGATGCGTGATTTTTAATCCCGACTACGTACGTATCTGCGTTGAATAGTGAATATCACCGGCACGCCAGGCGTCTTGTAGGCGGAACTGCATGTCCGTTATAGCCGAACAAAACTACAGCTAAAAGTGACCCTGGGGACCAAATTATCTGTCTTTTATAAGCGAAATTCTTTCATATGAGAGTGCGCTATATCCGATGCTTTTTCTGCATGTTCCAAAAGGCGCACGGCTGGGACCAGCCGACCTCGTCCGTTTTCAAACGATATTCTGTTATAAGTGAGCCCACTATAATGGGATTTTACTGTAATTATTTTAGAATTAATTGGAATGCTAAGACGTGCTTTTATAGGTTTTATTATATTGATTATGTAGCAATCTTAGCTCTGTTCTCCATATTATGGAGGTATAACGCAGAAGATTACTTCCGAAAAGATGGTTTTTATTCTCTGCTTTCTCGTCTTGCTTTTACTCACTGCACTGACTACAGGGTTCCATTTTTATATACGTATGTACAAGACTCACTCTTCCGCTAACTCAAACAAAATCATGTAATTTTGGTAAACCTTACAGATTAACAAAAAATGCAATGGGATAACATCAAATACTATGTCAAGTGAGGACACATAATTCAACAGATTACATGACATGAGTAGCAAGATCACGGAATTTCGTTCGTGGAAACGATCTTTTGGGAATCTGCTCCCACACATCGGACGTTCTTTGAAACTTGGTCCGGAGCAGGCTTGTTCGCAGGTACAAATTACCATGGTAATTCAGCGGGGATTCATCTAAGACACGTTGATGGAACGGAACTCTCACTTAAGTATGACTTTTCGAAATAAGTCAGACTTTCCCTTAATCCTGCTTCCTGGAGTGCCCCCCAGTATTCCCCGATACCTTGACGTCTGCGCCTTTGTCTCCGTTCCGTCCCCGCTCGGCACGACAATATCAGTATAATTTAATATATTAATGGTTTATTAATATTAAAATAATTAACAAGAAATTATTATTTTTAAATGTATTATTTAACCCTCGGGGTCTAGGGGTAGGAAACACACTTTCACTGATTGGGACATGATCACACAGTTTAAAAAAAATATCATAAACAATTCATGGAAAATAAATCATTTCTTATATATTCGTTTTGCCATTACTGTACACTCCTCTTTATTTTAATGTATATTGTAAATATGTCAGATTTTTGTTAAGTTTGTAATTTGAGATCAAAGTATAGACACTGCAAAATGCAGTTTGGAACACTTGCAGGAACAGTATAAGTACATAGTAAGCAATGGTGTCAGTTTGTTTTGATCCCAGACATCTGATCACCAAAGTCTTGGCTACATGAAGATGACTAAATGGTGTAGTTGCAACATTCGATTGAATAAATAAGAAAAAGCTATCTCGGGTCACTTTTTCTGGCTCCTTTCATTGAATATGTAGCAAATGTCACGTGTATGAATGAGCCATTGACACCTGGCAGCATCGTCCCCCCCTTTTATGGCGTTGATGGGGACGTATCTGCATCGCGTTTCACCGCTGCGTTGTTCATCTGATTACCATGCGAATGCGATTTGAATACGCGCTAATACGGCTATTTAGTATGTGAATAGCGATCTTCGGGTGACAGCGGTACTAGACGCCCCCGGATGCAGGTAAAACAATTAAATTAAGGTGACATGGTTTACTTCTTTTGCCGATTTAACCTAATTAAAAATCTTTAATACTTCCGACAATGGAAAAGAAGACAGATTACGGATTTAGCCAGGGTTTTTCATGATTCTACATAAAGATTTCAGCGAGATATAAACTATAAACGGGAAGAGTACGCTGCGTCTCCGACGATGCACTCGACCCCAGAGGGATAATAATAATTACTGTTACTGTCTATTATTGTCTAAATGTATTTTTACTGTCTACGTATATATATGTATACACGGCTAGTGTAAACATGCACGATGTTCTCACAGCAAATGGGAGGCTGAGACTGAAGTTTTACCCTTTGTTTCCGCTGAGAGACGTGCTGCGTGATTCATTTTCCCGCGCATACAAGTTATCTTAAGTCGGCGTTTACGGTTTGACTTCTGAGATTCAGATCCCTAGGTAATTTTTTCGAACTGGTTGTTCTAATTTTTAAGAAATTCTGGTTCTAATGAGTTCTAATGAGCCTCTTACCTGCTTCTGTTAGCCCGGCCTCATCCATGGGCGATGGAGCGGCTCTGTCAGTGTCACCATCTGGAATGGTCCTGTTAGGGACATTTTGCTTATAATGGCAGCTATTTTACCATGCAGAGATGACACTGACGCGGGGATTGGGCCACCCCCTGTGGCACGGACATGGGATCGGTGCGATCGCTCGTGGTAATTTTCAGATCAAACCACTTCTTCCTTACATCTGCTGCCTTTTTCATTACAGGTGACTCAGCATTAACTGCATGTCACCTGTTCCCATGCTGGGTCCCTCTCTTTCTTTGACAGGCCACTGGTAAAGTTGCCAAATTGTACCTATTGCTTTTTTTCTTCTATTACACAGCAAGACTTCCACCTCATTACAGGTGAAGTTCTGCTTTTCCCCCTCTTCATGTTGATTTTTTAAATACTATTTTACTTGATCCAGTCATCCATCCATCAATCAATCCATTTCCTGTTACTGCTTATCCTATCCAAAGTCCGTTCGGAGCCTATCCCAGAGACTATGAGTGCATAGCTTATTTTGTAATAACAAAACACAGTTGCAAATTAACAATATAAGCATATCATATGAAATACATTACCCGTATATGACCGTATATGGATCCGTGGGGGCTTTTTAAAATTTTTAATTAATTTTGCCATGCAAGCGCAGTCACGTTTAGAATGTGTGAGATTTATCAACGTTCACTTCTTCCGGCTGTTCGTACGCACGAGTGATAAATACTGATTTGCTACTGATTGGCATGCAGACATTTAGTATTTGTACTATGGACACTTTGATAAATGAGACCCCTCGTCTGTTCGTTAATCTGTTCTCGTCTGTCCACCTTTTTAAACAGGTTTCACAAACAGCAGCAGGGGGTCAATCAGCTGACCCAGTCTCCTTCTTGTTTTGGCGTCCATCAGGGATCGAGGGTCACGGGGAGGTTGTTATCTCGCCCGTGCTGAACTGCAGCCACTGCGAGACCGGCGATTGCCATGAGAGCGGCGATGATGTCGTGTGCTTCTGCGATGAGGACCTTGTGCTGGCCGCTGACGGGGTGTCCTGTGTCAACACCACAGGTAGCCTGGGACCCAGGGACCTTTTGTGGTGATGGTCATTCAGGGCTGTTCCTGGTGCAGATGTTGGCTCAGTAGCATGTCAGCAGATCTGATATATAAACTGAACCAGATCAGGGACCCAGCATGAATAAGTAAGCAACAGTGAATTATCACAATGCATATACATCCAAATAACATGGGTACATTACTTAAATGTTTTAACCCAGGGATGTCAAACTCTGGTCCTGGGGGGCCGGGGCCCTGTGTAGCTTAGTTCTTTCCCTGTTCCGCCACAAATGATTCAGCTTGAGATCTGTGTGGCCTTGACTATATTGAATCCAGTTGTAATGTAGTGCATCTGGGCCAGCAGAAGGAGCTGAATCAGGTGTGGAGAAAGGACTCCGGCCCTGCAGGACTGGCGTTAGACACCCCTGTTTTAACCTGATCCTTACCTGGGTTCTTAAGACCTACAATGTTGTATAAGTAGCTGCTGCATAGGTCCTGTTTTATTAATGTTTTCAGCTACATTAGATGGACTTCACTGATCCCAGGGGGAAAATCTCAAATGAAATTTAGAGGGACATCCAACCGCGACCCTTTAGCTTTCGGGGCCCAGCACCCTGCAGCCACGCCGCCCTACGGTCTATAAGCTGTTCTGGAACACTTGGTGTATTCACACTATCTCATCTATTGCAAAGTCACATACTCAGTGTGGTTGTTTTGAAGAATAAAAGATGACAGTAAGATTGTCTAATTAAGGTACACTGTGCTCTTAATCAGCATTTGGTCATTAATGGGCTAATAACTCAATTTATATTTATGTCCTACCATCACCGCTGCAGCCAGAGAGCTTATAAAACTGTCGCGGCCGTGCCTGAGAGACGTTCTCGCTGAAGAACACCGAGATCCTGCCAGAGAGATTTATGATTGACTTTTCATGACCCTCCCTCTTTCATCCCTGCAACTCTTGGCCACTCTGAGAATCCGTAATTAAATCGCTCAATAAACAAATGGTGGTGTTTTGCAGTGCTTGTAACATCATCAATAAAAATAATTATGAATATAATGGGGGGGGGGGGGGGGAAAAAGAATTTAAATAAAAGTTTGGCGCCGGGTGGGGGGGCGCCGGCTGTTTTCCGGGGGGATTTTTTAGAAG
>JAABNY020000025.1:21725260-21747597 GCA_015164015.2 Brevimyrus niger | reverse complement strand
GGAGTTCCTCTATTTAAAACAACAGTGTACCTTTGTAAGGTCTATGCAAACAAAGCAAAATTATGAACATATTTCTGTTGAATTCAACAGTGCACAATTTATATATTTTATGTATACAATTTATGTATCTGAGAAGAAGGGTCAAGAGTTTCTCTCTTTAAAAGCAACATTGTACGGTCTATGCAAACAATGCAAAATTATGAACACATTTCTGCTGAACTGAACGGTAAGAAGAAGCATGAAAATACCTCCAGTACAAACATGATTGGAATAACCTCCCGTGCATCCATAGACTCTGGGCCATCAAATTGTATTCAGACACTATAGCAAAACCCATAAATTCAGAGACATCCTACAAACCTATGTGTTGGTAATACATACGGTACATGCCGGTAATGCAAACAGTTCACGTTGGTAATACATTTGGTACATGCTGGTAATACATATGGTATATACTGGTAATACATATGGTATACGTGCAGAATATATATGGTACATGATGGTAATATATACACTACATGGCGGTAATACATATGGTATATACTGGTAATACATATGGTATACGTGCAGAATATATATGGTACATGATGGTAATATATACACTACATGGCGGTAATACATATGGTATATACTGGTAATACATATGGTACACGTGGGTAGTATATATGGTACATGGTAGTAATATATACGGTACATGCTGGTAATACTTTTTAATGCAAATATCTATGGCTCAATAATGGAGTTTTTTCATAAGATATCTATGTTCTGTCAGTGAAAATGTGAGAACAATCTACTAAATAGTGTAAATTACTTTTTAATAGAAATTTTACCTATTTCAATTTCTGTTACATTAAATAAAGTATACATCCCATCTGTTTGTACTTTTTAAACTATTTTTCAAAGATAAACTTTCTTAATCTTTTATTAGCACTACAATAGATGTTACTGCATTCATACTGCATTCATATTGTTAACCTCGTTTTTCTTTTCTATTTATTGTTGCCATTTTTTCTATTTTTTTTGTTTATTGTTTTTGCTTTTATATTTATTTTTTTCATATTTTGATTACTTCTTTTAAACTTATTAATTCTTACTCCCATTTTTTTTTGTGCTGCACAACAGGTATAATTCCCATGTACTTTTGTACATTTGGCGAATATACTGATTCTGATTTATTAATGTGCCTTACACTTTACTTCTTTTGTTCTTGCAAAATTTTCATTCATTTTCCATTACAGTGTTCCTGTGTTTTCTTCATTTTCAGTTAATATTCCTGCTTCTCATACATAGGTTCTATAGCAAATATTTTTGAAGCCCTAAAAGAAGTTTTATGGTCATAGCACAGAAGTAATGTGAGCATGCTGAAGGATTTTTATAATTAGTATATTAGTGTGTCATCCTACTGTCAGAATTAGAATCATCTTTAAATTAAATACTTTGCATGTCTGACATGGGCACACCAGGCTTCGATCAAACAGCACATACTATAAACAAGCAGACCCAGGGAAGGCAGAGAACTCATGGATAACAAGTAAAAGAAAGGCACAGGATACTATGGAATCTTACAGCAGTATCCCGTAAGCCTGTAGTATCTCAAAATAATGACTTATTTATCTTGAAATTTCAACTTACTAAGTCATTATTTTCGGATCCTATCTCAAAATAATGATTTAATATGTCAAAATTTTGACATAGTATCTCAAAATAATGACTTGGTTATCTCAAAATTTCAACTTGGCTATCTCAAAATAATGAGACATTCCCAGTCACATGCACATGTGCTTATGAAGTGTAATATAACCAAATTGAAAATTTCGAGATACTAAGTCATTATTTTGAGATAGCTAAGCTGAAATTTTGAGATATTAAGTCATTATTTTCACCATTTCACCATTTTGACTTAAGGACTAAATATTTTTTTACCACACTCGTGGAAACAGGCTTCGATATTGTACAGCAAGTACGATGGAATGTAAGTAAATTGTACAGCACGTCACTTAATAAGCATGCAGATTTACATGGTTTTTCTCCTTGTGGAGTTGTGTTGTGTGAATGTATGACAGCACTGAAAGCAGTATGAAGTAAATTATATATGTACTGTATGTTATGTATATGTGGTTTAATTGCATGTGTGAGTGAATGGCGTCTGACTGCTCTGTGATGGGTATTGGTACCCCATCCTAGGCTGTCCCCTGCTTTGCGGCCATTGTGTCTGGGGTAGGCTCCGGACCCCCAGACACCCTGGATAAGATGGATGGCTAGATTTTATTTGCAGTGGTTTGAAAAGACTCAAATAATTAATGAAAGAATACTGTGGACTCGTATCAGACATGTATGTTTGCACAAATGGCAGGTATCTGTGTATCTTTATTTCTAAAAGTCTAAACGATTCCTTTAAAAAAAAAAAAAAAACAAGACAAACACTTGATCTTTCATTCCATCTTCAAACTGTAATTGTTTGAATGGCATCCAAGAGCTGCTGTTTACAGTAGAATGTTGCCAGACAAGTCCGTTTACGTGAGAAATCAGATTGCAGCCTCCTTGTGCTATCAGGTGTGACATCAGCATGCCAGCTATGCAGAACCATGAGAGATCTGTCTGATGCCATTTTAAGTATTTGTAAGGATTCTAACGAAGAACATCTTTAAATATATGCGGAAAAACCCTTTTAGAATGACAAAATATCATATAAACAAACCAATTAGAAAAGTTGATTTTCAGGGTCAGTCTGCAGCTAGTGCATTCATGCGCAGAAGTGGTTTTGATAGCTGTTACGGATGGAAGGGCATTCTCATGCTGAGTCAGACAGCACGTGCTCTTATGACGATCATGGAAAGGATATTTACAACTTATCTCGCTGCCCTCTTCATGTGTTAGCTTTTTCAAACCTTGTGTGTGTGTGTGTCTGTGTGTTTGTGTGTGTCTGAGTGTGTGTGCGTGCGTGTGTGTGTCTGTGTAAAATGAGTTGCAGTTATCAGGCCCCCAGAGGTTACTGAACTGAGAGTAACTGATGAGAGGTGCAAGAAGAGCACTCTGTCTATTTAGGTTTATTTTGTGACCTGGCCTCATGTTTCAATGTGATCAGTGGTGTTAACGATCTCTTACCTTGGCGTGTAATAGCCATGATTATACTGTCCAGAAACATGGTTATTGTTAAAGTGCAATGGTAAAACTGACCCCAAGTCACCAGGTACCAATGATTACACCCTGCTGTGTGTTTCAAATCTCGCAAACTGCAGTTTGTAGCGAATGCAGGTTAAAGACTACAGGGACAAGACTATAGATTATCTATAGGTCTATTTGATGTGCTGGCACCCAAGCCCCCCGACAAGCTGCATAACAATCCATAATTAGGCTGCTTCTGAAATTTTGGGAGAAGCTAACTTACCATGGGTGGGAATATCATTGTTGATAACATGGCATTGGTTGACGGGAAATTTTCTTTCTTATATTTTGTCACTAAGCAGTCCGGTCCACAGAGAGAGCCGGATATTTAATTTCACAAATGAATCATCCATGTTTTCCATGAAGCTCCCATTTGTATGAAATGATGTTCAGTGTGACCCAGTATATCAGTGCATAGACTGTGAATAGTCTGTTTTAATGCTACCGCATGTGTGACAGGACAGGAGAAGAAAGGGCTCAGGGACAAGTGAAAGGAAAATAAAGTTCTGTGCATGCTGTTTAACATTAACCAGTGATGGTTTGCAGGGAAACTGTAGGATAACAGGAGATAAGTACAGTGGTACCTCAGTACTCAACTTGTAACTTGTAGGCGTGGGGAAAAGAGTCACGCGGCACGTCTCTCAGTGGAAACAAAGGGTAACGCTTCAGTCTCAGCCTCGCATTCGCTCTGAGAGCATCGTTTGTTGGTGATAGTGCTTTTTAAATTGAAATATCAGGTAGTACACTGTACACTGTATATAATTTTAAATTACATTTTTAATAAAAAATAATTCATTTTGGTAGCCATGGCTCACCAAAAAGTTACGCAATAGTTTATAGTTACAACCTAAAAGTTTGCAATTTACGAACAAATTGATGAATACAGAGTAATAATGAAAATAAACAATGGACCGCATAGCATAGTCTAGTGTTGGGGCATGGTTTGTGGTAGTGTTGGGGTACATTCTTTATCATTTTGGAAGCCATTAAGAAAAAAATGTTTATTTATTTAGTTTATGTATAGGTGTAATCTTTTTGGGGCTGGGAACCAATTAATTGGTTTTGCATTATTTATTATGGGGAAAATTCAATCAGAACTCAAACTTTTTAGGATTGGAATCCGAGTTCTGAAAGGATTAAGTTTGAATTCTGAGATACCACTGTAGTTGTTTCTGATGTGTGTAGCTTTTATTAGACAAAGTAATAAAAATTAGTAAATAATGCTAGACAACTGTCAGAGGCGTTGGGTGGGAAATATAACTGGGAATGTGCTGGAAGCTGGTATGTCACCAGGAAACAAAACTGTCTGGCAGTCAACATTTATGTCACTGTGTCATAGGACAGCCAGGCCAGGGAGCTTGCAGTGGGGCTGCAGTAATCACAGAAGAATCGTTCATACCATATCATCTTCAATGACTGAAGTATACTATAATAGATTAGCAGATTGCCATGACGACAAGAAAACTACTATTCACTCATTTTCTATACCCACATGTCCTGTGCAGGACATGAAAACTTTTTAAAGCAATATCACAATAATATAAAAGGTATACAGACGCTCCTCTACCCACAAATAAGATATGTTCCGTATGTCCATCCAATTTGAAATGTTCGTAAGTCATTATTCAACATCATTTTAGGGTATATGCAAGTACAAAGAACTAGGATGCTGGAAAGGAAATAGGAGCCCAAATTAACACAATTTGGACTTACACAATTTTGTTCGTATGTCTGAAAGTTTGTAAGATGAAAGTTCGTAAGTAAAGGAGCGTCAGTATATATATATATAAAGCATATCACAAACACAAAAAATTAAAAATGCTAATTGTATTATAACAACTTTTAATATAACATCAATGTATACTATATATTCATTTAGAGATTTCAGATTTATTCAGAAATTTGTATTGTTTAGACCTGTTAACTGAGGCCGTTTACAGTACAATATTCTGGTCATTCAATGAATAAAATTATGAGAAGGATCCGCTGTCTTATGGGTTGTGAAACGCCCCTAAAACAGTTCCACTTACCTTAATGAGCTTAAGTTCTTGCGCGTGTGCGAGTCTTATTCGCCTTACAGTGACATCTGTGCACTCCAAATCCCTTGTAATCCCTCCAGCTACAGCTCTCCGGTTAGGCGCAGCACTGTAACCCAACACAGACGGATCTTTTCCTTTTCTTTAAAAAAAAAAAAAACATGAAAAAGAGCAGCTTGATTTACTTATTCAAGAAAGATGATGAGAAATCGGAACTTAAACCTGGCACTCTTTTTTCCTTTGCTTTAGAGTAAACACACCCCTCAACAATCTCAAGGACTATTCCAGTCAAATGCAGCTGAAAATGACAGTGGCAGCAGGTGGTTAAATACTGCTGCACAGTCTACTCACCGTTTGGCTGTTTCGGACACTCGTCGACGGCTAACAGGGTCTGTATGCGCTTTATATTCTTTTTATGCTCAGATTTTTCAATAAAGGAAGGAGTGAGGCTCCATCGAGATGGGTTGCTCTCCATCGAAGGGTCACAGTTTGACTGGGGTGCAGAATACGCTGAAGAAAGGTCAAGTTCTGCTACCGGCATCCCAGGAGAAGAACGAAGCATCATGGGTGGACGATGGGGAAAGCTCCTTAAATCCAGGAGAGGCAGATGATAAAATACGGGGGAGAGGAGCAGGAAAGGGAGGGGTTAAAGAAGAAGAAGGAAAGACAAACCCAGCAGCCCAGCTCTCTCAGAGATCCACCTCCCTGAGACCATCATTGTGCACAGAGACTCCTGTGGGCTCTGTGTCAGACAAGTTATGCACGCGAGAAATCAAAATCGAGGTAAAAGAAACACAGGGCGATGCCATGGAGGAAAAGATGGAAAAAAAGGCCAGACAGAAAGCACGGAAAGGCAACGTAAACAGACAAGTCAGCAAGAAAGTAAAGGAGAAAAAAGTTCCTGTCATTAAGGAAAAAGTTGACTTCCCTGAGCCTCTAGTGAATGCGCACCACGCTGCCTACTCCTATCTAAATCCCAGCATTGCCAAATATGAGGTCCTGCTGGGCCTGCTGGACCAGGCAGTACAAACTCGGCTTTCCCTGCAGCCCATGGTGTCCTTCATGGCCTTACGTTATGAAGAAATTAACAGTACGCTGGCACAAATAGCCGACGAGGGGGAGAGCATCCTGATGGAGAATGGAGAGCATCTGTCTTGGCCGTGCCCACTAAAGAACTATACAGGTAAGACAAAGGACCCTGTAACTGTAGCAGAGCAACCGCCGGACCTACTGCAGCAACTGCTCCAGTACACCACACAGAGAATGCGCTTGGTGAGTCACTCACTAGGAAGGACTGCAGACTCTGCTCTGGAAGATGCGGTTGGATATTTTGCATCCGTCTCTGAGCTCCTGGATGAGAAGCTTAAAGCGAGGCGTGTTGTGGAGACCCGGCTGGCTCAGGTCCTGACTCGCTTCGAATTAGCTGCACTGCGCAAGTCCAGTCCGGATGACTCTACATTATATAGTGAGGACAGCGGAATCGGGCCAGAGAGCTGGTCACTTGTGGGCTCTGAGCGCCGGAGAGAGAGTCTGGAGTCAGCTGGGGTTGTCAGTAATATATCAGAGACTTCGCTGAAGTGTTGGGGGTCCAGCTACAGGCGGATGAGAAGAATGAGCACAAGCATGTCACTAAATTCAACTGACTCTTCCTGCACCATTACAACAAAAGAGCAGAGAGACAACAAATCGCTGCTGAGCTTAGCCTCTATGGATGATGCTGATGGGGGAGGGGATGAGGATGACAATGAGGAAGAAATAAAGGGTTATGCAAATGGTTCCACATCTGATCAATGTCACCAACCGCGCCGCCTACCAACTAAGCGCATTGAGAACCCCCAAAATGTGGAGATGACACTCAAGATGAAAGATGCCATCAGTGGACGTATGCACTTTGTCCCCAAGCAGTGTCCCACTTCAAAGGTGAAGCAGGCAAGCAGCTCTGGGAATGAAAGAGCACACTGGATGGAAGAGAAGCAGAAGCTGAAGCGGTCACGGTCGGCTGCCCATGGTGCGTCCTCCATGGAAATCAAGAAGAGGGACTCGGTAACGACGCAGCGCCGCTCGCGGTCATCAGAATCCCCGCGCAGCAAAGCCGAGGATCCTACTCTGCTGGAACTGGAAAGGACACAGAAAAGCCTGGGTCAGCGAAGCGGGAGGATGAACATGGCCGGCTCAAAGGAAGACGACAGAGGGAGACCAACCAAACGAAGAGCGGCAGGGAAGCTTCCTGGCACGCATTCTACAGTTTCCAGTCGTCAGTGTTCTTCTTTGCCCCGGAACCTTAGTGCCTGTACAAGCCAAGAAAAGCTAAAACCCTCTTTGGGGGAAAAGGAGGTGGGCACACATGAGGATGACAAGGAGAAATCAAAAACATCAGGGAAAGGCCCTTTAAGGGCTACTCCACCTCCCAGCACTCCTCCATCGATGGCTGAGTCGTCTCCACCTTTGAACACAAGCACGAGTTCTGTCAAAAGGCTGATTGACGCCTTCAGCCAGGGGTTAGAAGAAAAGCACCTCACGGGATCGGCTTTGCTTGGACCTCTCAGAGGGGTCCGAAAATGTGGCATTCCCATTATTCCTGGCTTAGGAAATAGGGAGGTTGTCCTTGATGATAGACTCAACAGTCGTCAAGTAGACTCCGATAATTCTAATAGACTCGAGGACCTAGACATAGACAACTTGCCACCACCTCCTCCTGAAGTTCTAATGGACAACTCATTTGAGGTGGCTCAGGAATCCCAGTCAAATGATGGCAAGGATGGCACTGGGAGCATGGGCTGCTCAGCTGCACCTCAGAGGCCCACAGTATCCCAGCGGCTGCGTGCCTTCACACAGTCAGTAACAGTCCTGCCAAGCCGGAGGCGTGTTATTCCCAAACTTTCTCCAGTGCAGCCAGTCAGTCAGGACACAACAGTGAGTCCTCAAAGCTGCCAGTCAGGAACTGCCATCCAAGACCTCAAGAGTGACAAGGTCACCTCTGTATTTAAGCAAGTGCAAAAGATCATACACATCCGGCCATCCTCTGAACCATCCACGGAGAACTGCCAGGCCGATGCTGGGCCCAGAAAACCTTTGCTGACTACGGATGGCGTTGGGGGGAATCTGGGAAGGGGCAACCCCGTTGAGACAGTGCCTTCCACTCCAGCTGCTAACAGCCAACAACCAGCCACTGTTCCTGTCTCGAGGGCTCGAATTTTGCCCTCCCCACCCCCCAAACCGCATTCCCAGCACCGCCGACTTCCTAGTCCACCTGTCTTCAAACGACAAACTGCTCCCCCTTCCTCATGCAGCCCCCCTAGCAGTCGCAAACTACCCACCCCACCACTAAAACCGAGGGGCATGCCAAGACCCCCCCAAGTTAATAATTCTGCTAATTTCCAAAGAACGACAAGTCCTCTACTCTCAAGACGGGAAGTGACCCAAAATCCTTCCGACACCTCATATGCTTTCAAGACCCCTTCACCCCCTGTCTCCCCAATAGTTCAGAGATTCGCCCGTGATACCAGCAGTGAAGAGACCTCCCCGCCACCAGCCTCCGTCCTACGGCCTTCTGGCAATGCTCACTCAGTCTTCTGCCCTGTGTCTTCTTCTCTGTTTGAGGCTCAGCCTTGGTCTTCATCTTGCACCCCCCAGGCATGGACTCCAGCTGGAGGTTCCGTGCTCAGAAAGTCCTCGGGGGAGCCGAGCCATGCTATGCTACCGGTTTTAGTACGGGGCCCCCGGTCTGTCATCAGACGGAGTCAGTCAGACCGGCGACTGAGTCTGACTCTCCCTACTTGGACGCCCACATTGTCAATCGCTCAGAGCTGTGGAAGTGAACCTGTCATCAGCATCCATGGGTAAGAGAGGTTTACTAATATTTCCCTAATTACATCCCAGATAGCACACATATGTTGAAATGACATTGATTATCAGACAAAAAGGTTGAAACAACATTGATCTTCAGTCTTTCACTTTATATCAACTTGAATCAAGGTTTTTCCACCATTAATTTTTCAATCTGACCAAAAATCAATTCAGTTTCAATGTTGATAATATAACACTGACCATAATTCAATGCATTAACAATAATTCAATGTTAAAATAATAACATGATGCTATCTGGGATGCTAGGTGACAGTAATGCCACACGCATCATAATCACATATCTTTGATTTTGTGCTTCTTAAATCTTGCCCTCATCTGCCTCTGTTTGCATATCTGTGAAAATCACCGTCTAACACTGACTGTGTAATTTTAGGCAGCATTCCAGCAGCCCAGTGCCCAGGCTGCGCAATATGCTTAACCAGCCCCCCCCCCCCTCCCTCATATGCAAGCATGTTAACTAATGGCCAGAGTTATCCTGTCTAATGTGGCTGCCGCAAGAAAAAAATGATTGCTGTTGTTTGCATTTCATAAGGGAAGACATTGGCCCTTTATATAAACTGCATAGCTTAAATAATCCACTGCACATTCCACTGAGGCATTTTACTGTTTTATTTTATAATATAATTTAATGTTGCAAATTCATTTAACGTCTGATGCTCTGGTGGATTATCGGCAGATTATTCAGCATAGGGAGAGGGCAACCTTCGCTGTCCTGGCAAATTTGTCGCTAATGCTTCCTTGCACAGATAGAAGGAGAGAATCATTAAGGCCAACTGAAGCATAAAAGAAGTAGCTGAAGAGCTGTTAATAAGAGGTAGATAATCAACATGGAACTGTGACAATGAAGTCCTTGGAAATTAGACTGTGGCTGACATATGACGTGGCCTTGTGGAGTTTCCCATTTGGCTTATAAAGTGCCAATGTTGTCCCTGTTAGGCAGTCTTAGATTTTGCCATTCATGCCTGAAATTGGTTGTATATTCCTCAATTTATGAGTAAAAGGCAGCGGGATCACCTTCATAATGTCAGCTGCACGTGACAGGGAAGGCTCTGAAGTTTAGCTACAGTTTCTCTGCAATAAATGTCAGCTGTTCCAAGAACGGATCCTCCCAGATAAACAAAGAGATGAGGACTTAATGGGTAAATGGACTAAATGGATATTTGTTATGGTTTCTGGAGAAGACCTCCAGCTGCATAGCACTTCAACTGTGTAAATTAGCTACCTCGCATCTACACCCAATTCAAGTGGGTCAGTTATGATCCCCACCTGCTACTTAATGGTAACAGTGATTCTGGAGAAAAAAGGGGTCTTACATGGTATGTTGGGATATCTAAAAAAGTGGTCAGTAAGTATATTTAAATAAACTCTGGGAAGCGATCCCAAAAGAGAGGCATCGGTGTTACTGAAAACACAAGAAAATAAATGAAGGAAATATTGTGGTGACTCATGCAGTGTCAAACGCTTGTCTGCGTGTGAAGATCGTACCTGCAGAGCTCCTCGCTTTGCCAAAATGCCTCCCAGCCTTTTTTGGACTGTAAATATAAGAAGGACAAGTCTGACTGCATTTTCCATTTTTCTGAGGATTAAATTGACAGAAAGACAGAGTAAAACACACCTTGCAGATGTCTGTCTCTGACAGGCGTTCCCAAGGCTTGGGGGCTAACCACAGCAGAACCAGAACCAGAACCAAGCTGTCTGAGTGCTGGAAGACAGGATCAAGCAGGGCAGAGATACATGTCTTTTCACACGATAGAAAACACACAATGTCAGAAAGATCTACAGTATTTAGGAAAAAGTTATGCACACACTACTCAATTTAATCACATTGTTCTTCACACTGTTGAGGGAACAGCATTTCAATACCGCAACAAATCACCGATCGCATGTCCAAAAGTTGGATTATGTAAATAGTGAAAGACAGACAAATAAATAATGATGTTCGGTAGGAAAATAATTATGAAACAAGGGGGACTCATAGTTATCCCACTGACAAGGATCTATTTATTCATCACAATAATTGTTTGCTAAGGGTTAGCTGTTAATATAATATGGAATACTGTCTCACTTGAGTTAAACCTTTATGTTTATTTATTAAAGACTGTAACAAGTGAATTTGCTCATAATTACCTTTTTCCTGTCCTAATGTCTGCTGTTCATTTCTCCAATAGGCTACAGGATGGACCGAATAGGGAGGAGGAAGTATGGGGCAGCCAATCAGATGTATGGGCAATCAATCGCTCTGTCTCACACCCAGACCTGTGCATTGTGGGTCATGCATTACACCGTGAATAAGACATGGCAGGGGGCCCAGTGGACAAATTCCATCCCGATTCAGAATGTTTCTTGCCTAAAATATGGTCCATGCTGATGCATTACACCTTTTGTATATTTTCTATGTGTTTGTTGTAAGAGCTGCTATATCATATTGCACTTTTTAAAAGAATTTTGATATAAAATTCACAATGAAAATTATTTGTCATTGGGTTTTTTGTGTTTTTTTGTGCTTGTGGACCCTGTTCTAATGCACTGGGTGCAAGGCAGTGGACATAAAGGACAGGATGCCAGTCTATCACTTGCCTCACAAAAAGACACAAGCAGCTTGCACTAGGGGTGTTTAAAGAAGCATGATTCAGGTTATGAAAGTCAAGTTATACAGGCATACTCATGAAGACAAATCTGAAAAAAAAATCCTATTGGGGATGAATAAAGTAATGTGAATCATAATGTGAGTCTTAATTAGAATCTTCATATGAATCTTAACATGAATCTTAACATAAATCTTAACATGAATCTGAACAATATAAGATCATAAATTTAACAGGCAAAGGCTGCCTGCTCTGTGACTGCTGTACTTTAAATATGCTTATGGCGACCAAGCCAGAAGGCCCATTGCTACCTCTCCTTCCAAACACAAAAGAAAACTACCGGTACGTGTATTGATCCAACCAACTACGACAGATGGGAATGGAATAACGACCCTTTTTAAAAAATTAAAAATTAGCGCATCCCGACTGACCTGCTTTTTCGTTGTCTGTTAAAAACGAAATAGCGAAACAGCAAGGTACAAAATATCACAAAGCCAGGTGTTTCCATGGTGATTGTGTAGCGCTTCATCAAACCTAGCAACAGTAACCAAGCAATGTGAAGGTCCAGAGATATAGAACTTCCCTGGATGGGCCTTTTATGTCTGAGCTCACAACCCATCTCCCAATTAAGCCTTTTATTCATTTGCCTCCTTTCATTTTAATTTAGCTGGTTGTACACATGACTTTGCCGATCCTTCCTTTATTCCATAATTCCTAACACATTTGTTCACTACATTCAGTCACCACATTATTAAGTTTTCCTGCTTGTCGTTGCAAACGGCCCGATCCAGTAAACAGAGACGGTGAAGAGGCTGACTGAGTTACTAAGTGTTCAACCCGGTCTGAATGTGATTCTGAATGTGGTGTGATTGTTGTGCCAGACGATCTGGTTCCGGCATCTCAGGAACAGAAACACCCTGCAGTGTCTGCAGTTTGCTGAGGATCACTGGGGCTGACGACACCTTCGTGATGATTGGGGTCACAGGAGACATGACACCTCAGTACAGCACCAGTGTGCAGGACGGCTTCGCGGAGCACAAAATTTGCTCCCCTTGAAGCAGCTCTGACTGCTAAAGTGGGTCCTGAATGGTAATTGTTATGGGTTCCTACGTGCCACTCAGTGTATATACCTTTAAATGTGATGTTTACCGTGGTGAGCTTGAACTGTAAAGGTTCACGCTAATCCCTTATTCTGTACCCTTACAGTAGGTCACTGTTAAACTGCTGCTTGCTTCCGGCGTCTCTCCGGCATGTTAGCATAGATCGCACTGTATTTGCATTTACAGTGTTCCAGTTTAGTCTCTGCTAACAGTTTTCCAGACCCTGTTGTCAGGTCTGGGTTCTCTGCATTGTTATCCAGTTTTGATGAGGTGCTGAGCCCGGGGAACATACGGGAATGAGGAGTGCACAAGGATCGATTTTGGAAACTGCAGATGGCTTCATTAGCACTGAGCAGCACGGCGGACATCACTCTTAGAGCCTGTGCGCGATGAGATCAGGAAGACGGGGGCAGAAGCTGCCCCTGGGGTAAAGACGACGGCGGTGTTGAGGTGGGGAGACGGGGAATTGGAGATATGGTGAGCATGCTAAAGGACAGGTGGTTCTCGCTGCAGGAGGCAGGCAATGCCATCTTACACTGCTGGGGGGAACAGGTGTCAAACCTCCCCCCCCCCTGCCAGCAACAAGGTGTGGAATCATTACTGGAGTATTCCAGGCATGAGCAGTCAGTGAATTCTTGCTCCTTTTGCTGTATGGGTTCACTAGCCCCTGCAACTCCCTCTGATGAACTAGATGTGTGTTTCAGCCAGAGCCAGATGGCAACATAGCTCCCCCTGGTGTTCATGAAAATGGACTGCAGTGACAGACACCAGCAAAGAGGGGTCTCAGGTCTACAATATGTCCAAGAACGTATTAAGTTACCACATCATTATGTGGTATCACAGTTGAGTTAATTGCATGCATTTTCAATATTTACAGTGTAGTCAAGCTTAGCATGCAACTGTTAGCAATACAGATAAGTGTCAGTAAATTAGTTCAGCTGTTTCCATGGCAATATAAATTGAGAATTTATTTTTTTAAGCAGACACTTCTTCCCAAAGCGACATACATTTTGAGAAAGCAAGGTCACCCAGAGCAGTTGGTGGTTAAGGGCTCTGTTCAAGAGCCCTAAAGCAAAATTACTCTGACTTCAGGATTTAAGTCAGCAACCTTGCGATCACAGACATAGGGTCCTAACCTACCAAGTCACACAGCGCCCCACATACATCACAGAGGCATTCAGATAAACTACGATTCTATCAGAGACACAGTTCTTGTGGTATGGCAGGACTAACACACAGGGAAATACTGGAGAGACAGTAACATAGAAGGGTCTAACTAGGATCTAAAACACAGGTAACACTAACAGATGTACATTCACAATGAGTAACAAAGGAGTATGGTTAGGCTAAGCACATATATTGATTTACACTTACAACAAGGGCTAAACCAGGGGCAGGTGCAGACCATAACAAGAAGTAGGTCTGGAACAACAAGACACAGTTGAGAGTCATTACCACTTATGATGGATTGTTCCCTGCCTTGCGCCCATAAAATTTGAACTCTGGTTTAATTGGACTTGTTTAGTTAAACTGATGGCAGTACAGAACTTGATCCGAACTTGAACTACAGCTTTCGATTCCAAAAAGTGTAAGGGAACAGCTTTGGGGTGCCGGTACCGTGTCACAGCATACATCAAAATAAATAAAAGTTTTCGCTGAATCCTACACAATCAATCCAGATGTGCTCAAAGGGCTCTGCAACTGCAGGCATGGGGTGCAGGGCAGCCAGTGGAATAGGTTGGTTCCGTTTCCCAATCTTTTGACAGATGAGGCAACATCAAAGCACTGCTATTTGGTGACAGCTCCAGTGGAAGGCAACACTTTTGGGGCAGGGTATTATGTGCTGTGGTGCTGTCTATGTTACACATCCTGTCCATCCACTACAGCCCTTAGTCATTCCCATCCCTGCAGTCCGATTTCGGATTTTCTCTCTGCATCCCTGTTTCCAGTTTTCTGCCTCCCGCTGGTTCAAAACCCATCAAACCTGCAAGGTGGAAGCTGCTGTTCCCTGCTTCCTGTTGATTGTTGTTTGCTTGGTTCTTGTTATATTTTGACTACAGACTCAATACTGGTTCTCGGCTTTTCGCCTCTGCCCTCCGGATTTGCTAGCCCTTTGGCCTCTGCCCTCCGGATTTGCTAGCCCTTTGACCTCTGCTCTCTGGATTTGCTCGCCCTTTGGCCTCTGCCCTCCAGATTTGCTAGCCCTTTGACTTCTACTCTCTGGATTCGCTCGCCCTTTGGCCTGTGCCGTCCGGATTGGCTAGCCCTTTGGCCTGTGCCCTCCGGATTTGCTCGCCCTTTGGCCTGTGCTCTCCGGATTCGCTCGCCCTTTGGCCTGTGCCCTCCGGATTTGCTCGCCCTTTGGCCTGTGCCCTCCGGATTTGCTTGCCCTTTGGCCTGTGCCCTCTGGATTTGCTCGCTAGGCCTAATGCTAACTGGATTCTGGATTGTTAGACCATGATTTCACCAGTTCCCTCTTGTGTGAGGTTCCATAGAAAGTAGCTGCCATTTGGTTTTGTTTTTTGTTATTCAAGACCTAAATAGTTAGCATTACTCAAAATGGAGGTATTGTCATGTGAAATATTCATTAGAATACGAATTAGTTGTTCTTTGAATGGTGTAATTATAAATGAACATGGATGTTGTTCTAAAATATGTCAACACCTTTGTTATCTTCCTGGTCATACTGTGTGTGTGTGTGTGTGTGTGTGTGTGTGTGTGTGTGTGTGTGTGTGTGTAGGTTGTTTGGGACCATAAGAATGTGCTTGGGGCTAGACACTTTAAGTCAATAAAATTTATATTGATTTTTTGAAGGGAAATTTGTCATTTCAAATGTGATGATTTCTAAAAAAAAACAAAACTGCTTGAGAGTGAAGTTAATGGGCAGGTGCTTCTTTGGAAATCCTATCTGCCTCTGGCCTGTGATACTGTAGAGCTCAGATTAAAACCCATAACAAGCTGGTGAGTGACAGCATTTGAGCGTGAAGCACTGAGTCGGCCGTACAATGAACTGCCCCCCCTTTTTGCTTCACTACCAATGGGCCTCAATGTTATTTTTCAAATAGCAAACAGTCACACCTCTCTTTTCTATTACCCTGTTTGTGGAGCTAGTTGGTGATCAAGCTGCCAACAGACCAGCAGTGCAGAATCTTGAGCCTGAAAATCTGTTAAAAATGTTTCTGCTGAAGCCCATCCTGGTATACTAGTGCGGCTGTCGTGATGATCACGTTTTTGTCGCAGGGTGGTGAGGAAGCCAGTAAGGTACCATACCAGCGGTGAGCGCTAGTGTCTCATCTAGCAAAAACACCCTCAGACAAATCAGATCCATAATCTGCTGAATTTCTAAACTTTATTGTGAGCCTGCTTTGTTTGTATTGTAGGCTGCGTGCGTGCAGATGGGGGGAATTTGCTCTACATACCTGTGTCATGGGCTCTTTCACCATTTGGCAGGCATCCGGCTGGGCTACTGAAGACGGCATGTCTCTCTGCTTCCCCTCAACTTCCATTCTCACAGAAACCACCGGAGGTGTCCACCAGCAAAGATGCTTATAGGTCATTTCTGCGTTTCGAGCCCTTTCGCTACGTGCAAAATATATATCAAAAGAGGCAATTTGTTCTATATGTTTATAATTATGAGCTGATACCAATCCTCACACACCCCTTCGTTTTCCAGATTACTTTACCAGCAAATTTTAATTATTTTAATATTTGTGTGTGAATTTCACATTCAGTATCTGTCACTCACTTACAGGCACTTGTGGTTAATGGACACAGTGGAATCATTAATAAAAATGTATAGAAACACGTAATCTGAAAACCATGTAGTGTGCATGATTCTCCACCATCGAAGCTTAAACCACAATGCTGATCACGTCTGTCTCACTCAGCTTCATCATTATCAGCCCTTTAATCCCACCCTTTGCACTTTGAACGGTGTAATTATAAATGAGCATGGATGTCATTCTAAAATGTGTCAACACCTTTGTCATCTTCCTGGCCATATACCCACTGTGTGTGTGCGTGTATGTGGGGGCCGGGGAGGATGGGGGTGTATATATATGTGTGTGTGTGTGAGAGAGAGAGGGGGAGGGGTTGAATGAGTTTTTGTAGGGTACATGTTAATCTCACTTGGTAGTAGTATACCTTTTTTTTATAATCTTTAAAGTGCGAGTATTCATTTTTAAATGGAAATTGGTGCTTAAGTGCACAAACACATGATAGATGGGTATTTTATGTACAGCAGGGTCTTTGAAGCAGCAATTCATGGGAAAGTGTAAATTCAAATATTCAAGAATCTGTTAAATCTGCCATTAATATGCCCATAATGCTGGACAATGGGACACTGACTGCCTTGATTTAAGTCCCATGATCCTCTTTTCTGACTGCATTTTCTCACTTTCTTGCTGAGCCCACACCTTGATTGTCAATTTGTAAAGCTTGAATTATTATTCACACATCAATTGTTGGACCTTTTTTAATACAAACATGAATGAAAAGTGGGTGTAGTCACTGCAGTGTAAATGCATGGCATTGATTCTGGTAAAGCATATTCTCACTTCCAGTTTGCTTTTAAATTCAACTTGAAATTGCATTAAAAAAAAGGTCTTTAAAAGTCGTAAATTCCACATCAGGATTTCTGCAGACACTCTGATCTATAACTCTGAGTCCTACACCACCCTCGTATGTATCTTACCCAATGTGCCTTGTCACTCACAGTATTAAAGTAAAGAATATTTATTTATTCTTTTTTTTCTTAGCCAAAGGTGCAGAACGACTGTGTGATAACTTAGCTTTTCCCAGAAACATGTCTGGTTTTATATAATGTTTTAGCCTTATAGAAGTTGCTGCTCCGCTTATCTATGCACCTACACTGGTTCCTTGACAGCTGTATGCTCGTTATGAAGCATTTCGCTAACTTCTGTGTTGATGTGGGCAAAAGTGTCTAAATAAATGTAAAACAATGTATTCCATCTAAGGAGGCTCATTGTAACTCTGCCATAAGTATTTAAAATGATGGCATTCCTTACTGTGATTGCTAACAAGATTAGAAGGGAATGTCCCAGTAGTTTTGGTCTTCTAAGGTTGGATGAGGCATCTAACCTTCTTCAAGGAATGGCACCTTTATTTCCAGATTGCTTTGGCCCACTCAGAGCTGGCAAGCAAGCCCTGGCACGTACCATCTGAAGGCTAATAGGGGCACACATACACAGCCGCAGAAGCAATCTGAACTCTATGAGAAAACAAAATCAGCACGTCCCCTGAGTCGGGCTCAGTAAGTGCTGGAAGTGTATTCGAAAAGATACCAAACTACATGTTTCTGGTTTGTTTCCAGACAGAGGGCAAAAATGCCAGGGGGGACCAGCAGGTGGGAGTGTTGGCACGTGATTTTTCACCTGTACGGGCTATACCGAGGGCTTCCAAACGCTGTTTACTTCCTTTTTTAAAATTATTTTTCAAAATCTGTTTAATAAATGGAATCCTGAACTTCACGATTTGTACTGCTTGTATTCACTTGCAGCCGCGTGATTCACTGTTTGCAGGAGCAGGCTGTTTCAGTTAACAAGCAGGTGTTTCTTAATTAACTGACTGTTTTCACACAAAAACTGTCTAACTGCCCAGGTTACTCACGCCTTTGTTACCGTCTTAAAGGACCTACAGCTGCCAGCCCCCGACGCTGACAGAGACTCCGTTAGCATGCTAATTAGCGGAGATGTTGAGAGGCTGCGGATGCAGGGGCGACCTCCGACACAAAGCCACTTAAAACACATCAGCGCGAAACGATGTATTAATGACCCGGTGTGCAGAGAGTAATTTCCCAGACAGCATTCACCCAGCCGAAACGTTATATTCAAAAGTGTCCCGTATTCCAAAAGGCCACCGACTGCTATATCAGTTCAAACGGATGCATTAATGACTCATAGTGCCCGTCATGCAGAAACATCGCCGGCTGCGGTCAGGGAGCCCAAAGGTGATTTGCAAAAATAATGCAATATCCGTAACGGCCACCCGGTGGCAGTGTTGGCTCAGGTATCTCAGCCCTGAACATCTGCCTGCAATTCATGCCACTTGCATGTTCTCCGTGGTATATGACACACATCTCCCCACCTCTCCATCATCCATGCTGTACATTTTAGTGCTATTGAGATGGACACCATGGGGCAGAAGCTCAGATGAGACCCTACAGCTGGGGGGAGGGTCAAGATCCTTGCATCTTTTTACATTTCCTGAAATATTAACGAGCGGTGCGTTCACATCATATGGAATCCCAATAGGCTGTCGACTGCAGAAATCGGCTGCTTCTCTGAAGTTTCACGGCAGCTCAAGATCCAAAGTTTCACAGCTGCCACTCCGACATCCGTAACAAAATGGAACCCAGATTCCCTGGAAGTGCTGGTAAAATATTTAAAGGGTTGACAAAGCTGATGTACAAACGGTCCCCTGCCAGCATCCCGTCTTGCACGCCTGGATTCACTCGGCAGGTTTTGGGATCCGCACCTATTTTTTGGGGGCGTGCAGAACAATCTTTGTCCGCCTAAACTAACTGTTGTTCAGCCTCCAGCCCTCACACCCCCAAACAGGGAGTATTGTGAGGTCACAGCATGCTTTGTTCCTCCTGAATGTCACAGAATCCCCAGAGTCAGTGTGAAAGAACGTGAAATGTTATCTAACCAGCTCCACTGCTGAAGTCCTGGAGCTCTGGGCCTGGCCGGGCGATCCTCCATCCACGGAGGGTAACTCCCTGTGCTCCGTCTCCCTACCAGGGGAGGGGAGGACAGAGGAGCCGATGAAGGCCCCCCCCCCCAGGTGAGCACATCCCTGCGAAATCCATAGAACGGCATCCCCCAACCTCCCATCTGCTCAGACTTTCAGATGCGATGTTTGACTAAGCTTAGGTCAGGCATGTGAGATCAGGACGGCAACAAGGCGCTCGAAGACGCACGCTGGTAGCCTCTGGCTCTCATTCCAGCAGTAACCCTGCTGTTGTACCTTTAAGGAGAATGTTTAATCGAAAATGCCCAGCTGCGTAGATTGGCACGATTGTACGAAGCTCTGGACAGACATGACAGCTTAGCAGTTAGGATTCCTTGTGCACGAGCCTTAGGCCAAAATGAGGTGTAATTCTCTCTCTCTCTGTCTCTCCTCTCTCTGTTTAGTTGGGTTTGGACAGGACAGGAGGGCAACGCTCTTCCAATGCTGCTCACGGCCGATCCCCCATAATCCCCCTGACCGGTGACCTGCCTTCCCTCACCCGCCCTGCTCTTGCCACCAACAGCTTTCCTGTAATCAAAATCTCAGAGGATATTTGCATCCATTATGCCATGTGTCATATGCAAATGAACTCCACTAATTTGGACTAATTATTCCAGCTGTATATTGAATTATTCAGTCCCTCTGGGCATTTAATCAAACCGCGGTTGAGGCAGCAGCGTCGGCGTGTCCTGCTCTGCCTCCTAGTATGTCTAAATAAGATCTGGAGATGCCCACACAGGTGGCAGGGAGAGAGTCCCACGCTGCCCACTGTCCTCCCTCTGAAGTGGGCCGCTCTCAGCTGGACTGCTACCTGACAGCAATATGGGTCTTTGAGCTTTTCTGGGCTGGATATCTCTTGTCCAAAGGCACACTGACATCTTCAGGATGTGCAGACCGCCAAGGAATAAACTGCCTCACTCGCTGCCCTGCTCCCCAGCTCATACAAACTCTTTTTCAGTGAACATAGAGTAGACACCTAAATGAATAAATGCTCTGTCTCCCATTTACCCCCATTACACGCAGAAGCTGTTATCTGAATGATGGACAGATTCTGGAAGTGTAAAATACTGCTGTGGGAGCAGGCATCGGGGCGCAGTCTGAGAAGCAGTCAGGCTGGAAAATGTCCGATGAGGACAGCAGAAGGAGAACAGTGAGCATGTCTCGGGGCTCGGGACCTAAACTGGCAAAGCTTCACTGAAGCATTACTGAAGTCCGGAAAGTTCTGGTCAAGGAAATATAACTCAGGCCTTTGTGCCGTATCCTTACGTAACTATGGGAACAGCAGCTTCCTTCCTTTGATGATTGGTACTACGGGCCTGCACCTTGGAAAAAGCAGGTAATTTCTTTTGTTACAGAAGAATCTTCAGCCCAGATATTCCAGGACAAATAGGCTCCAAGGCTGGACTGGCCATCTGGGATTAAACATCTGCCCTCGTCTGACATTTCCTGGTGGCCCCAAGGGATTGTGGGCTAGCAGAATGTATTATGGAGGACCCTGAAGTCCAGGACCTATTTTAAATCCCTGTCCAGTCCTGATTGGTTACACACACACACACACACACACACACACACACACACGCTTAAAGAAAAGTATGAATAAATAATGTGTTTAATTGTAGTTTTTCCTTTTCAATTTCATTTCTGGCTTATTGTCTTCTGTCTAAAAGGTGACTGATTCCAGGTAAATAGCGGTAGTTTTTGCCCAATTTGGCTTGTTTTCGAATAATGGACTATGACGGATATCGATCATTGGGGCCTTACAGAGTGCAGACGTTGATATCAGTGGGCCCTGAGCAGTGGGTACTTTGTTATCCATGTAAACAAGCAGGAAATGCATGTTTTCACTGGCATCCATGTTGTGTATTTGTGTATTTTGAGTTGTTTTTTGTGTTTATGAAATGCCTCATGAATCTGGTCAAACCGAGCCACATGTTCCCCATCCCTGATGTACAGTAAGTGAAGGTTTCCACAGAACATACTGTATCTGCACACAGACACGCACAGACACACACAGACACACACAGACACACGGCACCATGGTAATAAAGCATTGATGCGTATTTGGGCAAAATGTGACGACACTCTGGAAAAGTGTGAGTCCCACCAGCTTTATTTATTATTCTATATCTTTATTCTACCCGTTTGCAGGTGAGGGCTGCCTGACTTTGCTGCCTCCCGGCAGCGACGGGGCCGAGACAAACGCCGCCTTGACAAATATCAGTCACTGAATAAATGCCGCCCAGCCGAACAGGACAGGCATTCTCCAGTCCCGTCGCTGTGGGCCAAACCACAGCGGCAACTCTGTAAGCAAATAACTAAATAGCTTTCACAGCCTGAGTGTGTGTGTGTGTGTGTGTGTGTGGTGGGGGGGCACAAGGATGAGAAAGGAGGGTGGAGCTTGTGAAAAAAGGTATGAAAAAGAGCACCCAGGAGAAAGAAAAGGAAGCCAAGAGAGAGAGAGAGAGAGAGAGGAAGAAAGAGATAAAAGTACATGAAGAGGCTAACAGAAAACGCTGCCTGCCATCCACAATGCAGCACCATGGTCTTGGAGAGCTTGACTGTGAAGATTAGCTCTGCTGTTGCTGCCCATGGGGACAAGCTAGGGGCGCAGGGGACTTTCACAGGCGCGTAGGGGACCTTCACAGGCGTGACTTCAGAGTGCTGTGGTGTCCAGGAAGCATTTCAATGTTAAAGCTAACAAGCCAAAGGAATTTGTGGCGTGGGCAGAAAACCGCCCCCACCCCCCCCCCCCCCCCCCCCCCGACCCAACACACACCAACCCGAGCGATGTCGTTGCAGGGTGGGGGGGGCTGGGTGGAAGGGCGAACACGACA
>JAABNY020000025.1:21695390-21711562 GCA_015164015.2 Brevimyrus niger | reverse complement strand
ATAATATACAGTGACTATTTCAAAGCCCTAAATGAATGTTAAACACATTGGGCTAAATCTACAAAATCCTGCATAAAGACAACAGAACATATCACATTCACCGTTTATTGAATGTACTTTTTTATCATATCATCCAAGATTAGTATATAACTACTTAATATCTAGAAGTCTAAAACTAGTCACTATCAAACAGTTTCAAAGTTTGCTCTTTATTCTGGTATTTGGGTCAATGTGGTCATTATTGACAAACCTGCCAAGGGATCCATCTTCTCTTGCTACATTAAGAGTTATAACTATCTATAATTTATAACTAGAGTTAGCAAAAATGGTAATGTATTAAACTAGGGCTATAGTCTTAATTTATACCTTCACTCATACACGTTTTATGCATTTCAATATTTTTCATACTTTCTGACAAATACATTTTTTAATCAAGTCAAATAAATCATCTATAAGGATCAAAAACTAACAACAACTGAAAATGCATGCAGTTACTGTAAATACACTCATTTTGAGATGTCAGCTTTCAATAACATAAAACAACTTTTCAGTTTAAATAAAACTTGAATTAGCTTCCTCATGACACACTAACTAATGGTTTTGATTTTAGCTGTGAATGTGAAAATCCCAGCTGAAGCACACATACTGTTTACAGCCAGGAAGGAATATTATAGATCTCTATCAAAAAAATCTTTGTTTATAATGTTCTCCCACAAGAGTATCAAAGTGCATTAATGTGTTATGATTTCAAATTAATTCTTCGCATTGACTTTCACAGTAATAATTATGGTCCTTACATATTTCAACACTTACCACCACTTCCCATGAAACTTGAACTCAAACATAAAAACCCTCATATAATCATGGTAAGTTCATTGTCTTCTTTCCATTTCCTCTTTAGGAATAAGTTGTCCTCTGTATTCCAAGTGAAAATCTCCTTTTGAAAAATGTCCACAACTAAATACTCCGCGGCCTAATTAAAGCAGAATGAACATAATTATAATTTGTCTTACGTAATCAGCCAGAAATGCAGTATTCAGTCACTGGGGAGTTTAACTTACCTTTATATGGACTGATGTATCTTCTTTCAAATCCACATTTGTCAGTGCATGTGGATACATGGTGAGCTGCATCTTCTTTAGGCTCTGAACTACTTCTGCTGCTCCGCTGCCTTTCTGCAGCCATAGGACTGCTTCCATTTATAAAGTATAGGTTGGTTTATCACTAATATACTATTATAGACTTGTGCAATACTACAAAATTAACTTGTTAAAATGTCAAGAGCTGGTGCATTTATGGAAAATATTTAATTTGACAGTCTGATATGTTTCAAATGTATTGTCACGTCCGCGGCCCCGGCGGGGCGGGGCTCCACAGGTGGTGCAGGTGGCTCGTCAGAGAATAGCCGATAAGAAGGCTTCGCACCGGATAGACGGTGCGAAGTATTGAGCCACATGACTTCAGTGAGCCGTGCCAAGCGATTTAGCGTCCTCTGTGTTCCCTCTCGCTCCATTTGTGTTTACCTTACCTCGACCCAGCCCCTCTTGTTCTCCACCCTTCTTCCCAGACCAGCTCCCGTTCCTGATCCCTCCGTCCCGAACCTCCCAAGCTCCGTTCCTGCTTCCGACCCCGAATCTCCTGCCTCGTCTTCCCGTCCAGGATTGACCACCCGGATAACGACCTTCACGCCCGTCCACCGACTTCGATTCTCGCCACGCCCTTTACTCCTGTTTGCCTCGGCTTATTGCCTTCGCAATAAAAACCCTCTTCCTCGCATACCTGGGTCCACGTCTCTGTGCACTCTCGTCACACAAACGCTTCAGATATTGTTTTTCTCGATTATACATCTCTTTGGATGAAAAGCATCTTCTAAAACAGATGTAAAAATGTAAGTGTGAAATGCCAGCCGGGGCTCTGCAAGCTGACAGGTGAGTGCTTTCCAGCGGGACCACCGCTGGGTCTCGATGAGGATCCACATCCCAGCCTCTCTGCCGCTTGCAGAGACGTGGCCCGGGCAGACAGCGCCCCCTGGAATCACGAAGGGACATGGCATGGCCAGGAGAAGCGTTAATAAAGAGGGAGCCTGTCAAAGACAGAAAACTTTCCAAATATATACTGTCTTTTTATTTCTATAAGTATGGGATTTTATAACGCTGGACTGAAAATAAGTGGGAGGACCTGAGTGGAGGACAGGCCCAGATAAATGCCCAGATGCAGGACGTGTTAAGGGACATCCTTAATTAATAAGGGAATAACGACAAGAGAAAATGCAGCATAAGGGTCGGCCAATGGGCAAACTGAGACCCCGTCTCTCGCGGATGGCCTCTCGCGGCGGAGGGCTGGACCTGTCCTCCGCTCCTGCTTAATTGGCACTCTTTTCTCCATTTTCACTCCTCTCCCAGCATGCTCTGGGGGGTGGCCATGGGGGGGCGGGTGCTCTGGGAGGCCGCTGGTGTGTGGGAATGTGTGCTTATTACATGTCCGTCTCACCCTGTGCTGCTGTAACTGGGCTGCCTGCCGAAGACGGGATCGTCAGTGCAGGTCTCCACCAGCTTCGGAAAGGAGAAGACAAACCCAAGGGCAGCCCCCTTGCTCACAGTTCTGTTTATACACTCAAGACAACAAGTGGCATTATTTGAGTCAGGGCCTATCAGGTAGCAGAAAGAGAGGGATACCTTTGGATCCATAATTGTAATTGGTGCTCACGCAAGGTTCCGTCCAACTCGGAAAACATTTCTGTTGGGGTGTGTGATCATGTGTTTGCACTATTCTCCAGTTTAAATCATGTCGCGCCCCATAATCATGGTGTTTACCTTGAACCTGGGCTGGCCTGGGTTGAGTGGGCCTTGATTTGCATCCCCTTTTGTTTTACGTTAAATGTTGAGATGTGGTAACTCAGGACTGCACTGTAAGAGTCACACTGTGTGGGCAGCAGCGATGCGTAACTCAGCTGAATATCAGCACAAAAATCTTACATGTTTCTCTCAGTTTGAACGCTGTTTTTACCTGATACAGGAGGAGGGCAGTTTTGTGTCTTGGGGGTCTTTGCACCACCCAAACTCCACTCGCCATCTCTGTGGAGAATCATGGCATCGATGTTGTATAATAGATCTCATCACCTTTCGCATACCCTGGTTCCACAATCATTGCAAGAATAGACTTTTTATTGCTTGAATTATCCCCTGAGGTGACTGTAACATTTTGCATTGTTGCTATTAATCACACTTATTATTCACAAATGGTAAGGCTAGTATTTTGTAAAGGATCATTGTCTTGTGCCAAATAAGCTGCTGTTATGAGGACCATACAGCGACTATGGAAACTATTACAGAATAAAGCTGGATGTAGTAATCTTTGCAAACCCGTCACCAGAACTGAGACCTGTTTCAAGGCATTGTTTCTATAGCAACAGCATCCCCCCTAGCTTTATTACTATCCCATATCATGACTGGAGGCCCCATTTACCCTGAGCTGGTTTCCACTTCGGATCAAATTGCCTAATGTGTTTTTAATTATGCCCGCAATGACAAACACAAAATCAGGAGGTATATATATTCGCAGAGGCCTCATGTAGCGAACAAAGCATGAACACTGCATTGTGGGAAATCCTTCATTCCACACATGTAACTCTGACAGCGCCGGGAAGGTCCTGCTGTGGTACATACATGTGACATAGCGGGGATTCAAAGAAATCATGTTTATGTGTAATGGTGACACATTTGTCAAAGGTTATTTTTATGAAAAAATGTGTTTGATACTCCACAGTCCGGTGGATTGAATGAAGCTGTTCGATGAGTCATCAAAAATGTATTTGAGTCTGAAATCTCCAAACACTTGTACTAAGAATCCTAATCAGGCAGTAAGTACAGCTTCCCCTTTTCAGAATTCAAATACCTTGGAGCATTTAAACAATAATGAAAATGTAATTGCATTCACACCCCACAATACCAAAATGAGGAACACTAAATTGGAGGTAAAAATGGCCCATTTCTGCCACATCAATACCATGGTGTTTGGTGTTGACTGCAGGATTCAAAATTTGAAGTTCTGCTTTGTTCACAGGTTGCAGGTTGAGGCTGAATACGCAGGCAGGAATTAATGTTGAGTGACGTGATGGCCCGACATTGAAACACGGACAAAAGATTGCAATGCAGATCATTGTTCATGTTATCCCAGTAATGATCCTTAACTTCAGATCCTGAAAAAAAAAGTTGTACGCAAACCATTTTCTTTTTACAGAGGGAGACTAATCGCACATTGACTTCAGAACTATTGTGTCTTCTGAAAAAGATGTGGAAAGATTTTTTCCACGGTAACATAATTGTTAACCGACATTTATTGTTTGTTCACAGACTTCGGGTGTGGGCGGCTGCATGCATGGTGGTTGGAGAATGAGAGCTGCTGGTGGAAATTGGGAGAGAGAGTGGAAGTAAGAGGCTGTCAGACAAAGGAGAAGACTAAGAGAATGGGGGGGGGCGGTCTTGTGTCTTGCCTGCTCTTATCGGGTCTGGCCAGCCGCACGTCACACAACGCAGCCAGGGGATGACGTGTCTGTTTTTATAACTTCTGCCTCTCATTGGTTCATCCTGGTACGTCTGCCCCGTCGTAAAATACAAAAATCGATACCCTAGTAATTTTGGAGGGATTTCACGGCCTGGGTAATTATGTTCTCCCACAATGCAGCGGGGCATGAGCTGATGGCACTGCGAGCTATTTTAGATTATGGGACGACTTCATTCCACTATCAGTTGAAGTCGGCCTACGTCTCACCTTTAGGGTTTAATTCTGCACCACCACCCCCCAGCCCATCTTTGCTCATTTCGTTCTATTTAATGCCCTTTCATTTAGACTTCATTGTGGCCCCGCCCCCATCTGATGCCCCACATCTCATGAATACTAAACCCACTGTCTCTTCCTGCTTACTGAAACACTCCTTGCCTCCCCTCTGCCCTCCGCGACTTGCGTTCTGAGCGTTAGCTTCAGTTTGGGATCCTTCTCTCTGTGGTCCTATAGTTCCAGATCTTTCCCAGGCATCCTGTTAGCGAGAGGGACACCCTGAGAGGGGGATTAGCTGCAGGATTTTCACCTGCAAGGTTCTTGCCTCCATGTGAATAATTAACTAGATATGTTGCAAAATTTGCTGGTATCCTACATATCCTACTATTTCAAAGCAACATTCAAATAGGTTGTAAAATATGTATCCACATAACCCCAGTCTCTTCTTTTATACTTTGATCAGTGGTTGAATTCCTACCAAATCCCATTCAAGGTAACACTGTTTGTACATTTAACCAATCAGCACAGAGCAGATTCACATCTGGGAGTTTCTGGCCTGACTGGCAGGCGCACACAGTTTCCTTGTAATTAATAGCTACTTTTCAGTGACACGAAAAAAAAAGGGAGAACAGCTGTTGATGTATCCAAATGATCGTGCTCATGTACGCCTGTCCTGGGACGACCTCCGAACAATCTGTGTCAGAAATGTGAGTCCTGCTCTGGTTTAAGAAAGAATACATTCTGAATGAGCTAAAGTATTCAAATACTTTAGTTGCAGTAAAAACGTCCATCCTGCAGTTTACGTCGGTTTGCCTGCACCTTGGAGAAATTAATCTTTTCTCAGCTTCGCCGGAAACGCAGGAACAAAAGCGTCTCCGGAGGATCTGTGCAGAAAGTCTCGCATTAGATTTCTCATTTGACAGGCTCCGTATTCCTCTGTCTCATATCGATTCCTCCGTTTATTGCCAGCGCACGGCATCGCGCACTTGAGCCGGCGAAGTCCCCCACAACCTACAGACATCTGCGCTGGCATCTGGCCGATTTCAGCAACCGGCCCACTTGAGCCATTTATACTCATCGATGGGCGTCAGCATCGCCCGGCTGCCGTCACGGCAGGCTTGATAGGTAGTGTGGACGCAGCCGTTTTCATTCTAGAGAAAACGGTATAAACTGATTAAAAAAAAAATTAATGAAACTGACATGTAAAATGACCAAAGCTATGCTGTTGGAGCAATGAGAAGCCACTTAGCAAATAGGTAAACAAAATTATATATATATATATATATATATACCAGCGATGGATGGTGACCTGTCATACGTTGGTCTCTGCCTTGCACGTGTACCTTCTAGCAAAGGCTCTTCTGGGACAACCAGCTTCAGAAAATGTATGTATGTAAATACAGCATGTATGTATGTGTGTGCAGCAGGTATGTATGTATTTATGTATTTAATGATGTCTTAAATTGTAGCACAAAAGTCGAGGAGAAACTGACAGAATCTCTCACAGGCCACGTGGGTCAGCTGACATCCTGTCACCCGGCTTGGGGCAGGATGGGTGTCTCCCCGCCTCTGGCTTTTGCTACAGGTCCAAAATAATTGCTCCGGTCCTCTGACACTCTCTGACCGCCACTCATAAATTGAGATAAGTTACTTTGAACGTCATGCATCTGGAAGATAAATCACTGATAAATACCGCGTCATATCGCCCCACAGCCCCCGACTCCACCTGTAGGAAGATTAATGAACGCATTTAACAAACCTAAAGCCAAAATGATGCCGTAGCTGTCTTTGTACCACGGGCCGTTTCCTCCAATGTCTTTTCCGGAACGAGAGTAGCTGCACAGAATTGCATATCAGCCTGGCTGCCTTGAATTTGTTATGGTGCAATTTGCCGCAAATTTCCCCCTGTGTCCTGGACTCATATAAATCCCGCGGTTATCAGATGCCCATAAATCACATTTACATTTGGGGCTGATTAAAAAAGATTTTTTTCAGCAAAAAATTTTGTGACCTGTTTGTTGATGCCGCACATTTCTCCCTCTGTCTCACTCCCTCAGACACTCACGCAGAGAGACACATACCCGTAAATACTGGGTATTAACATGCTACAGTGAATACAGATATACTGACCCCTTGCATGATGAAATATTGTCCCAAAAAGAGGGACAGAAATGAAGAAAGTCACAAACACGTAATTGCTAAATTCACTGGTCTTCAATGAATCCATCAAAGTTTTCCTCTTGATGTGCACAGCTATGAAATGAGCAGTAAAATCCATGGCTGGCCAGCATCAAGACTGTGAGACAGGCGACATGAGTATAAGAGGAAAGACATTAGGCATTAAACAACAAACGCAGAACAATAATCATAAATATCTATGGTGTGCATTTGGCAGAAAAGTGATGGTGTTACTGCATTGAGTCTACTGAAAAAAATGTATATGTGCAGTGGGCTGCTGGAACATCGGCTCCTCATTGGTTCTAGACACTGTGCTCATTAGGGATCCAATTGACTTCCATACAGTGGTCTGTGATTTCATCTGCCTTTGTCTATGTGTCCTTAATGTTTGGGGCTTGGAATCTGCCCTAAGAATGTCATCAGAGGGTGACGCATGACAGCCCCGGAATCGATGCCCTCTGTCCTGCATGAAAGCGGCTGTCACAGAGGATGTTCTCCTTTAATCCCCCTGCTTTCTGCTGCCCTTTAGACGCCCATAATGGAGTCCTCGTAGTTTTTCATCTTCCCTTCTGTTAGGAGTCCTACTGAGCTGCAGGGCAGTCAATGTTATCAGCTGAATATTCAAACGGTTAAAATTCAGAACAGACGGTGCAGAGGTGGGGAGCGGCTTTTAATGCTGCAAGAAATTATATTATGCTCTTTAATGTCAATATGCGGGTTCACTTATAAATAGTCAAGAGCCTAAAACGTGTTACAGTGCTGCTCAGGCTCATTTCTGAATAGCAGGCTGGTAATGCAAACGCTTACAGAAGCTTGCATTGCAAATGGATAGTTTGTAAACACTGTAATAAAGAAACAGGAGCCATCTGTGGCTCTTGTACACAGTTTCATGGCAGGATAATTGGCTGATAACTTTAATGTCCCCCTTAAAAGGTTGAAACAAAACATGTAAATTAAAGCTGAATTTTTATGCATCTGATCAGGCTTGATAGGATTTGAAGTCAAGGACACGCATGCTAAAAAGACCACTGCGGAGCAGGCCATAAAGAAAACTAACTTTTATTGACTTGAACCCGCACAACCAGGCTAAATGCTACACAGCAGGCGGTACGCTGTTTAAATTGGATCTCAATTAAGCTAAATTAGCGGGCACGCACCAGCTTTGGCAGGAATCGGGAGGTCGGCATCCGTATGGGCTCCTTCTGCAGAAGCCTGGGGGCTGAAGTGGATCACGTTTCCCTCTAGTGGTCGCAAAGACCCATTAAAATGTTAACCCGTTACAGCTTAAACAGAAATTGTCCCCCAATACGACGGCTGAGTGCTGGAAACCAGAGGAATAAACGTATTTGTAACTTGATCATTGGTTGGGGAGTACATGAGTTCTTTTATGATACTCACTCAGTCACTTCTTGACAGGTTTACGACGGCAGAAGTTCCCATTAAGCGTGAATAATAAGCTAACACCATGAATAATACATTCATTAAATATTAAAACACTGTGAACACTGCTACAGTATTGAAGTCTACACAAATACTCATGTTCCATAATAAGTACCATAAAAATGACATACATACTCAAACTCCATTTGAACCCTGCAAATTGCCATAAATATACGTATATGTGATGACAAGCATCATAAAAATATAGGGCGCTATTGATGTAGCAGAAATCTGTACTTGCACAAAAAATATCCGAGATGCATAGAGTTTACGAAAGCGCTATGCAAAAAGTAGCATCAGTCGACATGAACATTTACACTTTCTCTTGTTTATTTGATATGTCTTCTTTACTACTGTGCTTTTGATGCATGTGATTTTACTATAAGATGTGTCGAATGGTATGGAAAAGTAAATTTGATGTAAAGTTTGACTCGGGTTAAGGTTTGTGGAATGTATTACTGACTATAGTTGACAACTGCTTGTACGGTGTACGGTGAATGAACGCACACACAAAGTCACGCCAGCGTTCGTGTTGTGCCCAGCGTCAGGCGAGCAAGCAGGAAGTGCGGAAGGACGAGCCAGGCAGGTGAAGATTCAGGACACAACGGTTTATTATGGGGAAATGAGGGCAGACAGCAACAAACATCAATGACGGATCTGGGGTTACAGATTCAGATGTGGACTTAAATACACAGGATTAAACAAGCTAAACAGGAAACAGCTGGTTACAATCAGGGTAGTACACATGGTTAATGAGGGGGCGTGACACACATGAGGATCGGATGAGATGGGCATGACAGAATCACCCCCCAAAGGCGCGCACTCTGAGCAGGTGAACCTCAGGGGAGGTGACAGATGAGACAAGACCGGGGATACGGGACCTGGAAAACAAGACCAAGAACAGTACTGGGGCACAGGGAACAGAACTGAAACAGAGAACAAACACAAGGGCAGGAGCCAGGACAAAATCTGACATAAAACGAGGAACGCAGACAGGCATACCAGGAAGGGAGACAGAAGGGAAACACCAAAGGGAGCAACAAAAGGACCAGGAGTGAACAGAGGAACCACTGAGGGACGAGACAGTAGGGACGAGGAGCAAACATGGGAGGCACAGAGGGGCGAGGAGCAACCATGGGAGGCCAAATGGGAAAGGCAGAAGGACAATGGAGAGCCGGATGGAACCATTGTGGGTGACGGCCAGCAGCTGGAGGGGCATCAGGCAACAGGGAGGCAGGAGGGGACCACGAAGGGGGCGAGGAGACAGGGAGTGAGTCAGGGCACCAGGAGAGGCGAGGAAGAAGTCGGAGGGGAGGCAGACGCAGGTGTGGAGGAAGGTGGAGCTGTGGCAGCCGATTCGAAGGAGGGGGACCCACAGGCGACCGAGGAGTCAAATCCGGGGAACCCACAGGCGACTGATGAGGCGTCAGAGGTGGGACCGAGGAAAGCCAACGAGACATCAGAGGTGGACCTGCAGGTGACCGCTGAGCAGGAGCCCATGGAGCTTCGCTGGACGGCGCGGTAGTGACCAGGACCGGAGCCTTGCTGGGCGATAGGTCAGGCATGGTGGTCAGACCAGGCAGGTCAGGCACATCAGGCACGGTGGGACATGAACATCAGGTGCCGACAGGAAAGGAATATCAGGTTCCAGTAGGACAGGAACATCAGGCGGGTCAGGAATAGGCAGGTCAGGAAAAACGGGCGGAACAGGCTGGTCAGAAACAATGGGCGGAACAGAGACATCAATTATTGCTGTCAGGGTTGGCACCATAAGAGCAGGTGTTGCCCCTTTCAGAGCTCTTTGGACCCGCGGGATAGCACCCCATATTGCCCTGGGTCCCTGAGCCAGGTGTGCCTCCCTGAAGCTGTAAGCTGCTAGTGGCTGCAGCTCTGTACAGCAATGCAGACTTTGGGCATCTGTACCAACAAAGCGGTGGGGATGTCCAGGGTGAGCCCTGCGGAGAGAAAGCAGGCCCCCAGGAAGATTGTTGGGGCTTCTGCTGGTCTCCTCTCCTTTCACTTTTTCTTTTTCCGCTGGTTGGTGGTTGTAAGCGGAGGTTGAGCCTTATCCGGATGGATGGACAGCGGCTCAGCAACCTGTACCTTGTGCAGCGTGACTGGATGGGTCCTTCCCTCAGTCATGTGCTCCACCAGCTACCGGAGGTCTTCATGCACCTCTTCCATGAGGTGCGCGTTCCGAGGCGGAAGCATCCCACCTAGGAGGGACCTGCTCTGGCTGGCTAATTCCAGTGCCGTGGGGTTTTCTCAGACCTTGGTCTGGTTTAGCCAGAATATCACCTCCTGGAGCAAACTGAGGTGTTGTTTCTCAGCTCGCTGAGGTGAGTCTTCTGAGAGATCTGTCATTCTGTTGTGACTGGTGTCAGGCGAGGAAGGAGAAAGCAGGGAAGGACGAGGCAGGCAGGTGAGGATTCAGGACACATGGGGAAACGAGGGAAGCACAGGGCAGACGGAAACAAACATCAATGATGTATCTGGGGTTACACACTCAGACATGGACTTAAATACATAGGATTAAACAAACAAAACAGGAAACAGCTGGTTATAATTAGGGTAGTACACATGGTTAATGAGGGGGCATGGCAGACCCGAGGATCGGATGAGCTGGGCGTGACAGTTTGTGTGGCCTCCCCTGCACACGAAAGCAGGCGGAAGGGGAGAAAGCTAGAATATCAAGGTTATTATGGGTGATTAAATAATTTACAAGGAGACCCTTTGAAATCAGTGACCTAACATTCAAGAGCCCAATTTTCAAAGAGGCCTTGACTTCATTGGTCTCCTTTTTCAGCCGGCTAGTAGGTGTAAGTGTTCATTATGTTGTTGTGACGAATGCCTTAATGGGGAAGATGCTAACATACATGCTTTATTTTTAATACTAGGAACAGACACACTCTCAGCGGGGCAGTAATTAGTGACAGGTTCTCCAAAGAATCCTGGAAGGTTTGTGAGAACAGATGTCTGCAGACTAACTGATGCTCTGCTCTGCCAGGTTCTGCTCTGTTCCCATATTCAGCAAAATGCAAGTTTCCCGGCAGGTACTACAGGCCTGTGCAGTGACCTCAAGGTGCATCAGCCTCATAGCTACCCTGGGTAACGCAGATTGCAGGATTATAGAGCTAGCAGTGCTCCGCTTTTCTGTTTATGTCCAGAAATATGCTTAAATAAAGAGAAAAAAAAGATAATTTAAAGTAAATAAACTTCAGATTCTAAAAATGATACCGACCAACTTAAAATACCAAAAAAGAGAAAAAAAACTTAACTTTAAAAAGGGGAAAACAGCATTGCACAATTTGAGGGAATGTATTTTTCATCAAATTCTTGCAAAAAAAAAAACAGTTTAGTGCCGCCCACTCAGTGGAATACCACAAGAGCTGTCTGTTATCTTATTTGCATGTAAAACAGACTCTTTGGCTCAGTTCCTGGAGGTGCCCCCAGCAAAAATGAAAAATTGGTCTTCAAAGAGGCTCGTCCCCTAGTCAATGAAGGGAAAAGGAAGGACCCAGCGCCTCTGACCCTGATTGCTATTTTCCCGTCGCGTATTAATTCACATCGTTCTGTTCTGTCGTCTAACAAGAAACTCTCTTGCTGATATTGTATTTTGTCCCTCGCTCATTTTAGCTGGTGATTTCTCTGCATGTTTTAAACAGAGTGAATAATTAATCCTAACAATACAGTAGCAGCCATGGTCAGAGCCATCTTGGCAACGAAAGAGTGGAAATTACAGCTCCTTTGTTAGCATTTAGCATTAGCACTGACGTCAATCAGCACAGACACCTGTACAATTTACACATATCTTTTTTTTTGTTTGTTGGCTTGTTTTCTACCAAAAATATAATGCATTTAGCTAATGCATGCAGCAAAGCAACTTTATTTCGATTGCACAGGTACTGTAGCATGTAAACTCTCCCAATGACATTTACGCAGGGTGTGATGCAGAAACAATTAATTTGCCCAATAAATCTGTCAGATGTCTGGAATATTAAAATATGAAACCTGCCTGTACGTGGAAATAATCCCAATGACTGAAGAGTTCCGCATTTCATATAGAATCCTGTGTGTGAAGTGTTTTCAATTCAGGGATGTTTTCTGGGATCAAAATGTCAATAAGTTGAACGTTTCACGGTGTATCAAAGCACTCTGTTTTCCCAATAAATTCCGCAAAAATCACCTGTAAATTAAACTGCTCTCTGACTCTAGGAAAGGGCCGTGCAGGAAAAATAATCTCCCGGCAGAAAAAAGGTATACTTTTAAGCACACTTGATTAATTTAGCACATATCAGCGTTATTTTGGGTCACTGACTCTGGGCAAGTTGTTTACTGTCATGTGAGAATAGATTAATCTACTTTCATTACCGGCACTTCAGTGAACTGACGTGCGTGTGGGTGAACGTGGTATCAATTACCACGGGGTGAACTTTATCTTCATGAACAGGCTGGCATAAAACTTCTGGAGAGAAAAGCAGGTTGTGAGGCTCCTAGGGGGCCGCAGAATGTGGGAGAAGAGCAGGTGGGGGAGGGGCATCTTCGGGGGTATTAACTGACCCCTTCGGGTGTGGAGAAGATGGGAAAAACAACAAAAAAAAAACAAAAAGAGAATGACTGTAGCATTTTAGCATCAGTTTCCCTGTTGCTGAGGATCAGCTACGGAAGACAATATTTTTTGTATTTAGAACATGTGGCAGATCACGCTCATCCACTGAACAAAGTACGTTTTGGATTCTTCTCCTGATAGAACTAACAAAAAAAAAAATACATAAAATATAAAAAATACATATAAAGAACTAAAGAATAAAATAGGAAGAAAATAAGTCTCATATAAGAAGTTTATTTAGTTTACGTCCTGTTAGGGCCGTTTATTTTTCTATAAATACGTACCTCTGCAGTTCCCAGTCATACGTCTGCTTTGATGTGTTGTGAATGCCTTTGTTTTGCTTTGTGTTGTGTCATTCTAACATATGTTACTGACTGGATGGGGCAAGAGGGAATTCCTATGTAGTAATGTAGAAAAGGCAAATAAAGCGTCTTGAATCTTGAACCTCCATCAAATAATCAAATTTTTTCTTTGCCTTGATGGGACAATGTGATTTTGTGATGGCGGATCCCTGGGAGAAAAGACGCTCTCTGTTTTTACGTTAGGGTAAGATGACCGCCATGGAATGTGGTCGCCGAGGTTACAGACGGATGTATGGGTGTCCCACACCATGTCTGTCGTTGTGCGATGCTGAAAATCACCCAATGTCCATCTCACCTCTACACATTCCCAGGCAATCCACACTCTGCTCCCTCTGTCTTTCATACTGATTAATGAATTTGAGGTTGTGTTACTTCTGGTGATTTCACGCTTTTCATTTAAAGCATAATAGGCTTTATTAATGCAGTCAGTACTAAATGAATCTTCAGTGTTTCCTCACTGTTTATGAATGCAGCCCAAATAATAGGAATGCCCACAGCAAGTGCTCGTAAAAAATCATTATTCACGATGCGTTACTTGCTTAAATGGGAACTAAATGCCCTATTGCCTTTTTCCCCAAATTCCAAGGCAGTCTTGCAAAACACTGTTTTTGATTTTGTCTGTGGACTTTGTAGAGATTTTGTACAAATGTTTTACCGAAAGTTATTTACTGGGTTTTGCTGACAATTTTCAGGTGAAATAGCTTTTCTCAGATCACCACTACAAGAATTCTCCTGGGATGTGAAAGGGTAAAAAATTTTGATAATATTGTACTTAAAGCAGTCATCATAATGCATTACAAATACCTTCATAATGCGTAATTATGCATTCATAAAATATAACCACTGTTATAACTATGTATAAAAAGACACACATTACAGCCATGTTAATTATGCATTATGAATGCTCTGTGAAGCTCTCATTTATAATGCACTATACAGTACATACTTTCATAATGCAGTAGGAAACATCTTTAATTTTTATACTGGCCATTGTGTGATGTCCTACAAGATGTCCTACACTACACAAAGAAGGAAGCAAACGTGGTCTGTGCAGCATGTACTGTATTAGGGAGAGTCTGTGGTACAGTGGATGAGAGAGCAAATGTAAGATCTGATGATCGCTGGGCCCTCAGTGTCTCCATTAAAGTAGAGTATCAACGTGTAGTTTGCCTGGTGCTGGTTTGGAGATTTAAGTAAAGTTTTGAACATGAAAAATAGGGAAAATACGACCGCGATTTGCTTTAAATAGAAGCACCTACTGATCAACAAAATCATGTAACGATGACGATCCAAGCAGCTGTGCGAGCAACCAAGCAGAAATCACGTCTTTTGCGGGAGTCTCTCTCTACCCCTCTCCCACACACAGAGACTCAAAACACACCCCAAATGGAGGTCTTCCAAACACCACACACTCAGATCAAACACACATTATTTAATCAATTAGGAAATAAAGCCGACAGCCGGTTTCATAATCTTCTGAGGGGTTCTATTGATGCTGTAAAGCAGCATTGTTGACATTCTTCCTCATTGGGAGGCTCATTCGTCTTCTGGGATCCTTCAGTTTTAAACACCATCTGCATGTTTCACTCCCACGTTATTTATGGGGGGGGGGGGGGGTCACCCACTATCTGGCCCATAAATTATTGTCTCCTTGAGTAGGTCAATCAGTCAAATTCTTCACAAGAGCCACAGAATCTGAGTGATTAAATCTATGAAAGAGCAAGTGGCAAATCTTTGACGATTGCTCACTCTGCAGGAGCTAGCTGGTGAGTTATGTTTACGGGGCTCCTTCGGGGGATTGCCTTTGACGTGACCTTCCATTATGGGCAACTTGAAGTGATACTGGCAGAGTTAGTGAAGAAAGCGGGTGCCTTTTCACGCATATGTGCCACGACGTTCCACGGTCGTGAGGCTGAAAGCAACTCTATCTTACTTCCATCATTCGGTCTCGGTCGCTCACATGTTGTAGATTGCCTGAATCTCGCATGACATTCCCTCTAAAGCTCGAGATGTTGAAAAATATTGTGCAGCAGGCGCCTCGGGGCAAGGGTTGTGGGGGCTGGTGTGAGGAACTGCAGAAAGAACTGCATCTGTCTTTCATGTTCACCTTATTTGGTTCCTGCCGCTGGTCCACACACCCCATAGCATACTGATCAGAGGAATGCCGAATGTTCTATTCTTCCCATAATGCATTCCTGATACGTTCTCTAGATGTCTTCTGCAAACCCTCCCTGTATTTGCTGAGTTTAGGGTGCATGCAAAAGTAATTGCTCCTGCAGGGAGACAGCCAAAGAGAAGGCCTCAGTGGGGGAATCAGTCACAGCACCTTGTGCGAACTCACTCTCTCACACCCAAATCTCCTGCACCCCCTCCAGGCCCCAAAGTCTTTATAAACCTTCCAGAATCCATGTCCTACAACACCGCAGCAAAACAAACTCATCAAACCTATCGGCCTGTGTTCCCTTTTTCCCCTTCTTTCATTAGCACAGGAATGTTCCCATTAAAGGAAACAGGACACTGCATTTTAGACGGACTTCCTGTTCAGCATTCAGCAATCGAGCTCCGTACCTGACACCTAAAGAGCACTTAGACGTATTAGCTCTCCTACAACATTTCTCAGTGTCAGCGGCGCAGTCAGTGAATGTCAATTATTCACTGTGCATATGGCTCCCATGGGGGGGGGGGGGGGGGTCTATCAACAGTTGGGCCCAAAACGGCCAACAACGCAAAGACCGGGTTTCATGGGGGGGGGTGGGGGGGGTTTGGCTTAAATCACCATAGTTTTGTGCGTGTTTGGGGGTGGGGTG
>JAABNY020000025.1:21681462-21695290 GCA_015164015.2 Brevimyrus niger | reverse complement strand
AGAACATCACACGCACCCCCCCCCCTACCAATCGTCGAGCCGTTGGGGCGCGGTCGTCGCGATTCTAATTATCCCTCAGAGCGCCGCGCGCCGGGGGGGGTGCGGGGGGGGTCCATCTACAGTTTGGGCCAAAACCGGCTACAAACGCAAAACTGCGATTCACTGTGGGGGGTTGGGGGGTGTTGGATGAATCCACCATTATGTTGTCGCTGTTTCTTGGTGCGGTATTTTTTAAACAGCACTGGGGAGCTTTATATCTTAAGAAAACCACACCTTCTTTGCCATGGGGTGGGGAACTTCAGAAGGGGAGGGGAAACACCACGTAATGTGGGTATGTCACAGTGAAGACTGAGTTTTTAGAGATGCAGCTAGCAAGAAGCCAAAATGAAATACTAATTCCTAATTTGAACTGCACTTGCAAGATGTGTAAGGCTCTGGACCAATCCCACTTCACTTCTCATTCATAAAAAGCACCGATTGGCTGGCTTCCAGATGAAGGCGGGTGCTGTTCTAGTCAATACTGCAGCTGTTTGTAGACCACTGTGACATCTGTGTTTTCAGGAAAGTGATGGTGACACATTTCTGAGTGTGTGCTGTTTAAAAAATAAACAAGCCTTTTTTATTATAATGCAGTTTTAAAAAGTCTTTGTTGGTTTTGTTTATTCATTTTTTCCCTCTTATTTTTTCCCATTACATGCACCATTCTATTGAGTAGGGCAAAAAAGTATTTGGCAGCCACCGATTGTGCAATTTTTCCCACTTAAAAAGATGAGAGAGGTCTGTAATTTTCATCTTAGGTACACTTCAATTGTGAGAGACAGAATGTAAAAAAAATCCAGGATATCACATTGTATGATTTTTTTATTTATTTGTATAATGGTGCAGAAAATAAGTATTTAGCACCTGCAAAGAAGCAAGAATTCTGGCCCTCAGAGCCCTGTTACTGCTTCTTGAAGAAGCTTTTCTATCCACCACTTGTTCCATGTATTAATGGCACCTGTTTGTATAAAAGACACCTTGAAACAGTCAGACTTTAACCTCCACCATGGCCAAGACCAGAGAGCTGTCTGAGGACTCCATGAACAAGCTTGTACCCCTGCACAAGAGTGGGATCAGCCAATCTACAATAGGCAAGCAGCTTGGTGAGCAGAGATCAAATGTTGGAGCAATTATTAAAAAATGGAATAAATACAAGAATCTCCCTGGATCTAGGGCCCCATGCAAGATCTCACCTCGTCGGGTACAAATGATCTTGAGAACGGTGAGGAAACAGCCCAGAACTGCATGGGGGGAACTGGACAATGACCTGAAGAGAGCTGGGACCACAGTAACAAAGGTTACTATTAGTAACACACTACAGTACGTCGTCATGGATTAAAATCCTGCAGCGCTAGAAAGGTCCCCCTGCTTAAGCCAGCACATGTCCAGGCCCGTCTAACGTATGCCAGAGACCACCTGGATGATCCAGAGGAGAAAGTCATGTGGTCAGATGAGACCAAAATAGAAGTCTTTGGTATAAACTCCATTCACTGTGTTTGGAGGGGGAAGATTGTTGAGTTGCATCCCAAGAACACCATACCCACTGTGAAGCACGGGGGTGGCAACATTAGGCTTTGGGGCTGCTTTTCAGTAAAAGGGACGGGACGACTGATCCATATTAAGGAAAGGATGAATGGGGCCATGTGTCGTGAAATTTTGGGCAAAAACCTCCTTCCATCAGTGAGGCCATTGAAGATGTAATGTGGCTGGATCTCGCAGCATGACAATGATCCGAAACACACCGCCTGGGTAACAAAGGAGTGGCTGCGTACAAAGCATTTCAAGGTTCTGGAGGCCTAGCCAGCCTTCAGACCTCAATCCAATAGAGAATCTATGGAGGGAGTTGAAAGTCTGTGTTGCCCAGCGACAGCCCCAAAACATCACAGCTCTGGAGAAGATCTGCATGGAAGAATGGGTCAAAATACCAGCTACAGTGTCTGCAAACCTGGTGAAGACCTACAGAAAACATTTGACCTCTGTCATTGCCAACCAAGTTACATTACAAAGTATTGTGGTGAACTTGCAGTGACCCTTTTTATCTTCTGAACCATTATACAAATAAATTATTTTAAAATCATACAATGAGATTTCCTGTTTTTTTTCCCGTACATTCTGTCTCTCACAGTTGAAGTGTACCTATGATGAAAATTACAGACCTCTCTCATCTTTTTAAGTCGGACAACTAGCACAATCGGTGGCCGCCAGATAATGGATGGTATCTTAACGGATGAGTAATTGTAAACAGCAGCATTACAGCCCTGTAAAAAAACCGTCATGGATGGTAAAGTCAGGACATTGTCATCCATCGGGCCAAGGAAGGGGAGCCAATCTGGAGAATCCCGCATGACTCACAGAGGTCCGGCATGGCGATATCCTGCGAACCAGGGAGGCACAGAGTCGGCGGAGGGCGGGAAGGTGAGCGGGGAAACATCCGGAAGATAACAAATGGCCCCCCTCCTCATCTTCTCCTTGTTATGCTTCCGATTGTGTCACTACACCTGCGAAGTGATCTGTGAGGGACAGCTGAGAACCTTCACCTTCTTGCGTTCGATTTGTCGACCGGCTGGAATACACACCCCCTCTATCTTGCCATGATTTATTTAACAACCCCCACTGCACATCCTGATGTGAGAGGATGAGGGGGGTCACTAAATTGCAGGGGGGGGGAGAGAGGTGAGACCCACTGGGAGGGCATTATTAGCCTGCTTGTCACGGCTGAAGCTGGCACCTTACGGAGTGCGTGGCAACCAGGAGGGCCTGTGTTTACTGAGTCCTGCCCGGATGGTCACTTTGTCAGAAACAAAACGGGTCACGTCCAGGGCAGCAGGGAGGGAGTAAAATGGAAGGGAGGGGAGGGAGCGAGGGCAGAACTGCAGGCTCACAGTTGAGAGGAAAAATGGCAAAAGGGGAAAAGGTCTCAGCATTGTATTCAGTATTATTCTATGTTTTACACCTAGAGATGAGGGTAGCGTGACCTGAAGGTTGTTGGGTCGAGACCCAGGGCTTTGCAGTTTCCCTGAAAACGATACCCTGGAGAATGTCGCCTAACCAGAGCTGCCCCAGTTTAAATACAGCCCCTCTAAATGGGTGCAAATTACAGGTTTGGAAAAAAATAAGGTCAATGAGAAATATTGAGCGCCCAGTTCAGTAGGGGTCCCTCCCAGAAGCTGGACAGGCAATTCAAGCGGCACTTTCAAGGCACACACAAGTCCAGGAGAAAAGCTATTCATTCCTGTCATTTAAAATCATACAGTCGGAGAGAAAAAAAAGTTTGAAAAATACCCTTAGAGCATCCCATTGTGTCCGGCTGGGTGAAAAAAACAGTAATTGCTTTCTCTTTCCATTCAATTCTGACTTGGGTCCCTAAGCTGACATTTAAATGTTTATCGAACGCAGAATGTGTCAGGAAGCCTCTTGTTTACTGCCTGGCCAGGAAGCCAGTGAGTGACTGTGTTGCTGGAGCCCAGCTGTATGGAAATACCACCCAGAGTTATGGTGAAATATGTGTGCTGTGCAGAGATAAGTGGCATGGAAGTAAAGAGGCAAGAAAGAAAGAGAGTCTTTTGTGCACAAAGTGAATAACTTTGGAGATGCGATTTCAGTCAGAATCCTCACAGCTCCAGCAATGCCTCTGCCATCTGATTGGCTACAGCTGCTACACAGTCCTCCCACCATCTAATATCGATAGGTTGTGCAGTGCCTTCTGTTGCCACATGTGACACTTACCCACCAATAAAATTTATCATGCAGTCAATGTCAGGAATATTGGGTAGTCTTGTATTTTAATTACCTGCTCATGAATAGGCAGGGGAGGATACCAGGCTGAAATACAACGTTAGAAATCATTTGCCCTTTTCTGGAAACTTCTGCAATTCCCTCCTCTTCCCCTTTGCCCCCTCATCCCCCACATTCCCCTGGTCTTAGTCTGCCACTCTCTGGTGCCAATGTCCTCGGGAGCCAATTAAAATGCAGGAGGATTCCACCTGACTCACTGCTAATGAGCTCCTAAGAGTCTCTTTGTGCCTTGAGCTCAGGCGGCAGAAAGTCAGCTGGCAAGGTCCTTGACCTGGAGAGGGAGGGGGACTTCAGGGAGCTGGACCCCGACTGGATAAGTGTAAGCTGTCCCGCCCTCCATGACTCTGGGCTTGGGGCGTACAGGTCACATTACCTACCGGGTCGCCTGAAGAGGGCATGCTTGTCACCTCAACAAACATTTGACGCCCAGTTTCCCAAAGGGACAGATTCTGTGTTTGGTCGACTCAATTTCAATTTCCTAGCTGACCTTCCTCAGAAAAGCTAAAATGATGAACAACGAAGGTTTAGACTCAGGTTATAAATGATCAAAGGAGCGTAATGTTTCAACATTATTCGCGGGACCGGAGTGCCTCCCGTTCGGCTTCTGGAGGAACCCCGCATGAGCGATCGGTGCGATCTCCTTGAAGATCCGGCTTCTCGAGATTAAAACTCGTGCCGCGGCGCCCTTCCCAAACTGTGGCTGTTATCCGTCACTGGGTGGCGATGCTGAGAGGGTGAAGCGCGTGAGGACCATTACCCAGTGACCCCAATACCCTCACAAGCTCTCTGCTAACCGTCACACTGTGGTCATGGTTCCTAAGAGTGGAAAATTTATGTTCCCATTCTTTCGTGATTTTTATTGCTAAATGACATGTGAAACTCATTAAGTGTTTTTTAATAAATGCAAAGAATCATTGGTCTCTGGTACAATTATTTTGACACAATGGAGCAGATTTTGTCATGACTCACAGCTATACAAGGTTTTACTTGTTTTATTTAGTTATCCAATGTCAATATTAGACATAATAGACATATTGTTTTCCAAGATGTACAAGAACAGGCGCTTTACTTGGTCAAGTTGACTGTTGGCTGTTTGGCGAAGCCGTCCCTGCAAGCACAACGTCTCCTCTGTGACCTGCTTCACTGGTGAAGGTGAACAGCAGGGGCCCCGTGTTCATGATGCAACATGATCACAGCCTGTTTTTAAGGCCGGCCATTTCAGTGCGCCAGGAAGAGGAGTGGAATGAATCTGCTCTCAGAGAGCTGCGCTTAGAGAGATCTTCACTCCGTCTGAGACAGACATGACAGGCAGACTTTACCCAGAACATTAAAGGAAGCCCCAGCTAACAGCATTTCCATAACGTCCATTTTGAGTGGTAGCATGAAAATGACCAAAACAGAAAAAGAGCTTAGAAGCGGGGGCATCTTGAAGGTGGCTTGCCTTAGCAGTAACCTGACTGGCTTTAATCGCATCTCTAATAAATGGCCCAGGCTGTTGCAGATGCCTTTCAGCCCCAACGCTGGAAGCTGAACACCTCCACGGGAAGCCAGCACAGATGCCAGTGCAGTTATGGGATGCACGCATCTATGTGACCCAACTGGCCAGTTTATTGGGCTAAATTATGGCACCGCCCACATTCGCTCGACCCTGTCTTTGGAAAGAGGACCAGCCACAGAGGTCATGATGCTGCAGTCAGGGGAGCTTGGGTTCGAGTGACATGCCATGTGAGGTCTGACTGCCTCTGGGTTCGTCCTCATTGATTAGGGGATATTATGGAGATCAGGGGCAATTTTAGGATTGTTTTTAAATTGGAGGGTCAGAAGAAGAGCTATAATTCATCCAGAGTGCCGAGCCTTATTAGGGGGTACTTGGAGGTCCAATCAGCTTTCAGCTGGGGCCAGAGCCCCTGTAAACGCCCCCTAGTGGTGATGATGTGTACTAAGATTGTTGGGGGCATTTATTGGCCTTCACATGCTATTTTGAGGATAGGCTGTCTTAGCACCATGCCGTCAGACCAGCTCTTCACTGAATTTCAGTCTCATGCTTCGAGGTTCTGCAGCCGAGCGACTTGCCATTTACATACTGACCCTCATGGTCTGACCTTCCCCGTGGTGCTGAGGAGAAGCACGCATTAGTGGACGGGACCCCGCAGCCTGTCTGCGGCTCACACCGAGGTAAAGCCTTATAGAGGCATGCGACATGCGCATAACCCACAACCTAATAAGAAATGTATATAATAATGATTTTTAAGAATGAAAAATGGAAACGCAGGTTGTTAATTAAATGTCTTGGGCTGAACTTATTCAATCAGAACAATAATCTGCTGACCCAAAGTGTATTACAGAAAAGATTAATTGGTTCACTGCTATCCCCAAGGCTTTCTCCTCAAACAGAGCCTGAGGATCAGCGAAGTGCCGGGCGGCCGTCACAGGCCAGTTAGAGCCAGGGGTGTCGCCGGGAGCCGCAGCTGGAGGCGGCGTCGGCCAATCGGCACGCGACTGGCACCAGGCGCCGGGCCGCTATCCATCCTATCAGGCTTTTCTGTGTCTCTAACAAATTTCACAGGTACATTTTCATAAGCTGATTGGAGTCATGAAACATAAACTTGAACCTAGTGAACCGTTATTCCTGCCTCTTAAGTCAAAGGCTGTATTTCCACATTATTCAAAATAAAAATAAGTCACAAAAAACACCTCATGTCTGACATTCCCAAAGGAAGATCCGCTTTAGAAGAGGCCATGCGAAGCCATGTCATGATCACCTACAAGGGGCGGCAGAGATGAGAGGAACCCTCACGGTCCAGCCCCCCCGGCCACTACTTCAACCCTCCCTCCCTCCCAATTCAAAGACTACAATCTGGGACACCCCCCGCACCCTCTTCCTAGGTTGGGGTCTTGGAAATTGGGCAGTTTTCTGCAAAGGCTCCTTCTCGGGGCAGGTGGGGGGTCTGAGTATGAGTCTCATACATGCAATACTGACATGCCCCCCCCCCCACTGTGGCCTCCAGCTGGGCTAGCAGGCCCACACCGAAGGGTAATAGCATGGCCAGTGCTCCCTTGACTTTGGGCGGGGTGGAAGATGGTTCCAGGTCAGTCCTCCTGTCCCCCCTCCTGATCTTGTTTCAGGAAGTTCGCCACACACTACATGGACGCATCCATCTTGCCGGCACAAGCCGGTTTAACCAACCACTCAGGGACAAATGGATTGCGGTTGGGTCTGGAGGACCTCAGACCTCACGGGTGTATACCAGAGCTCCACCTCCATGTTCCCTGCAGTTCTGGAATATTCCAGGAGCACAGTCAGCGGTCATGCAGCACAGTCGATTCACATCTTGCTTTGAGTGCTCCAAGATCACCCAAAGACTTGGCTGCCCTTGTGCCGCTCTGTTTATTTATACCTCCGCTGGCTTATAAAGAAAAATGTAATGAAAGAATGTTGAGAACCCCAGTCACAGGATTCATAACTGTGGGATAGACTAAGGAAGCTGTGACAGATTATTTCTGCTCCTGTCCCGGTGTGGAGCGTGCTGAGGGTCAGCTGCGGATTCACGCTCTGCGAGAAGGTGCCACCGTCAGATGACTCCCTATTACAGTCATGAATTCTGGAACGTACCGTTTGTTATTCTCCTGTACTCATGAGGAAAACCTCTCAATATCCTTACATTGACTTGACAGTAGACTGAGAAATCCTACAGGTCTATCAGCTGGTGGTATTGACAAACATAATTTAAAAGCGTAACCAGGCCACCCAAAAATATGATGCTTTAATTAAAACAATATCTTCAGGCATCTATGAAATTGGAACTTAATGCCAAGGGAAATACAGAGGAGATAAGAGAATGGAGGAATGAATGTCTTGAAAATAAGCCCTCCAACGATTGGTACTGCAAAATGGCCTTGTGTGTAAGACCCAATTAATAGCTCATTATGTGATTTACCTGGGTAGCACTGAATGATCTAGTTTGTTTTAATGTAACATTACAAGAATCAGATGATGTCTTTGGAAGCTATTTTTCTTACTGCAAATGTATTCCGATACATGCAGTGATCAGACTTCACTACAATGCCTAGGTTAGAAAAATATTTAATGCCATGTCTTAACCTTGATATCCTTGCAGATAATGTTTCTATTCCTCGATGTACAATATAGAATTTATTTGGGTGAAGCATCCATCCATCCATTTATTTTGCAGACCTGTTTGTCCAGTGAGGGTCCTGGGGGTCCAGAGCACATCCTGGAAGCAAGGAATGCAAGGCGAGGAGTAACCCAAGCCCACACTGGGTTATAGCACCAACACACATATTAAACCAATAATTTTAGTTCTGGTGTTCTTGCATGACCTTATACGTCGGCAAAGTCCCCAGCCGTTTTTGTAGAGCTGCTTATTAACGCGCACCAAAGGCCTTTACGTGAATTACACACAGCTGTCCTTACGGAACCCCTTCTTTTCTGTCTCGAGTAGCTCTTTTTCCTGTTGCGGCTGATGTGCTAGCTTTCCGTAATCTGCTATCAGGCTGGCCTGTTTCTCCTGCCTGACAGGCCTGCCTGAGAGCTGGCCCTCCAGCTGTCTCACTCACGGCTGTCATCTGCTTCCAGTAACACTGCAGCGCATTTAGTTGACTTTCCTGTCGATGACGGTGCTGCTACCCTTCCGGATAATCACAGCCATGTGTTTGCATTCCCATACACATGTACAGGCACTTCTAAATGAAACAAACAACTAGACTTACTAACCCATTATTTCACTTTTGCAAGTAATTCACAAGTTCATAAATACCAAGCACAAGATATTGTTGTAATACATTTCTAAATTTATTTGTGAATCTTTGTGAATCTTTTTTTGCCACACTGATAAGCACAGTAGGAGTATCAACACCATGTTGGGGACCATCCTGATCTGAAGAGCTCTGAGCCCAAGGATGTTCCTTTAAACATATTAATCAAGCAGATGGAGATGAATGAAAATGCCCCACCATCAATGCTAGTAGCAGAACAGCAGATGTGCGTTTGGTCAAAATAAACCTGGCAAAGGGCTGCGTGCCATGTCATGGCAGCCTTCATCAAGACGCACTGAGTATCTCAGACTTGCATGGCCCTACCCAGTGTGGTCGTGAAGAAGCTCTCTGATGCTTCACAGACCAGAGTGTGGGCTAAGAAGCAGCACACAAGCCACGTCTGCTGCACAAGCGGGGAGTGGAGAAGCAAACTCGGGAAACTGGAATCCAAAATACAGGGTTTTATTGGACAAAACGGCAGCACAAGAAAAACGTTAATGACCAGACTTGGGAAAACTGACTCAGACGCAGATTAAATACACAGGATAGGCAGAAATTAACTGGACACAAGTGATTACAATCAGGAAGTAACACGAGGTAACGAGGTGGGCGTGGCACACATGAGGATCGGACAAGCTGGGTGTGATAGAACCCCCCCCAAAGGCGCGCACTCAGGGAGCGCCTCAGGGGAGGTGACGGATGACATGAGAGAACAGGACCTGAAAGACTAAAGCAACAAAACATCAACGAGAGACAGGGAATTGAATGGAAACACAGAAAAAGCACAGGGGAAAAAAACCAGGACAGAACATGACACAGGACAGGAAATGCAAACAAACAGTTTGTCTGCATTTCCTGTCCTGTGAACAATTCTTTACCCTCCAGGGGCTTTACTGGAGAGTGATGGAGGATCAGGCTGCACCAGAATCGGCAGAATCGGCCTGAGGAGACTAGTCCAGTTACTGTAAGCACTGCCTGCCGCTATCTACTCACGCCTGCAGCCCCGCCCGCAGCTGCCGCCGCCGCTCTGCCCACGGCCCCGCCTGCAGCTGCCGGCGCTGCTCTGAGTGCGGCTGGCTGCTCGCCTGTCCTGCCCTGCTCTTCCCTTTTGCCCTGCTTTTCTGTCTAGCCCGTCTTGCCTGTCCAGCCCTGCTCGTTTGTCCAGCCCGTCCAGCCCTGCTTATCCGTGGTTGAGGCGGCACCACCTACAGCCACCCCACCCACGTTCTCGTCGGCTGCCTCGCTGGAGATAAAGACTCCTGGCCCCCCAGCACTAGACCCACCAGGACCCAGCTCTTTTCTCCGGTGAGGAGGAGGAGCTTGAATGGGACTCCTCGGGGACCTCCCTATGGACTCCTTGTTCCTTGCCTCACCATGACCGACACCCCTCGGGACTCCTTCTTTCGGTGTCCCATAAGGGAAAAGGACATAGGTGTCGGGCCCACCTGCCCTGCCCCCTGGCTCGCCTGTTCGGCCCCTGGCTGTGGCTTGGTGGCTGCCTGCGGGTCCTGCGCGGTCAGGTCGGCAGTTGCCTCCGGGCCCTCCCCCGGTTCCCTGGTGCCGGTCCTCGGCCTCGCCTCTGGGCCCCCCTACTTCGGCGGGGCATCAGATGGCGCCTTGGACGACTCTGGTTCCCCCTCCGCCTGCTCCAGCTTCCCCTTCCTGCCTGCCTCCATCGGTGATCCCTCCAGCTCCCTCCTTGTCCCCTCCAGCTTTCCCTCGTACCTTTCCCTTGGCCCCTGTGGGGTTCCCTCCGGCTCAGGCCTCCCTCCCGCATGCAGCTCCTCCAGCCACTGCCCGTCGCCTGCCTCGGCTACTTGGGGCTCCCCCTTGCCCTCCGTCCCTACCTGTCTGGTCTCCCCTGTCTGCTCCTCGTCCCTTTGTTCCTCATGTCCCTTCTCCTCGTCCCTCTTTCTCTCTTGTGTTCATTCCTCCCCCTGTGGTTCCTCCATTCTCTGTGCCCTCTGTCTCTCCCTTCCTGATCTGTTTGCCTGCGAGCGTCTGGGCAGGTCTTATTGGAGTATGTGCGGGTACTGCCCTCGCTGGCTCGAACACCGCTAGGTCCAGGATAGGAAGGGAGTACTGGGAATTTCCAGAGGGAGAAGAGAGAGAAAAACCACTCCTACAGTAGAGAGATTGTCGCCTCATCGGGTTTCTCACCTCTCTTCTTTCTCCGGTTCCGCATTTTCGGTGGGGGCTGGGAGTCCTCTGGATGATCCGTTGGCGGATCGGGAAACCGTTCGCAGCTGGGCTCGACCTGCCGGGTCCTCCTCTCATTTAGTCCCTCACGTAACTGCCGGAGATTGATGCGCACGTCATCCGTGAGGTGCGTGTCTTTTCCCAGAGGAATGGTCTCCAGGATGTCCCGGCTCTGACTGGCTAAGGCCCAGGCTATAGGGTCCTCTCGGACCTCTGGCCGCACCAGCCAGTACAGGATGTTGGATTAATCTGCATTATATACTGTATATATATTAAATATTGGATTCCTGTATCCCTTTTTTGAAAAGACTTTGATGGTCACATATGATACAGACTGATTCGGACACCTGCTTTCCTTATGCAGGGAGTGATTACAGATGGTAGAGGGAAGTTTCAAGAGCATTGTCCTGCCTCTCTCCAGGGCAGCTGCCTGGACGTTCCCGTCTCTTTGACGCTCCCCAGCCTGCTCCACCTCTCAGCTGTTGCGTCAGTGGATTGGAGAGAGCGCCACCCGCCATTTCAGCCCCTCTAACACCATCTCAGCAGCGTTCTACTCTAACAAACATCTATCAAATTCACCTGCCATATCCACTGAGGGATCTCCAACACTGTTTTAAATGAGACATGGTCAAATCCTAAAGACCAAAACTCTGCCCAAAGCCTCTTACGTGCATGTAACCTTCATTTCAAAGTTATTTAATGAAATAGGTCATAAACACCACTGTCATTATGTCACTGACCATATTGTGGTGTGACAAACTCTAGCTGTACAGCATTAGTCCTGCAATGTATCTGTAAGGTGGTTTAGCAAAGAGCATCATAAAGATGAGCAAAACAGAAAATACACTTCTCAGAGTGAAGATGGGTGAGGGGAGTTACTCTTAACCATATTACAGAAAACCACCCCCCCAGCACAGCAGAAGGCTCTAGAACTCCCCCCTGTCTGTCCCTGGAAGATTCTGTTAGTAAGCCGGGGTAAGACAGTTTACTTAGAAAGCTAGGGAAAGAGGGGAATTGAATTCTCAGTGATTTGTTTGCCTCTTATTAGGTCTGTGGCAGCATCGTGGACGAGGAGAAAAGGATGCTAATTACTTTCTGCCTGAGTACGCGCTTCAGGAGCCGCCTCCGGGGGGGGCAGTGTGAGAGGGAGGCGCAGGGGAGGTGTCTGTGCTGCTGTTCTGAGAAGGGAAGTTAACTGGCTGTGTTATATCACAGGAATCCAGCGTCAAAACCCAGGCACATCTGTTAGTCAGAGGGTGGCGGAGAGATTTACTGAGAAGGATGGTGAACGCAAGCATGTGTGCAGAGAGGAATAGATGTGGAATCAACATGAGTGCAGGACTCCAAACAAACAAATGTTGTCTTGGCAGGACAAGGGGAAAAACAGGCTTCTTCATATAATTTGCGATATCTTCTCATCCATTATCTAAAGGCAATCTTGATGTGTAAATCCTCGGTATCTGTGTACATCCCTCAGCATTTGTGTGTTCTGGAGATGAACAACCACCCTCACCTGACCCCAATTATAATGGTCGGACCCCAATTACAGAGCAGGTCAAGGTTCCCGCTGAGGACTGTGAGATGGCATCTTCAAAGGGCTTGATGACCTCATTCTAAAGGTCATGTGTTATGCAGAGATGTTATATAAACAATGGGGCACCGACGGACTCAAGCAGAGACGACCGAAGGTGGACACATTAATAGTGAACAACCTGCCATCATTCATAGCATTTTTCAAATAAACCTGTAGTGTTCCTCTTTTGTGAAAGAAAGACCCAACAGCAAAACGATCTTGTTGCCATACCCTCAAAGGATTCTTGGTCCCTCTGTAATCAAGAAGGTATTTCTGGCATGGGAAAATGATGCATTTACATTACTGATCAAAATAGTGGCACCCTTGATCATAAATTGCAGATATGCATTGAAACATTTCCTGTTATTGTCAGTTCTGGTTCATCCTGTGCCAACAACTCTTGGTATAGATATCCTTGGTAGGACTCTCAAATGTTTCACCTTCAACAGTATCTTGCAGCGTGCTGTGCAATGTCAACATTCCCAACATATACGACAGTGGGCCATGATGTGTGACAATAAGGCCGGGGATGATTAAGCGGCTGGGAGAAACACATTTGGCTTAATTGCCACTGAAAAGGTCCTTTCAAGCCAAAACAATACAGCACAGACAAGAGAAAACCTCTGTAAGGAATTATAACATTTATAGATTACATAGCGGAATCATTCAAAAGCGAAATCACGACTACTGGAGGAGGAAGAAGGCATACTACATACTACATTACTACAGTATATACAGCACATTAGCACTCATATGCATAAAACGACTGACCCCCAGTACCATCATTTTCGGGATAAGGCGTTTGGTATCAATGGCCTTTCCACTGACCGAGATTTATTGCATTTTGACAATGTGAACTGAAAGGTTGTTAATGGAAGAACTCAAATTTTGAAAAAGCCCACAAAAAGGTATTCAGGTTAGCTTGTGGTGGTTTTTGTGGTGAGTTGAAAAAGAAGTAATACGCAAAACCACAATGAATTTGTGAGTTAGTAAATTTGCATGGCATGATAATTAATTCTCCGAGAGCTGCTAACTTGTGGAAAGCCCATTCCACATTGAAGCATGGAACTAAATCCAGGGGGATGATAAATGGCGAGTATTATTCATAAGAGATTCGTTTATTGAAACAACACCCTATTCGCAATTTCACTTTATCAACATATTGGACAAATAGTTTAGAATTTCCTCCATACCAAACTTTGTTCAAAACACAGCTAACAATGTTTCTCATTCCACTCAGATACTTGTCATCACATCAAGCAGATGACTGGCCTTTATGAGTTGTTACGCGTTCCCTTTGTACACCGTAAGGTTCCTGGGCTCTTAACCATACGTTAACCATCTTTAAATCTTTGGACTCCGTCCTGCGGGTAAATACCAGGAGCAGGTGTGGCTCATCAGAAGCCAAGTGGGAGAGAAAACTTACTGGATAATAGCCCTCCAGGA
>JAABNY020000025.1:21658299-21672573 GCA_015164015.2 Brevimyrus niger | reverse complement strand
TCCCCCCCCCCCCGCCCGAGGCGCTTCAACCCCAGCACACCTCCTGCCAACCGGACACACACAGGGTGGCTGGTCCATACCGTCACAGCAGGTAATACATCCTCTAGGTTTGAGATTAAATTTTGAAAATACTTTGAGATAACTCACTACTAAAATTGTATTGTTTTTTTAAAAAACACATTTTCCCTCTTTCTTGGAAAAATCCATCATTGTAATTTTGTAAAATGTATTTTCTTCTCACCTCCGTACTTTATTGTAGCCACCAGGCACCACTGCGGCTCACCGTGCTAATCGCCCTCAGTTTGTCCTGCTCCCCATGCTGCGTGCATTTTGTGTGTGAGACAAAATGGAGACTATGTCCACGTTGCTGTGTATGACACGAAAGTGATCATAACACATGCAAAACTGCTATTCCTCTCTGAGGATGCCGCATAAAACCAGGGTCAGCGTTTCCATCCCTCAGCATTACGGTACACTAATGATATTTTGCTTCAGACTGAAAGCGCATTATCAACATTTTGTATGCAAATTGACTATACAATTATGAAACAGCAGGAGAAACATTCCGGAGCATCAAATAGCCCTCAGATGAGGTGGGATTTATCTCCACCAATAAACACGCTTGCATGTGTCTCCTGTTTCAGGGAGGGGTCATGTCAGTCTCTGGTCTTGCTCTGCTGGGGGGCACACGACCATGACTCGTAAAAGTGTGTTTTTTCGCCCCCTTGTGGCAACAGTTAAAACTGTTGTGGAAACAGAAGGATCGTCCAGAGCTCCTGGCCATTGACATGATTCCCACTAACAATTTAATGGTTCAATTGTGGCCCGGAGCACGGATTTATACTGATGCACCATATTCAGCCCTTAATGGCATCTCAAATGACTGTAGTATCAGGGACAAAATGAGTTTTAGTTCTTCATTAAATGGATCAAAGTCAATACGAACCTAATTAAACAGGCAAGGAGATCAATATATTTGAGAAGGTCATTGAAGCTTAATTTGAGTGAACAATCAAGAGACCAAATTTCACATTAGTTTGTCAGTTCCTTGTGATCCACGAAACCCAAACTAGTTTATAGAGTTATTTGTGGCTCCCAGCCCCGTATCTAAATGGCTACACGTTACCCTTCACTTGTAGTAATGGTAGGTGCCTGATCCTAATTTAACAGAAAGCCAGAGATGTGGTGGGTAGCAGCGAATGACACAGATACTAAATGCTCCAAGACGTGACTTTGCATTTAAATCAAATCCCATTGAATGAGGCAGCCATCCAGCAAACTGAACATTAGGGGGCGCTGACCTTGCCAGGGCACAAGCCACAGGCCAACCACTGCCCACCTAATGAGCCTTCAGCTGCACCGGTGTGGCCTCCCATCAATGTCTATACGCCCCCCCCTAGACTTGCTTCATGTCCCATCTCCTCCTGGAATATCATATCTAGCAAAAAATATAATAATATTCAAAGACCGTGAGAATGTAAGAAAAGTCTAACTGAATTCTAAGGAGCAAAGTGTAAAGCTGGATGTAAAGCTTTGCCCAGATCATTTGCAGTTTGAAAATGTCACATAAAATATTTATAACAGTTACTGGGACCGAATATCGGTTCCTTCACTTACAGAGGCAAGCATGGGATACACAGCATCATACATGGGATGACTTCCCACACCTCGTTATGCATGGGATGCCTCTCACACCTTCATACATGAAATGTAATGTAGTGCATCTTTTTGTATGGTCATCATTACAGTTCATAATGCATGGGATGCATCCATAGACTTCTTCATGTACGGGATGCATCAGTGCAGTTCTAAATGCATGGGATGCATCGATACGCACCCCCACAGCCAAAAGAGGTGCCACAAAAGCACGCCACAGCCACCTGTAAGAAAAACCACTCTCCGTGGACACGGAAAACTGCATTCCGGGGAACGAATGTCCTGGAATTTCTCGCCTCAAGATGGGCTGATGTAATATTCATAAAGCAAGTTTAGCATTTTCACAATGTCACCCTGGTAACAAGCTCTCAGCTGTGCTGCAGATGGATTGTGTTTGTTACTGGCTCAGCATCTGAGGATTTCAGAGAATGCATGGATCCAGCCTCCCCTCACCATTATTTTTGCACATTTATGCTTCAATGCAAAGAAACTAATGTGTTTATTCCATGCCTTTGAATATAATGCAGTTTTTGAATTAACAGTCACGCTCTGTGGACGTGCTCGCCGTGATGCTGAGTGGCTCGAGCGGCCACGATGCTACCTGGATTCTCTGCATATTGGTGGCATGATGAAGAACACGTGACATGTATAGGACTGCCAGTCTCTTCCTGATGCATGCCCTGAGGACAGTGTGCTGTGAAGGCGTATGAATTAATTATAGCCCAGATTTTAAACCAAACCTGTTCAACCTTATCATTAGTTTCGGTTTTTGCTAAGTTCTGAATCACTATCTCCATGAAGAATCACACTATGAAGAAGCCTTAAAGGACAGACAGAATTAAACATTTTGAATTTGTATTTTAACAAAGGTGCCTTTCATAACAGGTCTACCGCGGTTTGCGGCTTGAGCTGACTGTAATTCAGAGCGATGGATTCTGTAAAAACTCCCACACTCGTTTCTCATCCACTGTCTTTCCTCTCATTTTAAGCCTCTAAGACTGACATCTTCTGTATGGTTTCAGCATCAGCTTTAATGGGATTTTGCTTCTCATCAGTAACCCCCTGTGATATAGCGTTCCAACATCATTTTTAAAGACTAGAAGATGATATGCTTCCATATCATTATTACAATAAACACAAGTAATAACACTGTAATAGAACCAAAAGACAGTAGAATAACCAAAATTGGATACCAAAACTCTCTATCTATTAAGCAGATATGGTTAGTTATTTTCAATGCTAAATCTAATTTCCCTATAGTTCTGAATGTTTCATTTTAAGCCTTGCTTAGTCTTGCACTGACAAGACCCAAATTCACTTGTTCTTAAATTTTTTAAGAAACTGTTGCCCATAGTCATCAAGACACTGAGCATGACTGCTATCCATAGTGCTGAAGTCAGTGAAATGAACTGTCCATGGTCCTGAGGTCAGTGAGGGAGACAGCTGTTTGTGGTTGTCGAGAGCAGTTAGAGACGCAGATGTCCATGGTTGTCGAGGTCAGTGAGAGACACAGATTTCCATGGTTGTCGAGGTCAGTGAGAGACACAGATGTCCATGGTTGTCAAGGTCAGTGACATACACAGATGTCCATGGTTGTCGAGGTCAGTGAGCGACACAGATTTCCAGGGTTGTCAAGGTCAGTAAGAGACACAGATTTCCATGGTTGTCGAGGTCAGTAAGAGACACAGATTTCCTTTGTCGATGTCGGTGTGAGACCCGAATATCCATGGTTCTTGAAGTTAGTCAGAGAGGTTAGTCATGTGGTTCTAAAGGCCCTTAGACAAGGTACATGACAGATTTGCCAAATATTATTAGGTAAGCATGAAGTATGGTCCACTTCCAGTATTGCCAAGAGTAGCTTTCCTGGTGGGGGAGGTAGATATGTTTGGCTGCTTGACAGAGTGAAGTGAGGTAGGGAATTAACTAAGAGTAAGAGTTAGCTAAGGGGTGGTACTGCTATATAAGAAGAAGCACAGGTGAATCTGTGTGCTATAAATCAGGAATGACAGCTGATAGTTGAAATAGATTATAGATCATTTGTCATCTAACAAAATATGAATACAGATGACCAGTTGTAACTTTATTGCTCAATATTTCCCAAATTGATGTAGACCAAGGACCAGAGGAGATGCACACATAAGTATTAGCTCCAAATGTGCATGCGTCAGGCTCTGCCTTGCCGAGCACCGAGCTTCACACCAAGGCCTGATGTTGATATTTATGACCAGCTTCGTTAGCCTTCTCTAGTTTGCGTTGGAAGCTGCACACTCAAAGTGAGACCACTGTGTGTACTATGTGTAGTGGCTTTAGTGGCTTAGCACCTTTGTGACAGATTTTATTAATTAATGCATCGTTCTCGGCTGGGGCCAATGGCTTGCCTTCTTGTTTTCTAACAAGGACATTGCTCAGGTTGGCTGACTATGGTCCACCCAACAGGACTGATGCATGATGCTGAAGATCACCCCAGTTAATCATGGCTCCCATCATGCCCTGGGAGTACCAGTTACCCTGTTATGACCCTGTTCCCATGACCACAATTATCCAGTTTCAATCCTTCAGTTTGATTGTAATTACTGAGAAAGGCTGGTTATATCCACAGGGAGGACAAAGCTTTGTTGTGCTTCTTGAAGCTTCTGAGCAATTACAGTAGCTGCTAAAGGTACACTGGACGACTCACTGGTTTTCTTGAGGACACATACATTTTTCAAGGATTTGAGGGCTAAACTGCATGTAAGGCTACGTGAAAGTTCACGTGCGGTTCTCGCATCAACAACGGAACCTGATGCTGGACATTAGCCCGTAGCTCACATGTGAGGAGGCACTGCATATTTCCTGCTGAACTCAAATCCCAGCAGAGCTATATCCTGGAAAGCCAGTGCATGGAAATGCATGAGTGCCGTCTAGACTCATGTTTAGCCCCCAGTTGGCCACAAATAGTTACTACACTGAATATTAAATAAACATTTAGGAGAGGTGGAAGCTAGGTGTGATCTTCTGACTCTACTGGCTAGCTATTCATTCAGCATTTGAAACCTCTGAGTGAATTCTGTGGGCCCCCAACTGACTTTTTGAGAGGGGCCCCAAGTACCACAAACTTGACCCGACTCACACTGACAGCTTGGCTTGCTGCCTGGGGATTACGACTTTAACAGTCCCTAAAGCATAAGCGTTTCGATCCACACTGAAGAGCTTTAAAAAGAAAATCTCACAAACATCAGAAAAGGCAAGTAACAGACATGCGTGAGAAACAGCCGTTTGACGTGAAATGAGCAATAATACACAGGATAATAATACACAGGAATGTTTTAGGAATTTTCATATTTATCATTTTTGTAGCAAAAAAGAAGGCTTGACCACAGAAACATTTTTCCCTACAACCTCAGCTGAGAAACATGATGATGTCGGCTCAAGTGCACTCAAATGTGTGAACAATATAGTTACGCACCTTCTCACCTTCTCTGACAAGAACATTAAAGTACTAGTGTCCAGTTTCCCAGCACGGTACATTCGCACTGATTTATAGTACAAAATATGGCAAAAGTACGTTGATAAGAAACAGATGGAGTGTGATGAAACCAATGTATGGTTAAACAGCGGGACAATGAAATTTACCAGGCCATGAACGATCCCCACATGGGTGTGTCATAAGGGGGGTTAGGGTTATAGATCAAACGTGTGTCACAGAAAGGACTCGGAACAAAGCTGCGCAATCAACAAATGACCTTGGAGTGACCTTGTAACTTGAAATAGAAAGCCAGAATCTAATATAGAAATGAATCGATGTGAAATCAAATCACAATGCATGATTTTTGACCAGAAAGACTTGTGTCTGGCGTTTTGTAGTGTGTGACCTTTAGAATGAACATTCATGATCCAGCCATCTTAACCAAACACTTAACTTGGTCAGAGTAATGAACACAGTTGTGATCAGTATAATACTTAAAATAATGATTATTTTAAATGTTATATTTGATTTGGTAATAATTTGGAAAGGCATTTTTGTGTCTAATAATTCTATCAATGCCCTCTGTCTCTTGGACATGTACATTTTTTTTTTACTTAAAACCACTGGCTTTAAACAAGACGTGAATGAAACAGCATTGGCTGGGAAATCCTTCTTTTTAGCAGTGGGGTACCTCAGCTCACTGCTCCTATTTGTTTCCGCAACAATGACCAGCAACTTAATCCATGCACGTCCCAGTGCTTTCCAATAGCATCTCTTTACATTACAAAGAAGCAAGTTCTGCAGGAGGAGGAACTAACGCTGTGTAGTCAGTGGTTTGGAAAATAAAACTTTTCATTTTAGGCTGAACAAATATGGTTACAGTGAATTATAGTACAGAGATGTTATTCAATGACTGATAAATGGGCAACAGTGGAAGAGTATTATGGGAAAACAAATAGAATAAAATGTAAATGTATTATGTGGTGTATGGAGAAATGTATGTGAGAAACCCAGAACGGGAGTGGGAGGAATGGTACAAACTCCACTTCCTGTTTTGTTTTGCAAAAAAGCTGATTATTTCTACAATAATAATTTCTAAACGAATGTACAATTGACCTCTGAAATAAAAAAATAAAAAAATGTAATTCATTACACGCAATTTGTATTTTAAAATATCGCCCCTAAGGGCCGAGTCTCCTTGGGTGCGAAGATGTCAAAAGTGTTTCCCCGATCATGGGGGAAAATCCAGGCCTCATGTCACACTTCCCCACGGACATGGAGACAAATCCGCTTGGAGCTTCCAGTATGTTCTTCTGCTGGTCAGCTAACATACTGGCACCTTTCTGATGGGTTCCTTTCTATTTTTATTGGAAATATTTCCACAACTCCCGAGTCACAATATTGTTGTTATCCACGGTCCTTTCCTTAACGAAAGGAATATATTTGTTTCTGTATTTTGTGTGATATTCTCATATCCCTTCCTGTCATTGTGATCACCCCGTAAACCACATATCCGGATACTCTTCTGAACGCCCACATGTAGCCAGCTAGCTAACCTCGGGCAGGTGTTGAATTTTTTTTTTCACATGACAGAAAGACGACAGTATTCACACCTATGAACTTCATGCAGAACAAGAGTGAGGTGGCCCTGTCTGACCAGCGCTTTTAGTTCCGTCTTCCGATGCCACCCAGCCACAGGCCCCGAGGGCCTTAGACGGTGCTCTCCATGACCCATTCGGAGCTCTCGAAGGTCACCTTGCCCGCGTCCACATCCCCCTCGTCGTACTGCAGAAGCATGCCGTTCACAGAGAGGCTCCGTTTAGTCCAGATGTTCCCGATCCGCCTGGGGTAGCTGCAGAACTGCGTGGTGGTGAACTCGCCCATGTCGAAAGAGTGGCTCCTTTTGGGTTTGGCCTCTAGGGGCAGCGTGAGCAGCCGGCTCAGCTTGGAGTCCACGCGGCCCAGGAGGGGCTCCTTGTCCGACAGCCGCGGACTGGCAGAGGGCGCTGTGCCCGAGGGCCCTGGGTCCCTGCCCTGGCCACGGAGCTCCAGTGAGGCAAAGGCGCCCAGCAGGTGGTCCAGGTTGGGCCGAGCCTTGGAGGGCGCCGTTCTCCACTTGCGAGAGGGGGCGCCATCATCCCCTTGCAGGCCCCCCATGTTTCCCTCCTGACTGCCCAGCGACCCGGACGAGGAGGACCGGCTGCTCTGCAATGAGCCACATTTGAACTCCATGAGCTCATCGCGGACCACAACTCGGGGCTTGGGGGCTGGTGGCAGGCCGTTACGGGCGCTGCCGGAAGAGCCGCCGTTGGTCTGCGAGCAGGTGGTGCTGACGCTGGGCAGCTTGCCAGAGCGTCCCCCGTTGCACAGCTTGTAACGCACCATGAGAATGACGATGAACACTAACAGCGTGGCCACGATGACGCCCCCTATGGCCAGGATCATGGTGCCGCCCAGGAAGTGGCCGTGCAGCGACTGGCAGCGCGGGTAGTCCTCCCGGGTGACGAACTGCACGCAGCCCATCACGTTGGTGGCCGTGAGGGTGGTGGCCGTGTCGTCCCAGATGGCCAGCACACACAGGTCGTACTGCGTCCCTGACACCAGGTTGGTCACCAGGAAGGCCTTGCTCGTCACCGGGATCATCCTGCAACCATCGGGGGGGGGGGGGGGGGGGGGTTAGTAGAACCGAGTTCTGGCCCGATCTGAGACCTGACCTTTTGTTTATCTTCCATGTGTTTACAAGCTTCCCCATCCCCAATATGAGCTGAAAATGAATCCCCCCCCCCTCATTACAATATAACATTGTCACAGTCTCTAGCTTTCCCACAACAAGTTTGCGAATCATCTATTCGCAAAAACATCCCAGATTGGCCAGGATACACGCAGACTCGATTATACACTGACAATCAAACCTGTAACCCTGGAATGATGATGTGGTATTTCTGGCTCATTCTGAAACACTGTTTTCTCATGTGCTATCACTGCCACAAAGGCCGCTGCTTTTGTTTGGGGGGGGTAAACAGTCTGTTTGTACAGTAAGTCAGGCACATTCCGTCGCAAGCCCCTGCCTCGAAATCTGAGCTTTTAGAGGAAGATACTCTATCATTTCATCTCTGGATTGCACAGAACCTCAGTCTGTCACTGATATAGTGCCAAAAAGGCAGAAGTAGGAAAGTCTCATTCATAATCGCACTAGGAGATTGGAGCTTGAATTTATATTATTTTAAAAGAAATAAACCAGTCTGTGTTACTCCTGTGTAAGGGATAAATAACCTATTTTCATTGGATTAGAAACACCCCAAAGGACACAGCAGAATTACATGGGGATGCGAGGGAGAGGGTGGGGGGGTTGAGCTGACTGTGGGCTTTTCCTCCTCGGGGAGATGAGCTATTTGAGGGGAAAGTTAGGAAAATCTCCACTTTCATTCTCCAATATAATCTCAACGAATGATGAATAGAGCCTGTACCGGGTTTCCTAATGATGCAGCATTAGGGTTAGAATTCTATTTTTTATCTTAATCGGAATGTATGTCATGAGAAAGTTCTTGGCGCTTTTTGCTGAATGATCCTCTTTGGCCCAAGCAGAAGTTCGGCAGTTCGGACTCAGACCTCGGGCCTCACCAGGGCATGTGACCGGCTGTCATCCGCGCCAATACCTCAAGCAGCCTACAGCACTCGCTGTAAACACTCAGCATATGGACTCTGATTATTCGGCATTTAAGTACAGTTTAAATGAATATGTATTTGCTTAATACACATTCATAGCAGTTCTCAATAGACTGTATGGAGCGACGGTAGCGAATGTTAGCTGGCATTCCTTCACAGTCTGCGGGATGTTAATTAGGTGTCAGATATTTGAATATATGAATATAATAAACATGACAGCCAAGCTGGTTGAGGAGCACGAACGGTCCTTCGTATGTGTTGCTAAACATCGTCGACATGCATCGGCCATGTTTGTTGAATAAGTGTATATTTGCAGTTGGTTTGCAGGCTGACATACAGTTGAAATGTGACATTTCTCACTGTTTTCAGACATGTGTTGGAGCAAAGGTGAGTTACAGGCAAAGCACCAAGCCCTGCAACTCTTGGCCAGGAAGCTGTACCCGGGCACAGGGCTTAGCCACATGTCTGTGCCAGCCAAGCATTTATCCTTCATATTGGACGGCGAAGTTGGAATGTAAAATTACCCCTGAATCTGATTGGCTACTGCCCACATGAGCACTTATCTGAATATCCCATGGGGTAAAGCTTCTTGGTAGCCCTGCATCTCTCTCAGCTACGCTGAAATAAAAGAAAAATGGGGTGGACAATGTCTCTCGGCAGCCGGCCAGCCACAGTGAGTGTGTAAGGCCGTTTCGCTGTTCTGACAGCATTCCCGAACGCAGATGGTCTCCCCTTGATCGTAATTTGCAGTGATAACAATGGCATTTGATATTTGACATTGTGTCAGGACTTTGCTAACACACAATGACTCACTTGTCTGCTTTTGGAATCATTTCTCTGGTCTTTGGGGAAATAACTAGCATCGACATTCTAGCTGTTTTTGGAAGTAGACTGATCATAAAGGCACAGTAACACATCACAGTACCACATCTACTGCATCCGTGTGAAGGGCTGAATGCTGCCTTTTTATTAAAGGGTTAAACCATAGCAACACAGAGCCATTCTGAAGATTTCAAATTAATAAATGAAGTAAAAGTCAGCCAGTAATTGGATTCCATTGCTGGCTGGTTTCCACATTCATTTTAAAACCCTCTTTACACAATGTTGAAGGATCTGCTTCATGGATTGTTAATGTCTCTGACATAATATTCAGTGCTGTGAATTATAGATCCTACGTGACTTTGTGTTATCACAGAAGAACCAGGAGGAGACAGTGTCGAAAAGACGAGTAGCCTTCCATTGTTTTCACAGAATGAGCCCAGGTAGCCACTTTACCTGTAGATGAGCACCTCATCGTCGGAGCAGTTATACTGAAGCTGGTACATCTTCACTTTGGGTGCCGCCTTGCTGACTGACCACTTGATCAGTGCGGAGACGGCAGTGACCTCTGATACGGAGACGGCCTTCTCAGGTACGGTCTTGGCCTCTCCCTTGCTGGTCTTGGTAGAGCTGGTGATGTCGGAGAGCCGGGACTTGGGCTGGGAGGTGCGGCCAGTTCCGTTGCTGAGATGCGGGAGTTGGATGATGGATAACTCAACGGAGGCGGTGGCCTCCCCAGCTGCGTTTGCCGCAATGCAGGTGAAGATGCCATAGTCCTTTGATGTAGTGATCAAGATGTCCAGCGTTCCATTCTCAAACACTGTCGCTCGTGAGGAGTTGCTGATGAGTCGGTCATCGGGGGTTACCCAGTGGATGACCGGCATGGGGTCTCCGACCGCCTTACACCGCAGACTTGCGGTCTGGCCCTCCAGCACGAGGAGCTTGTGTGTGTGCTGGGTGATGAGAGGTGGCTCGCATATGAACTCCTCCTCCCTGACATACCAGAAGTAGCGCCCCTTCAGGTTGGGAGGGGAAGCGCAGGTCTCCATGTCGTCCTCCCGCTCAAGCCGACGCAACCACAGGACCTCGCAGTTGCAGTGCAGGGGGTTCCCCCCGAAGCTCAACGACAGCATGGGTGTGTAGGGCGTGGCCAGCACTACGCTGCTCTGGGAACGGGCAAAAATGGGGTCTGGCGGCAACTTCTGGAGCCGGTTGGATGTGAGGTCCAGGCGTGCCAACTTGTCAAGGTCGGCGAATGTGCCCTCAGTGATGTGGTCAATGAGGTTGTGGTCGAGGCTGAGTTGGTGAAGGTTGACCATCTTGCGAATGCCGTCCCACGGCATGGTCTGCAAGTTGTTGTAGGACAGGTCCAGATCCTCGAGCGTGAGCATGAGGTCGTCAAAGGCCTCGTTGGAGATGCGGCTGAGCTGGTTGTTGTTGAGGATGAGGTGCTGCAGGTTGAGCAGGCCTCGCAGGTCATCAGGCCCGATCTCAGTCAGCCGGTTGCTGTCCAGGTGCAGCGAGCGCAGCGTCTCCAGGTCGGCGAAGGAGAATGGCTGGATTGAGCTGATGGTGTTGCGTGACAGTGTCAGGTCCACCAAGCCTGTCATGTTGGCGAAGTCCTGCTGGGTCACTTTGATGATGAAGTTGCCCCCCAGTCGGAGTTCCACGGTCCGCCGGTCGATGTCCAGTGGCACAAAGAGCAGCCCCTTGGACGGGCACAGGGTGCCCAGGGACTCGGAGAGATTCTGGCAGACACAGTACTTAGGGCAAGCGCGGGCCGTCGTGACTACTGTACCCAGGAGCAGCAGGCTGTGCAGCAGTTTGTCCATGGTAGATCATGTGCGGGAACCAGCTGCTGGGAGGAGGAAGAGAGGACAGTCAACCTCCACCATACCCACAATGCCTTGCATGAACTCTCATAATGCACCTTTAGCTATTTCCTGTTAGTTATGCTAACATCCTGTGGAAATCCAGCTGCCCTGTTCAAACATCAGGTCCACTTGCATATTCAGATAGTTGTTCATGTGTGTTGCTGATGCTGATAAATGTGACAGGCAGTGGGACCCTGGGAGGCAGGCCGCCCACAAATATCTGGATGAGTGCTGTTCCAGGTCAGACTGATACACATTCATCCAGTGCAATAATTGTATGAAATATTTTATATTGGTATATAAACATTTCATTTTTTGAAGGTGAAATATAAATCGTGGACATTCAAGGACAGGTAGACAAATATCAACACACTCAGGACATCTCAGACCTAGATTCATTAAGGACTTCGAGGGTTTGCTGGGGGCTTAATTTTGGGGGAGAAGTGGCCATATGAAATACCCCACAAAAAAGTACAGTATGAAATTTGCTGTTGCCCTGTTGGTACCATAATGAGCTTCAAACATGAAGCCTTCAGGCACAAAGGCGCGTGAATGGCTGTAATGCTAAATCCTTTTTTTTCTTCATGTGCCAAGATATGCCTTTTGCGGGTGGGGGTGTAGGCAGAAGGTGATTTGGGAACTGAAGCCAAAGCGCTCAGCATGTCATTGGAGCGGGGGGTGGGCAGGCACCTCCTACTCCTCCACCTCCGATGGACGGACTCTGATTCCCACAAACATGTGACTCATTCATTCCAGAAGTGATCACTGCTAAATCAATTTCTAATCAGAGCACAAACCTTTTACGCTCAACGAGTCGTAAGGGGGGCTGTAGCACTGCCGCCGGGGGGGACAGTGTCCCCAGGTGACACCGTCAGCATCATCCATCGTTTGCCGTATACAACCCCGAGGGTGGGACCAGCAGAACCAGCTTTCCATTCTTGTTATCCGATGGAAAACGTACGTACAACGAAGGCCTGCAGTTAGCATGTCTCTTATTTTGTATGGATGCTCCTTTGCGCTTATTCTCTTTTCCCACTGAGCATAAAAGCAAAGGTTTCGCTTTATTTAATCCATCCTGTAAACGTCAGATCACAACCACAGTCATTCCTGAGCGAAATACCGCGGGCAACTGAGTCATGTGTTAAGGGCTGGGTGTTTTTAATTAAATAGATAACAGATCTCAGCCAATCGGCTGCAGATGACACAGTCTGACAGCAATGCCGGGCTTTTTACATGCGATATCTAGTCTTCCTCAGCTCCCAGTGCTGTTCATATCATAAACACGGCCATGTTCGAAGACACACACCTCCACACATGGCCGGGCCCCTCGGTACCCTGTGCAGTACCCTCTACTTCTCCCGACGGCGTGCTTTGAACCTGACATTATGAAATCGGGCCCAAGTTCCGGCTGAGCAGAACCCCAGGTAAGAGGGACCAGAGCGCTGGCCGGTTTGGTGGGACACAGGCCCCGGTGCTGTGGCCCCTAGCCTCTGCAGAGGATTCTGCTGCCCCACCCACCCATGAACCAAACCAGACCGGGAGGGACCCATCCATCTCTACGATAGGCGGGGTAAGGGGGCATCTGCTGTCCGTCTCAGTGCTGGCTGAACCCACAAGACATCTTGGGTACCATGAAACAAAAGGGGGAGGGGAAGGCGTGGAGGGGAAATGGCAGGCGAAGGGAAGGGGATTCAGGCGGAAAAAGGGAAAAGTGAGAGGATAAAGGATCCTTTATTCAGGGTGATGAATGCTAACATGCAGCCGCCGTGATGAATGAGCAAGGGCCAGGGGGCATCGTGGTGAAAAGCTTTTTCATTTGAGTGTAGGAGGTGATGGAGCACACGGTCATGTGACTGGGGGTATGTCACCTGACCACCACAGACAAAGCAGGGGTGACCTCAGACATGCATTCTGGAATAAACTCTGGGCTGCTGTTTACAGAGATGGATTTAGCAGACGGGTCAGAGGAAGCCCACTCTCAATAGAGGAACCGTCTGCCATCGCTGTCGGCGGCCCAACAAGGCCATGGCAGCCAAAAGGAGAATAAGAGAATAAAGAGATCAGTGGTGATATGTGAGGAAAGTTCCTGCTGGATTGGTCAGGGGGAGAAGGGCGAGCAACGAGGAGGGAGAGAGAGATTGATAAAGGGGGTAACCTTCAGACTGTCAAGACAGGAGGAGCGGTGGGCCCGACCTGACGGATGAACCCCCCCCCCCCCCCTCTGTAAAAATAACCCCTCCCAGATCAATGGGAAGGATGCATGTATTTGCACACGAGTGGGGCACACAATCTAGCAAGCGATTCTCCATGAGGGAGGTGGCACGTTCCTTTGCCCTCTCAAATGTATTTGCGATCCATCATAATTACCAGGCAGGGTAATTATCAGGCAGCAGCGGTGATGCAAAGAAATGGTGTGTGTGTGTGTGTGTGTGTGTGTGTCTGAGAGAGAGACAGAGAGAGAGAGAGGGAAAAAGAGAGAGAGAGGGAGGGAGAGGGGATTTTGTAAAAATCCTAAGGACCAAGCTAGGCAAAGTTACAGGAGCATCAGGTCTCCTGGGGCACCTCAGTGGTTTAGGCCTCAGAAGGTTGCTGGATTGAGTCCCATGCTTGACAAAATAGCCACATCTGAGCCCTCCAGCAAATACAGTTCATTCATTCATTCACTGAAATGATTCAGGGGAGCTTGTTGATGGAGAGCAGAGCAGGGTGGCGTATGTGAAAATTAACAAATTCCAATGTACAGATGCAAGACCGTAGCCATGGTATCAACATGGGGGGGGGGAGGGGGGGAGGGTGTAATTATAATACCGGTTG
>JAABNY020000025.1:21644675-21656127 GCA_015164015.2 Brevimyrus niger | reverse complement strand
ATATGTTATACGCCCCCAAACCTGAGAATGAATTCTTCTCCAAAAGACACTGACGCGGCAGGCTCCGATTATCTATGGGGGGGTGGGGGGGGGGGGGGGCAAGTAATTCTTGGCCCCCGAAAAGGGAGATCGGGTCCTGTTTACTTTGATTACAAACTGGCCACTTCAAATCAGTACACTCTGACCTTGTTCAGTATTTATGGTATATTCCATCTACATTTTATTTGCTTTTAAAATTTAATCTTCCTTTTTCATAATTGATTGTGTTATTTATTGTGCCCATAGCTGTCTCTTGACTCTCTCCTTTCCCAGTTTCCACTTCCATATGTACAGTTGTGGAGGAACAATGAAGAATCCCGATTCCGATCACATTCTTACAGTGGGAAGATGGTGGGGGTCTTCTGAAGCTCACCCCCCGGCGTTGCTCCTGAGCAGCTGCACACATCTGCCACCGGCTGCTAGGGGGAGGGGCCCAGCGATTACAGATGCTACGCCAATCAATTAAAGCCGAAGGAGCGTCAGCGTTCAGACGCCTCAGAGCCGGATTCTTCAAAAGCCATTCGGCAGGACGATGTAAATATGTGAATCACTTAAATGCGGACGCATAAATATGAGCTTAATCACAATTACATCTCATCCCAGTGACATTCTGGGCTGCTCTACAGGAGCAGCCACATTGAAAAAGCCGCCCGTCTTTTCTCACAGGCTAAACAATGGATGACGAGCAGCCTTAACGTGCTTGTTTAAACACAAAATCTACTGCACTGTCCATCCTGTCGAAGTACCCCGAGTTCATAATGATAGGAACAATGTGGTGGTGGTGTTATATTAATGGCATAACAGGTTAGGACACTGTTCTTGTGACCAGAAGTTTGCCAGTTCAAATCCTGGGGTCTGCTGAATGATGGGTCTGCTGCCTCCCTGAGCAAGGCCCTTAACCCGAAATAGTAAAGAGACTGTCTGACTCTGCTCTCTCTCTTTAAAAAAAAAACATAAAGTGTATTAAATTGGAGGACTGCTAGGAACAAGGAATTAGGACTGCAGAGCAGCGACAGCCGACGGCTGCCCGTGGAGCAGGTCCCAGGGGGCCTTGGAGAGTCTATGGCTTCCTGTTCTGCTGCACAGCCAGAGATGGCAGACTGACAGCTCGATGTGCAGGGCGGCTTTCTCAGCCGACTGCAGCGCAGACACACAAACACGTGCTGGTATCGCTCTGTGCAGACGTCCCACTGGCAGATTTTAAAGCAGTTAATGACCCCTAACCAAGCAAACCCAGAAACAGATGAACACTTTGAACCAACGAAATGTTCCTTCCTTTTAATTTTTTTAAACCAGATGAAGTTAAGATGTTGTAAAAACAGCATCTGTCTTTTTTTTCAGAGCCTTCCTCACCACGTCTGTTTTTCCGCTCACTTGCCTTTGTAGCAATATTTTCTTCCCATTTTTTTATAAACAAAAAGACAGCATAGGCACAAGCAGACTGTCAAACGCACATGCAGACTGTCAAACGCACATGCAGACTGCCAAATGCACACGCAGACTTCCAAATACACATGCAAATTGTCAAATGCACACACAGACTGTCAAACACTAACGCAGACTGTCACACACTAACGCAGGCTGTCAAATGCAGACTGTGAAACGCACACACAGACGGTCAAACACATACGCAGACTTCCAAATTTACATGAAAACTCTCAAAAGCACATGCAGACCACCAAATGCACACGCATACTGTCAAAAGCAAGCACAGACTTCCAAACTCAGACTTGTAAAATGCACATGCAGACTGCCAAACACATATGCGGACTGTCCAACGCAGACTGTGAAATGCACAAGCAGACTTCCAAACACACGTGCAGACTGTGAAATGCACATGCAGACTGCCAAATGCACACGCAAACTGCCAAACGCATATGCAGACTGTCTAACGCACGTGCATAACCACAGGCATCACATCAGCAGAAAGCGACTTCTGCAGGACTTCAGTCCATGTTAGGAGAGCATCATCTGTAAAACACAGCACTGGGTGGTCCTGTTACAGCAACTGCTAACAGCTGAGTGATTCCATGATGTATGGCTCAGAACCATTACGGCTAACCTTCCCAAGCTGGAAATTGAAAATTCAGGAGTCACATGACCAGAGACCAGCTAGGTCTTTCTCTGAACCGCCGTGTCCCTCTCAGAATTTTGGCTAGGGTGCACGTACTTTACGCTCACGACCGTGTTTGTTACTTGGGATACCAGGAATGACTTTAGGGGCCGTAACAGAATGCTGGCGTGTCAGGTGCAATTCAGCTGATAATTCATGCACATTCTCCACTATCTGCGGGACACCTATCCTCATTCTCCAGGGGTGTGGAGGCATGACCTAAGAAGAACCACAGCATGACACACCAGGACACGCCTCGCAGTCTTTACCTTCCCACAAGTCCCTTCAAGAGAGAACGAGCTATTGGAAATGAACAGGCTTTAAAAAAACCAGTGGCTAAGCAACTGTAATCCAAACAGGCCGGTGTTTCGGGGAAATAATGGTCACATTTTTTAAAGGGCATCTACCAGGGCGGGGCGGTTTGTCTGGGTACGATGTTAAGACCCTGCTGTGGGGGATTATGGGGAGATGATTTTGGATGATAGCACCTAGCCTGAGCTCCTCCGGAAAGTCAGCGATTATTCCCAGCCAGATCATGGCTGTCCTGAGCGTAGGATGGATCGAGGATGAAAGGTGCTTCATGTTGCCCTGGCGCTGACCCTCGCGCATTACACCTTCCTCACCCTCCTCATCCTCCTCCTGCCATCCATCTCAGCTTTTCATAAGGTTGCTATTATCTGTGCCCCCGTCACTCATACCCTATGCCCCCCCCCCCCCAGCCCTTCCTTTCCCTCCCCACCTCCCAGCTCTGTCCACAAAACACTGACTGCCGGATCCGCTTTTATCAGCGAGCGGCAGATTCCCTCAGCCACCCCCGCGAAGCCCCCCTAGGGGGTGCGAGATGACGGGGGGGTGGCATGGGGGGGACACGGTCGAGGAGGCACTCGAGTAGAGGGGGGGTGACGCTTCATTACACGCCGGTGCCCGTGACAGCAGCAGCAGCAGCATCCTCGGACGGGGAGAAGATGGTAGGATGTGTTGCTGGTGTGCTGACCAGGCCGGCCGGATGGCGGCTCCCACGGATGACCAGGCTGACGTGTTATTAATGCGCTCAGGGAGCGGCAGCCAACGCCATGACGCAACACCTGCGTCTCGAGGGAACCTGCGAGACGCCTTCTGTATTAAACAAGAACCGCGGCAATATAACCACAAGGATCATTCTGAAACAGTTGAACCTGAGAATTTCCGGTTTCTGTGTAACTGGAGCATACCATCTATCTGGCCCCTCCACCCCCATGCCTTCCCCCTCCCAGGTCCTCCCAAAACCTCCTTGCCCCTGGCCTATTCTTGCCGGTCCCCCGCTTCCCCGTTCCAGCTCACATTGTTGGGCTGAAAGCTGATTACCGTTGCCAGCCCCACGTCCCCCCCCCCCACCCACCCCGGAAAGAGTGGTGTTCCTGCCTGCGAGAGACACTCGCCCGCCATTCAGCAGATGTGGTTACGCTGCTCCCCGGCTGCCCCCACCAGCTCGCTCCTCAGCTCCCCACACAGGAAGGCAAGGGCCCCAAACGGACTGCTGATTTCTTATTTTGATTATGATGAAGAGAAATACCCAGTGAATCATACAGCCTGACTACAGTGCCCCTCCCCAGCAGATCCCCTGTCATTCAGGTCCCAGGGGGGGTGTTTCCTTCATTACATCATTTATTTGTGAGGAGCAGTGAATCTGAGGCCCATGTCTGCTCTTAGGGGGAGGCAGCAGAGGCTGTTCGAAGAGGCCACTCCCTTCATAACTTAGCCTGACTTAGCTCAGTCCTTTCCGGGTTCAGATACATGGATCTTATCTGAGGTACAGAGGAGTGATGGGCTTGGCACGGCTGACCGGCTTTGGATAAATACTGTAGGTATGTAAAACAAAGAAATGGGCAGTGAGATTTGGATGCTTTGTAGTCAGCGTGTCAATATATCTGTAGCGTTCACCTTGGGCTGTGCTGTGCGCCCCCATCTGCCCCCATGTGTGTTTGGTTTTTAGCATTAAATCACAGTGCTTTATGTGCTGGGGGGAGGGGGGGGGTGGTCCCGGGGTCCCTGTCATCTTCTCTGGCTGCAGTTGGTCGCTTTCGTCACTGGGAACCAGTCGGGGAGACCAGCTCTGATGTAGCCTTGGATTCAGCACTAAGAAACAAAGAACGAGGGCCCCTGATTCCCTGTGTGTGTTATGAAGCCATGTGAAGCCATGTTTTAAACTGCCAGAACTCATCCACCATCACTCCCAATTAGGAAAATACTGTCCCCAGTGATGTATCAGGCAGACAGGAGAGAGAAACATCCAGTCATACGTTTGTTCTCACACCCAAATTCTGTCTCTGCTCATGTCAGTTTAAAAAATGGTTCTTGTATCAGTCGGCATCAACTGGAGAGATGGGAATCTCAGTGTTTCCGCGGCAACTTCATTTACCGCGACGGAGCCGGCCGATGAGATTAAATTAAAACTTGCTGGGATCCACACGGGGATGAATTAGATAATTAACTCCAGCAAACATCAAAACAAGAAACACTAACAAACAATATGATATTAACTGCCCCACAAGGCAAAATAAAAAATAAAAAACTAGCATGGCCCCACCACTGCTGCTGCTGCTGCTGCAATTAATTATCCCCATTGTCAAGCTAATAAACAGCAGAATGAAGGAGGTCTGCGTGGAGTCACATGACTGCAAGTTTCAAGGAGCAGGCGTATGGATTCATTAAACAGCCACTGCAGGGTTTACAATCACCAGGCATCTGAGAGGTTTACCTTTGCAAGGATGCCAGTGTGATCATCCAGACCGCCGCTTAGAGTGGCACATAGTTATGATGGAGGAAAATTACTCTGATGACCTACAGAGCAGCATTTCCTGCCCCCCCCCCCAATGAATTTCATCATCCTGCTGATGACGCCACACAAACCACCATTCCCTGCCCCCCCCCAATGAATTTCATCATCTTGCTGACGACCCCACACAGACCACCATCCCCTGCCCCCCTCCATGAATTTCGGCATTACACTGATTACTTGTACAGACCTCGATTCCCTACCCCACAGTGAATTTCAACATCACACTGACGACCTGTACAGACAACCATTTCCTGCCCCCCAGTGAATTTGGGCATTACACTGATGACCCCTACAGACCACTATTCCCTGCTCCCCCAGTGAATTTGGGCATTACACTGATGAACTGTAAAGACCACCATTCCCTGACTTCAATAAGATCCATCTATATACCGTCAGAATGCCTTCACTAGCCTGATACTATAGTTGCTTTTGGCGGCCTGTCTTAATTATTGTTTTAGTCTAGTCTTTGTGTCAAGCTGTCATTTTAGTTATTATCAGTCTTAGTCATGTCCATACTCATTTTAGTCTAGTCAAGTTTCAGTCAACTAAAAGTCTGAGCATTTTAGTCTATTTTAGTCAAAATTATCCATGACAATTTTAGTCTAGTTTTACTCAACAAAAACTGATAACATTTTTGTCTAGTTTTAGTCAATGAAAACTGATTACATTTTAGTCTAGTTTTAGTCAATGAAAATTCTATTTTAGTCTCTTCATTTTAGTAAAGCAATTCTATTTTACCTAGTCAATATAGTAAAATACCTAGTAGAATAGACAAAAAAAAATATTTTAGTCAAACACATTTCACAATTAAAGCAAGGTTCTTATTATTATAGTATTGTTACCTTATAGACTTAATAATACTCTACATCCACTCCAGACACGGAAGACGCTCTGATTTGAATTTAATTTATAACATTTATTCCGCCAACCAAACATGTTTAAACTTAGAAGTACACACAAATTTAAATAAAATAAATAGATTAAATAATGTCTATCTTCTTGCGTGGGACTTGCTACACTGAAGCTGTTTCTGGAATCTAGCACAGGAATAGATACAATGTCAGGACATATGCAGCTTCTGGAAAATCTAACAGTTGTAAATATTTAAAACAAACTGCTGGGTTAAAGCGTAAACCAAGTGCCGTAAAATGCTTCTTCAGAACATCAGCGTGATTTGCGACCAGAAGGACTAACGAACGGCATGATTGACGGGCTCGTGGGATGATGCAGGGCAGGCCGGGGTGGATGTGTGGTGGATGGCTGCAGCCAGAGGCTTCATCATGGGAGACACAGGAAACAGAAACACTGCGTTATAATAATAATAATGCGATTAAACGAGAGGAAATAACATCTCGTCTCGTTTTCGTCAGCGAAAATGAAAAGACGTTTCAGTATAGTTTTTATTTTGTAAACCAAATTTAGTCTCGTTTTTAATCGTCAACAATATTACGTGATATATTTCGTTATAGTTATCGTCATATGACCAGCGTTTACTTTGCGTCTCGTCTCGTCTTCGTCATGTCAAAAAGGTTCATTGACGAAGGTATTTCGTCCAAAATTTCGTTGACGAAAACAACACTACCTGATACTCGACCATGTTCTGTAGCTCCTGCTCCGATGCTGCTTACACTCAGACTCGTACCTGGACATTCACGGGCGGCTCAGCCCGGCTGCACTTACGCCTATTCAACTCCTCACCAGCCATATGTTAGTAATGTGCTATTTGCTTCACTTGCCCGTCACTTGAGACAGAAGCATCTGCTAAGTAACACAAGTGCAGTTCTGTTAGTTTGGTTCCACCAGACTGGGTGTGGTGCTTTGATCTGGATTTGGCAGAAACTCATCAGAGGACTATAAATTTCTCTTATTCTCCAGCTTTATTGTATTGCTGGGAGCCTCTGCCATCGAAGGGGCTTATTTTCCGGGTATATTTTGTTGACAGGAAACTCAGTAGAATTTTATGCAGTCATGTAAGAAATTAATGATTCATCCCATGAGATGCTTACGAGAAGAACACAGTGTTCTCCAGGTAATAAAACGATTAAACCCACCTCAAACTTTAACGAGCTCTTTTTATGACTTTAAGACACTTTCTGAGTCAATGTCCTGTAAAAGAGTTTAATAAGAGCTTCAGATCGTCCCAAAGGACAATATCGAAGATACATGCATTTCTCTTTTTTATTATATTTACAGAGAATGAGCTCACTAGCACAAGGACCAATCGATCACTGATGCAGGAGTGGCGAAGGCTAGCAGGTTTGGGGTGTGAATTGGTTCTGAGATGCCATAAGCCTCTGACAGTACAGGTGTCAGTTCTGAAGCACCACCAGAGATGTTACTGTGGAGCCTGTCTGCGTGGGTGCGCCCCCTATCTACACACTTGTGCATAACACATGTATGGCGGTTCCTGTGGAGCCCCTCTAAGCAAACTGCGCGACATTAGCAAGGCGTCACGCGTTCACTCCGATCAGCCACTGACTGCCAAAACATGTTTACCCCCCTGGGGGAGAAACTCTTCTAAACAGATGGTTTAAAGGGGGCTCATTTACCCCAAATATGGCGGGGGAGTCATCTGGGTGCTGCAGACTCTCCATGAGCGACTAGCTCTACCCTATAGCTCTGCAAGGGCAAGCTGCCATTCTGATTAATCAGAGTAGGGGGGTGGGGTGCTGATTTTGGGCTAGAGATATAAACACAGAGAACTGATGTGTTAGTAGGGGTGTGTATGGGGGGGCAGCGGTCAGCTGATTGGGTGCTGGAGTGTCCACTCCCTGTCACTCATCACTCAAAGGCATGTCATTGGTTGGCTGCTCCGTATGAACTGTGGTCCCTATTATGCCCCACAGCTTATAAGATCCTAGAATCTCCCATATGGGGAAATGATTTCCTGATGAGTATCTGATCAGAGACCAGAGAAGAGGCTCACGCCCTGAGGACAGCAAACCATGAGACTCAGACGCTAACTCTGCTCACCATCCACCTGATACAAGCCCAGTAAATCCCATAATCATCAGAGAAGGTAAAAGGGGACTTGCCCTGGGCTCATGCTACCCCCCCCCCCCCCCGACCTCACCGGCAAATAACAGCACCCCCCCTCACCATTCACCACCTCAGTGAATTCAGAATTGTTGAGGCTGACAAATTCCCTTTGAAGTCGAGTAGATGTGTGTCAAAGGACGGCAGCCAGCATTAATGACAATCTGGGCAGGAAATGCCATGGCAAACAATGTGTTTTTCTTGTGTGGAACCTTAAATAGGTACAGAATATAAGCAACTCAAAACCCGAGGGGAAAAAATATCAGACAGGAAGTTTACAGTATTTTCATTCCTGCCGGCCCACTGGCAGAATCACAGGTGACACATTCTGTAGCTTATGGAGGCCGTGTTCAGGCTGCTGCGTGCCTGGCGTTCAGCTGCTGTGTACACGTGCGTCAGTGTGAGCAGCTCTTATGGGACATTGTGACATCTACATTTATTTATCAGGCGCTTTCATCATCGTCAAGAAAGCGGGGTCAGGCAGTGCCTGGAGGTGTTTGGGTTGAGGGCCTTGATTGTTTTGGCTGAGGCAAAACCAGCCAGCCGACGCTGGAATCTGAACCAGCAACCTTCTGATCCCAGACGCGGTGTTCTGAAGCATCCCACCTGCGGCTGCTGGACATCTTTTCCATACATCCTTCCATCAAAACGAGCCCAGAACAAGAGCAGCGGCCAGAGGATGAGCAAACATCATGGCTCCGCTTACAAAATGTGCGCATCCCCCCCCAGCTCCCGCCTCCGGGGCCGTCAGGGTCGGCAGCAGTATGTGCATTTGGGAAGTGATACCCCTCCCTACAGAGAGCATCTGTACCATTTCTGTAATGCATCTGCTCGATGCGAAATGAGTGAAACAACATGGAACAACAGCTTGTCAAGAAGCAGAGGGCATGAGGTCGGGGGGCTGGGGGGGCATGTCCTGTACAGGATGTCATGTCCATTGTAGGACCAATGGTGGTGCTTACTGCCTATCAAACTGTGCATTTGAGTGGGGCCCCAAAGGTTTGGGGGGCCCCTGTTGCCCACAAACAGTCACTACACTAAATATTAAATGCATGTGTTTGTTACTTAGGAGAAAGCCATACGTTCTGTTAACCAGTTATGGTCTTTATGGCTTTGGAAACATCTGAGAGGGGGCTGAGGGTGGGGTGATTAGGGCCTCAGACATATCACTTATCAATTATCCATCAATTCATATGTTATCTCAGAGAGAAAACAAGCAACACAAAATAATACAGCAATCTTATCTAAAATTCAGCAAAACATAAACTCAAGAAATAAGAAATAACTGCAATCCTAATTAGCTATCTTCATAGAAATTATATCAGTAAGACACATAAAAAATACTATTATGTTTTATAATACAGATTACTATGAAAGGCATAGTGCAGCTTAGGATAAGCAGTTATGGATAATGGATAGAGGGCTGGGGGGTAATTAATTAGTGTAATCGGCTGCAGGATTAGCAGAAATCCTGCATTTTTGCAGAATTTTTTGACAGGAAATAACTAACAGAAATAGCTTTGGAGGACTGGGTAAAAAAAGAAAGACAGGAGAAAGAAAAAATCAGGCTCAAACAATATGAATCTAAGCGGCACCCCCCCCCCCCCTCACTGTGTGGGATGTAGATCAACTGGGAAAAAATTATGACCCCCGTATGGGAGGAACAGGTGGAGGATGGACTGATGGATGGATGGATGGATGGATGGATGGATGGATGGATGGATGGATGGGTGAGAGCAGGGGTGGAGGGAAGCGAGAGCTTATGATGACAATATAAAAGTTTCCTTCTTAACGTGCTTTTATCTTGTTATTTTTCTTTTTTTTAAATAGCAGTGAAGTATCTGCATTGTCAGTTGGCGTCAGACCTCTTCAGCTTCCACATCAAGACGTCTCTCTGGCTCCATCTCTGATTCCGGTGGTTTGTCTGACAGACACGCCTCCAGTGAGCGGCTCATGGCGACTTTGATCACGTTTGTGGCGGATGGGGGCCGACCTAAAACCGCCACATCACAAGTAATTCGAGTTATAGCCCAGGGGAGTGTGAGAAAAGGAAGAACAAAGGATCCTGGGAGAAATTACTTTTTGTTTACAGATATTCTAGTACTTTTTAAGGAATGCCTAATTTAGATCTTAAAACAAGTGGTCCTAAATTTAAGCTAACTTATAAACACAATATTATTATAGCAATAAGGTGGCCTTGTAATTTAATCATTACTCTTTTGGAGCACTTTTTTAGCAATTAATCATGAGCAAATTGCAATCCATAAGTAGTTAATCACCTTAACATTTTAAAATGTGCCGAATTGCTCATTGAATAATTAATTCCTGGAAATCCAGCTGCTTAAATTATGCACGACCTGAGATGGTTTTTTATTATCGATCACGTTCTCTATGATGAGCCTCAGTGAAACTCTTCTTCCATTAGTTAAACAAAACCCTAATAGCCGTGCATTACAATCATTAATATAAAAGGTACTTGTAATATCCAGACCAGATAGATGAGGCCTGTTGGCTGCATGACCTCAAGCAGCCAGCAGCCACACAGCCTCTTTCACGTGGGTCACACTGGAAAACCACAGCCAAGGTCTCAGTGATAAAATCTCTGCAAGAACATCTAACAGCCTGTTTCACACAGTCTTGACCACACTGATGTCATGATGTCACAGGGAGGCTTTGTGTTAGAAACCTTAACCCAGACAGGCTGTGAGACAGAAACCAGCTTCGGGGTCTAACCTACCCCAAAAAAACACTCGTATAACCGGTAATGTTACCTAAAACAGGCGCAGTCATTCTGCCAATCAAGAAATTAACACCATGGGTGACAATGATAGAAATTCCATCAGACCTTTTAACCTGACCCATAAAATACAGGTACCTGCACAGCATACACATGTGAAATTGCAAAAAAATGCAACAATGCTTGATTACAGAACAAACATGAAGCAATTCACAAGAATTGCAGTTAGTAAACACAAACAGTTTCACGTGTAACTGAAAACATGGCAGTAAAGATGCATGTGATATACATGGTGTGTGATAATGGAGACCTTCTTGTTCTGTGCAGGTACAAGGTCTTCTGGACCTGTAGCGGAGAAGATTCTCATGCACTGCTGGCTGCGGTACTTCACCGTCTGACCTAACAGGGACGAGTAGCGCCACCTGCTGTGTGTTTGTGGCACGAATGTCAGACCCCCCTCAGTGAATATCATTAGCGGATTACCTCAGGCAAGGAGCTGCCCCCCTCCCATCACAAAATCACATATGAAACCCCCCCCCGCCCACATCTCTCAAGTGCTGTCATATTTTATCATGCTCCAAGCACCCCATACAAAGCACCAAAGTTCACTGCGAGCCCATGGGCTATAGGTTTGAGAGACAGACACATCATTCATGGCATAAGTCAAATCGTGACCTTGGATGGCACCATCTCTAGCTCCTCTAGCTCT
>JAABNY020000025.1:21621695-21632257 GCA_015164015.2 Brevimyrus niger | reverse complement strand
GCGGTTAGTGGCCTTTCTCAAGGGCATAATCTTTTTGCTGACCGAGGGATTTGAACTGGCGACCTTCTGATCACAACGAAACATCCAAATCAGCAGCGTCAAACACCAACTGCAACACAGAACTAACCTAATACACACAGCCTGAAGACATCACTTAAAACATAGAGTCAGTTTAGTGTCAAATCCAAAGAACAACTTTTACAGCCTTGCAGGTAAAATTCACGTTATAATCCGTGGTAGATACACAATTTCACTCTACAGTCTTTAGATGTGGCCGTCGAGACCAGTCGGTGCCTAGGGTGTGGTGGGAGAGGCCTGTGTGCACCTGGGAAAGGTGACCAGGGTGATTTTGACTTGTGACCATGAGCTGCATAATGAAATGGGTCCAACCAGGCCTTACCTGGCCCCCAGCCGTGTCACAGGGGCACGTTTTTCCAGATGAAATAAAAACGGGAAATTTAAGGAGCGGAAAGCGGAGGGCTAATGTAGCACGTAATGGAGATGAAGAGGGATGGTCTGGGGGGGAGGGTACAATATGATTATGGATACGGGGGGCCCACAGTGTTTGCCTGTCTTGAGACAAATGTTCGGACGGATCTCTTTAAATTCACCCAGTAATACATCTTTGCCGCTTAACTGGTGCTTCCGCGTGACAAATAGGAACAAACCAGTACAGGAAGATAAAACAGGTGGAGTAAACTGCAGACCATCATCAGCTATGTAATTCAGTAATGATTCAAACTATAATACCCATGGCACGCATATTACCGGCATTAATCTATACAGCATATTAGCTGTAAGTCATATTCTGCCTCACAGTGAAATCCATCACTGGAACTTACGAAACCTTAGCCCCCCCCCCAATAGTCACATTTCCAGAAGGATGGATGTGAATGATCAAATCTGAGTCTCAGAAGTAGACAGGGGTTGAGAATTTAAATGACCATTGACTGATGGCCCCCTGTGTGAGATCTTGTGCCAGATTAAAGCAAGCTGATTAGCCCCCGGCTATGCAGGCTGTAGCTCCCTCTAAGAGCTTCCTGTCTGAAAACACAGGCAAAGGCTTTAGCCAGCCCTCGGGGGAGCAGGCTATGCAGATGCAGGGGATCAAGGCCACTACCTTCGCAGGAGGCCCACGTAACCTGGCACAGCCGCCGCCAGTGCGCTTAAGAGGCCGGGACCACGGAGACACACGTCCCGGCGAGTGAGGCTCTCCTTTAACATCACATTTCTAAAGCCCGTATCCCCTGACGAAGAATGAAATTCAAGCAAACATTTGTGGGAGATCTGTTCCTGCGATAATTCAGAAGAGTGAGCAGATTGGTCGGGCAGTGGGTCGCGAGCCATAGGAGGACCGCCAAGGGGAAGTCGAGGGGACACAAAGGGGCGCGATCTCACAAATCAAAAAGGCAGCCGGAATCAGCAAATTTCACCCACCTTTCCCATAATGCACCCCTTGGGGACCAGTTATGTAGACGGGAAATCACTCACCATGGCAGGACAAGGGATTACCCAACTCATGGCTGTTATGCTGCCTCCTGCTGGCCGGTTGTTGTTAGGCCTACACTGTGTATATCACCTTACTGTGGAGTACAGTGAACCATCTGTGCCGAATCCAGCACTGCAAGGGAGCGGATTTCTGAATGATGCCCGATGGAGATTTTCATTCAGCCCATAATGATTTATTTCTAGCTGTCGCCAGAGTATCTTCACTATAGCAAACACATCGAAAAATGATACAAAGCATGTGGTCTACCAAAAAAAAAAAACATTCTGCCCTTTGGCCTGTCCACAAATGGAAAGCCATGTCACCACCAAGTTGGCAGGATATCTCCAAAGGTCCTTTAAGCTGAACTTCACACAGGCCATCATCCCAGCCAATCATTTCTTCAGGTACTTAGCCCCTGAATGCCTCAGCCAATCATTACCTTGGTGAAACACAATATTAGCCAATAAGAATCTTAGGCAAGCGTTTCACAAAGCAGCTTTAATCCTAGGCAGATCGGGATAGCCACAGGGTCACGCCACAGAGTGATCTCTACTACAAGTGCTGACGGCTAGATTAAAACTTCAAAGCACTTCTCCTGGCCACGTGAGACGTCACACTATCCAGTCAACCCTGCCGATATTACGCACTCAACACGTCACCATTCCCGTTAAATCCTAGTGCTCTGTTCTCTCAGAAGTATTAGCTGCCACCCCCCTGTCTCTAGCCTTGGATAATGTGTCCCTTGTATATGAAAAAGGGGGGTCATGAATCGGATTGTGAGATATGGAATTTGGCCGTGGATTAAACCTGTATGACATCCGTCATAAAATGACAGCTACGCTGTGAGACTGAATTGTTCATTTGATTGTCAGATTCTATTAGAAATGGAAATTCTTCTTAATGTCCTTGTCCAATGAATTTGGACTATGCCATTGTACCAATGAGTTTCGAATGTACCAGTTTGCCCTTTGACCAGCTTGTTTTCATTACAATGGCTATTGACCTCAGTGGTTTTACATTCCATAGTATTTAGACTCAGTCAACTTCCCTGTATTTTAATTTACAATTAAGTTAGTTTTCTGTTTTAATTAGGCCAATTAACTGAAGGAAATTATGGACTACTTAAATAAATATCCAAATTCTTCTTGGCGGTAATTTAAAATGTCCCAAAATGCATAGTGAGGGACTGACTGGGACTGACTGGGATTCACACCTGCATCCTCACAATAAGCACAAGGAGAGATTAGCTACACAGAATTCTCCAGTTCTAGACCAAGGCAATCTTCTGCCCCATCTGTGGGAGGAGGGATAATATCACCCTTGCAGTGGCCTCATGGGGGCATCATGAACTCTGTTATGTTTGAAAAATATAGGCCCAGTGCCGTCATCTTGATTTCTACACGCATCAAGGTGCAATCGACCAATCAGGGTCATGCACTCCTGTGCAGGCATCCGCCAGACCCTTATGTGAACCGCCAGTGTTGTTCATTTCACGCGAGCTGGTTATACCAGTGACCTGACTGCAAGCTGGAGCATGTGAATGTGGTGAGTGTGCGTGTGTGTGTGTGTGTGTGTGCATGGGAACATGCGTGTGTTTGTGGGACTGACAGCTCACTGGGCTGGAACTTACCCTCACTGCCACTGTGTGAGGCAAACCAGACAAACAAGCATGCTGGGTGATCTTGCCCAGCCTGAGCTCGTCAAAGCCGCAGGACTGGCAGCGGAGAGATGGGCATTGCGGAGCAGCTAAATTTGACTGTGCAGGATGTGTCACCCTACTAGTGCAGAAGCCCACGCTTCCAGTGTCAGGCCAGGGATAGCACTGCATCTTAATAAGAAGAAGAAAGTCGCAATCCCTTCAAATACGCTCATAATTTGTGGTGTTTGTTTTTAAGGGATTGAGTAAATTTGCCTTCTGTCATATGCTGCTAAGCTCAGGGCTTCGGTTTATAATCAAGGACACGTGACCTGATTCAGACATACTGTACACCCTTTAACACATGATCCAGGGCTTTACAGTTATTCTCCCCTCACACACAATCTATCGCTTCACGCTTGTACACCTCTGGTACACCTCAGACATGTGCACCAACACAAGGCCATCACAGCACTTCCTCTCTGGTCATAGTCACCAGTCTCCACGATCTATAACCCTGAGAGGAGTGTGATGCGTAACATCACGTTAGCTGACTCGGGCTTTTCTGCACAGTTCCTCACTCTGGGTGCATACAGCGTGGCCCGCTGTGGGATGCTATGACAAGGTGGTTAGCGCCTCGTAGCTAATCGTTCAAACGCGGTGCCCCAACCTGGGCTTACGAACTCTCAAAGTCTCCTCAGTGCAAAAATTATCCGTCCTGTGTCATGCTCTCTGTTTACCGCTCAGAACTTTGGCAGCGTGGGGGGGGGGCTCTGTTTTTTAACCGAAGGGAGGACAGATATTCAGGTACTGATTGTCTCCCGCTAGCAGAGAAGAGCAGGGGCAAAGCGGATGATCCATGGCCTCCAGGTGAAGACGCAGCAGGTGAGCGTGAGCCTAGGGATGGCGTATGAGCCATGCCCCGCCCACCCCCAAGCCGTCAATCAGCTTTATTGCCTATTAAGACTCCCTGCAGACCAGCACGCAGCTTTACGTCCTTCACCACTACGCTTCTGTTATCGCACGCAGTGAAATTTACCTCCATCTAAAGGCTTTAAGCAAAAACCGGAAGCCTGTGAGACTCCTTCCAGAACCCTGGAGAAGGTGCTGTCTGGAACGGTAGCGACGTCTTTCAATCGAGCAGCGGGTCCTCTGCCATGGAAACACTGGCTTTGGCAAAGACTGAGATTGTCTGTCCACTAACCTTTTCCAAAGACAACCATCGAGGCACTGAGCTTGTTGCAGGATCCTGGGAATGAGCATGAAGCCGTCTCTTAGGCATTCCCTGCTAAGTCGGAGCCTCCATTTTGTGAGAAGCTTCTGATGGTTGAGAGAGGAGCGGGATTCGGTTTGGGAATGACTCAATCCATTGTGGCTCCGCTGCATGTTTGAGAATTCCCTAACCTGCCTGCTTCCACAACTGCTCAGCACATAAAAGCCTTTCGCTGTCCCTTAGGTAAGCATGTCTCCTGGGACCAAGCAAACTCATGATGCAGTGACCAGGATGTCCTTGCCCCCCCCCGCTCTCTGTTGGAAGGACACAGTGAATTGGCATTTTCACCAAATGGCTTTGCATTGAACACAGAAGGGGGTTTTGCTGTGTTCCTCTCATCTTTCTGAGCAAATAGGGTTATTGTCCATGCACCCTGAAATACCTATACCCATATCATCTTTACCCAAACACAGCAAGGCTAAACCACATAGGGGTCCTCTCAGTCCGTCCGTCTCCGTTTGAGTGGTTTCCATGCCAACCGCAGCACGTTCAGTGTTGAGAGAGTCGCCCTTGATTATGAATGTCGGAGAGCCCTGTAGCGGTGTCTAAACGCCAATGATCAATGCTTTTCATTCTCAAAGTGGACACATTACATCATATCCGAACTTCAGGGTCAGGAAGTGTTTCAAAACATCTGCCTGTCCATCAAAGATGGTAATTATTATTTTATTTTTTGTAAATATATAAACCCCAGAATAAAACCTGTGAATATAACTGTGTGTTGAAGCACTTCGCTAATTAGTTACGCAACCATGCTAAGCTACCGTTTACTGCAATCACGAATCTGCTACGTTCACTGGCACACTGACAAGAGCGTGGATTCCTCGTGCAAAAAGTGCTTGATGTTTCCATTCTAAAGTCCCTCCTGAGAGGAGACAGACGGGAGAGGCAGGACGACAGACGGTAGAGGCAGTGTGTGTTTCCTTAAGAACAAGGGAAATTAAGCAAGTGCCTGTTATTTTTACTGGGCCCTGTTTATAGCTGACCCTCTCCAGCAAGGAGATTTTCCTAGGGTCAGAGCCCGGACCTCCGGTAACACATCCCATAGCTGCTGCCCCCTGCTGGTTTGAGGCAACTGTGAGCCAGATCCTGTTCTTACCTTCCCAGAGTGGGAGGTATCATCTGGCTCTGAGAAGCTCATATAACACCCCCCCCCCCCTCCATAAGTCCAGTGTGGGTCTAACAATTAAGTCCACTTATGTTGCCTTTTGTTTTTGGGTGAGAGGCCTCTATCTATCAAATATCTCTCTGTCTGTCTGTCTGTCTGTCTCTCTTTCTTTCTTTTCCCGTTTCATATATTATTCCGTATAAATGATTTGGTACCACTATACAATAAGGGTCTGTTTTGCCACTTATAAAGGGCAGTAACTCATTAAAAAAATAAAACGGTGTTATGACTTGTTTATGATTCTCAATTAATGATTTACAAAGTGTTACAACCTAATTAATAAGCTGATTAATGTAAAGTGGCACTAACGATTACAGCACACCCACGCAAGCTGCCATGAGGCCACTCTATGCTAAGGTGATATATAAGATAAATCAGATTGAAAATCACTTTGAACCAGTGACCTTCTGATCAGAGATGCTGCATCCTGACCTGCAGAGGCGCAGCCCCCAGTAGATACATCCCTGAGGCCAGTAGCGTCATTACCCTCCCTATTATTTGCATTGTCATTGCTGTTAATGATGCTATCAGGTGTGGTTGAATCCCTGTTCATGTTCTGTGCTTTCTTCTTCTCCTGTGTTCCAGCAGAAAGCTGGCGGCTGGATCCATGTTCCTTTAATTGTCGCGTCCCCCTGTGTCAATGAATATTCAGTGGTGTTCTTTTGGGTTTGTTCCCATTAGCCATTGTTTTTTTAGGGGTACAGCTGTCATGTTCCTGCCACCTCACGTTCCTGATGCACCACGTTCCTACCACATCATGTTGCTGTCACATCATGTTCCTGACACATCACTTTCCTGACACATCACGTTCCTGTCACCTCACGTTCCTGACACATCATGTTCCTGCCACCTCACGTTCCTGATACACCACGTTCCTGACACATCATGTTCCTGTCACCTCACGTTCCTGATATACCACATTCCTACCACATCATGTTCCTGTCACCTCACGTTCCTGATACACCACGTTCCTACCACACCACATTCCTGTCACATCACGTTCCTGATACACCACGTTCCTGACACATCACGTTCCCGTCACCTCACGTTCCTGGTACCTCGTCGGCACACGTCCAGCGGTGGCACATCCGGTCCTGGAGCAAACGAATTAAGCAGGAGCGGCCAAACATCCAGAGCTCTGTCTGGGGCTTCAGCTAAAATCGCTCACAAAATTGAAGCTGATGTACATGTCCCGCCATGTCAGGAGGCCACACTGGGCTCTGAAGGTGAAGGTCAGATCCAGTGTGCGAACGTTGCCGCACCAGAAAAGGAGGGATGAAAATGGAGATGCAGGATTAACTTCCATCTCAAGTGCATGTGTAATTGTAGCCAAACATAACCAGGACTGCAAAATGGATGAAAGTGCTGAAGTGCTTTTAATCTGTCAGGACCTGCTTTGGTGCCAGACTGTATGCTGTATTCACGATCGGGACAAAAACCCGACAGTACATCAAGTGTAACAGTGCCCCCTGGCAACTTCTATTTATTACCCATAATGCCCCTGTAGAAGTCCTGCTTTCTGTGACTGAATTAGAGGCATCTTTATTTCAATAACCTGTCTTTTAAAATAGTGTGGAAATCCCACGGCTTATACCCCTATTGTTCAAATTGTTGAACGGATTAATTGCACAATTTGAGGAGATCACTGTCACGGTCACATAACGGTGCAGATCAGTTAGAGGCCATCAGCTCTCTAGACTGTAGCCCGCACTCTGTTCTACCCTGATACAATCTCAAGAAGAGATTACGGCTTTGTTTTGTTTTGTTTTTTTTGCAATGTAGGTTGCTTTGATATTTGCTCGAGTAGCACATCACCTCTAGTGACTCTATATCTATGTGTGTCTAGCTTGTGTACAGGTCATGTGACCCCGTTCCCCTTCATGTCATAGGTGAGCAATGAAACACAAAAATGAAATGGACATTGTGATAAACCCAGGTCACAGTGCAGGGTACAAGCAACTATATAAATCTATCCACAGCACTGCCTTGAAAAACACAAAAAAATACCAGCGCAATTTATTTATAACAGCGCAATGACAAATGCAGTGAGAATTGTGAAATTCGCTGTGTTATCCTTGATCCAGCTGCTTACAGGGCAGAAAATTCTGTCTGGATACTTTCCAGGGGGTTCATGGAAATGAAGAGTGCTGGACTGACACCACTGCACCCCCATCCCTCACAAAACTCCCACAGCCCCTGGCGGCTCTTTCTCAGTCACCATGTATGATTCTTGCATTCCTCCTAACATTCGCTGCCATTTATGGCCAAATCTACAGCAGCTGGCAAACAGCGCGGTTTAAAGGAAATCCTGTCAGATGACACCCCCGCATTGCAGGACCCAGCCAATGAAACCTAATATTTGGGACAGAACAAGTTATGATAGGAAAAAAGTCAGCATTGAACAAAAGTATTGTGGAAGGTCTATACAGTTTTCTATATTTTCAATTTATTTTTAGATTTGGGTTATTTCATTTTAGTACTGGTAACCCTCCTTAACGTGTCAGCATAAGAGGGGTCAAAATTCATATGGAGGGGCCAACCTTATTAGCTCATGACATGTCTTTTCTTGGTGAGTGAAGGATCAATGTTGTAATGTCATTGGATAAAGCTAACGTCAGTCACCGCTGTGGGTTGGGGTTAAGCTATACCTTCAGCTGAGTTTAGCAGGAGTGCAGAGGACATCTGCACGCCAACCAATCAGCGTTGTAGGTCGTATGCGGGTCACACCCCCATACATGACCCACTGTTGTGTTTCCTCTACATGGAGAGCACCGTGGGGCTACAGATGTTGCGTTAGACACAGGATGAGACCTGATGTCACCAAATATAAGCATATACATCAGCTAAATTGTAATTAAAATATTGCATTTTTATAAATTGAAGGCTGAGCTGTGAAATATGGAAGGAGGCAGATAATCGCAGAGTACAGATGTTGGTTCGCAGGGCCTGACCGTGCCGGCTGCTCAGGACCTCAGGTGACCTTTTCAGTGCCCGAATCAAAACAAATTGCCGGTCGATTTAGCAAACAAGGTCTGGGGCAGATGGAGACAGCTGAGAAGAGAACAAGGTGGGCATTATTCCCATTAGGCTTGACAACGGCATGACCAGACTGGGAGGGGGGGGTCAGGACTGTTAGGAAAAACACCAATGTGGCTGCAAACCTGATCAAAAACAGCCGCAGCATTTGTGCTCCTCACAAATATTTGTCAAGTTTCCTTCACGGTTTTCATTATGAGATAAAGCTGTCGGCCCTGTTAGGTGGAGCCAGACTACCCCCGTCCGCACCCACCATACCCCCTCACCACTGTGCCCGCCCACCCACCATACCCCCCACATGCACCATACATGCTCCACCTACCCATTTCATTGCATGACATTCTAATGTGAGAATAAAATTTGATTAGCTGAATTCTGTACATTATATGGTTTTTGTGTGCATGTCAAATTCTTGGAGACACATACGAATTTCAAGTAAAATTATCTTGTGCACACAAGATAAAAATAGTTCACGTTATAGAACCTCAGGGGCTCCGTATTGTAGCAAAACAGCATGAATGGAAAAATTATACTAAAAAAAACTATTTATTTACTGTATATAAACTGTTTATATGAAAGATTCACGGCGGGTGACTGCTATCAGCTGCTGTGTGTTTATAGGGGATTTCTGGGACTTCCTGTCACGGGGCGGAGAGGCACGCCTGTTTCTCTACAGCCATGACAAACTTTCTGAAGCACGGTAAACGGTAAGGTTTACGTTTTGCTGGGTGCTGCCTGAGCAGAGCCGCTTAGCTCAAGCTGAGTTTCTGTTCCTTCCGGCGCTCGGGTCGGGGCCTGCGTGGTGCTGAATCCCATCTGGTCCAGGGGAGGCTTTGGACCGGCCCGTTCCCTTCTCCACGTATCGGCGGCAGCACCGTGTTGTTTGTGAGGGGGAGTTGAAAAAGGAGGACCCAGCTTGGGACAGCCGGCGTCTGCCCTCAGCTTCTCTGCCTCCCACGCGGGCAGCCGGCAGGCCCCTAAAAGCCCAGGGCCCGGTGGTGGCAGATCCGCTCCCACGCTGCTGTCAAAGCTGCCGTGTTCTGCTCAGCCGCCTTAAGAGGCGCAAAGTTCAAAGTCGACTGGGGGCAGTTATGGCTGCCGCATGATTCGATTGTCTCATCCCCATAAAAAGTAAGAAAAGGTGAAGCTTTATATACGCAGATGGACTGTAGCCACTGGCCGCTCTCAGCTGGCGGGTCTCTTGTGATTTTTATTTCTGAATATGGCAAGGCCTTTGATAGCTGGCAGAATCTAAAATAGAGAGTATGGACAGGGGCGGGGTCACGGGGATGCTGGGCCCAGCTGAAAGGTGATTGGTCCTCGGAGTGCCCTTCCCCGTGTCACTCCCTGATCCAGAGCATATCATTGGCTAATGATAAGGTCAGCCACCGTGTATGAATAATGACCCCAACCTTAAAAAATCCTAGAATCCCCCCTGAATATGGATAACATCCCCCCTCTATATTAACTGCCAGATCAGTGAGTTAAAAAACCTTTTACTGCTTATAAATATCATACATACAGTAAGAGTGCAATGCATATGAAATACTGAATACATAATGCATACTATATAATAATATAACAATGTACATTAAGATGCATGTCAGACCTTTTTTTCCCCAATGGTGGTAGTTTTTCTTGAGTTTAACGTAATTGAACAGTTATCCCATGATGAATGAAGGACGGCATTCGGCACGATTCTTGATGGTATATAACACAGACTGCTTGCTCCTGCCAGCTCCCATCAGCCCTATAGCTATGTATAATGCAGCAGGACACCAACCTCCCCCCCGGTAACCGTACTCCCCAGAGTCATTCCCTCTGTCTGTCGCATTCTCCTACCCCCCCCCACCCCTCCCCCCACCCCCAGATCACTTCTATCCTTTCCTCTGTGTCGGTCTCCTGTGCGGCTGTTGCTCTGTATCCCTACTCCTACTCGTGCCGCGCACCCGATGCGTGT
>JAABNY020000025.1:21566811-21577474 GCA_015164015.2 Brevimyrus niger | reverse complement strand
GGACAGCAGGCTGAAAAAACAATACTTCTTTGCGCAACATAAAAAAAGAAACTGAACAAATGAAAGGGCATTTGACAAAAACTCCCATTTCAGGTCATTTGATGCCGAATTACATGTGACCCCCCCCCCCCCCCCCCATTATCAGCTTCTAAATGTGATGCTGAACTACGTATCTGCGTCCTGCTTTGTCTTCATAGTGCGAAATGCCGAAAATCACAGTGGCCTTGCGCCGGGATGTGTTTTATTATTCAGATTACTTAATTCCCCATTTGTTATTTTCCACCGCAGCAAACCCATTACATTGTTGGTTTCCTGCTTAAATAATAACCATATTTCTTAGCTTACGAAGAAGTCACTTCTACAAATTTGCTGCAGTTTCTTGGAAACTTTTAGAGCAGGGAGAATGGAGGTCACATGACCGGACAGCCATTAAAACTTTGTTTCTGCTTAAGAGAGATGGTTTGTCACCTGCGAGCGCTGCTTTGGGTTTAACTGCTGTGTCTGCTCACCGCATGGTGATTTACTTCTCTCTTTATAGATGAAAATATGGGCATATTGAGGGTTTATAGTGACCGATCCGATGACTAACGGGGACACTCAGTGCTGTGCGTGCGTGTGTCACCATCATTCTCAAACACTGGCTCCCATCCGACTCCTTGTTGTATAAACACCGGCGGTATCTCTGCCCCCTAAATGCAAGCCGCCCCTTAGTCAGAGATATGCTAATGGTTAGCCTACAGGTGGAAGAAAAACAGAATTTGCGAGCGGTAGTTTTTCTGAATGCGCTGCTTTGACAGCTCAAGGCAACCTGAGGAAAAAATGGAAGCCTCAGCCTCTCACACTGAAAGGAAGGATCCAAGCCGTTGCCGATGGGCCAGGAACCCCCCCCCGTGAGGATCCCGGGATAGCTTTCCACTTAGTCAGCCTCTCCTAAAATAATCCGACAATCAGGAGAGTAATATGGGTTTCAAACAGTCATCTCATTCCATAAAAAAACTCATGAAATAGCTAAAATGTAGCCCTGGGGACCTTTTTAACTGAAGATAATGCTACTGTTTCCCCTCTGTGGTTGTTAATATTCGAATTAGCATATCTTTCCGTAACTACTGACCTAAACGCACCTGGCCCTGTGTGCTCATCGTGTTGGAGTCCCCCCCGAGTGCTCATGCGCTCTCTCGCACGAATTACGTGCATCGGGAAAGCAGCGTTCACAGCACGCTAATTGGCAGATGACTCCGCGGGTCACGTTGACTTGACCCGAAGCAGCATTTCAGAAATATGTCCCGCAAATAGAGACGCCTGTAGGGTGACTCCAGATGTCTCTCGGTGGCTTTGTTTTGGTGACACTTGACGCGGTCTTGCTGCCCTGAAGCGGTGGATTTACACGCTCAGAGCATATATATCTTACTGGCACATATAAGCAAAATCTGGCAGTGATCCACAGCCAGACTAAGAGCAGATCGCCTGGCAGCAGCCCTGTTCCGTCCACTGGTGCAAACCCAGAAAATCTTGGAAGCCGGGAAAAGGCCGAGATGGGGAGCAGCTGTCTTCTATAAGAGATATTGCTATAGCAAAGCCTAAAAAGAAATTAAACTCTCATCCATCTATCCCGGCAATGCCTTCTGGTAAATGTACTGTAGCTTAGTAAACCTTTAGCCACTGAGGAGTTGTGATCTTAGTTAATTCAGTCACAGCTTGGGGTGACGTCTAATAACCTAAGTCCAAATACAATCCTCTGGCACTAATATTTATTAACTGATTACTGTGAAAGCTGTATTTTACAGCTTTGTGTGTTGGGTACTCCAATGTCCACACACTTCACCTACAAACTCGATAGCAACGGAAAATGCATGTCTTAAAACTGAAATGCATTTTTTAAGACATAGATTTCCATAATCCTTTTAATTCTGGACTTACTTAGAAGGGGGAAATTGTATAACTGCACATTCCTCCAAGATAAGTGGCTGGGTGATGGATGGATGCATGGAAAATGACATAATCTATTGTTACATATGATAATTATTCTGTTGCATGTGCTGTTTTGTTGGAGGATGCTGGAAATAGCGCTGCCAGTAATCTCTGGTCTTTTAAAAGATTTATGCTATCCTCAGCAAATGCTTATGTCATATGTCTTTATGATACTCCTGCAGTAAACTGAAATGACAACACAATAAATAAATACATCATCTTGGATGTAAATCAAAATGCTGACTGTAACTGCTCGTTGTGTCACTGATCAGATGGAAATAAGGCCATAACCAAAATAGTACGGAGAGAAGCTTGGGGAATCGGCATGGACACATTCCAGGGAGAGGCTGCATTATTCTCTTTCTATTATTTTTATGCTGCAGACTTGCTAAGAAGTCAGTCATTAAAAGTGCAAAAGCGGGCGGATCTCAGCTCTGGCTCCAAGCGCCAATTATCCCGTGTTTTCCCGCCGTGAGCTCTGTCTCGCCCGCCCCAGCAGGTAAAGCTTTCCGGATCCGGCGAGGCCGATCCCATCGAGCCGTTTATATAACATGGGAGTGGCGCCGCGATCCTGCTTGCACCCGAAATGTGACGGGGATCCCACACGCTCATCTGCGTGGGAGAACCGCGAGAAAGAACCCACCCCCACGGGAACCATCGCATTGAACCCTAAAACACACTGCCAAGGCGTGGGTGGGAGCATGGCGGCTGCCAGCTGTGAGCACCGACTCGCAGCAGCCCCATCGCATCAGTGAGCCTGCGTTCCCGGCCCTCTCTTAACACTGGGGCGGGAATCGCTCTTTGACTGTAGCTACACATTAGGGGTCGAGTCGAGATCAGAGCATGAGGGGCATCAGGATCAGGACATTGGGGCATCAGGATCGGGACATTGGGGCATCAGGATTGGGACATTGGGTGGAGTCAAGATCGGAACATTAGGGGGGGGCGGGATCGGTACAAAAGCAGGGCAGTGGATTCGGAGGCTCTGCACCTGATTCACAGAACTCTCCTCCTTCAGTATCGTTCCCTGAGTTTTCAGGCTTACAGAACCAGATCTATCAGTGGAGCAAGCTAGGAAACAACGAGAGCTTCAACCTGCAGCCTTCCTGGGCTGCCTAGCCCGCTGTTTAGGCACGGATTTTAATGGTGGCTCGGAATCGAAGCCACGTCCATACAGCTGCATAGATTAGGAAGACTCTCACTGTATTCCGGAGGGCTTAGGCACGGAGGAGACATTTGCATTAATGGCTCCAGCAGGATATGATGTCACACCATTCTGTTAGCAATCCTGGCCTAGACCCGGAGAGGCTTTGGCGGGAGTATGGCCACCTTCTCACCCTTCAGAAGAAGAAGCCATGTTATGAGTCTCCTTTGATCTGTCACAGCATCCTGAGTTTCTCGCCAGTTTCCCCAGGAGTGACCAGCCATCATGTCCATCTCACTGGCCCACACCACGGACCCCAGCGCCATGGGGTATTCCCCCTTCCCTTGACCTGGTAATCCTTGGTCGTGTCTCCAGAAAACAGCATGCCGGCACTCTCCGTGGTACAGCTAGGTCCTCTTCCTGGCAAAGGGCCAAGCCCTCACCTCCCCTCCCCCCCCCAAAAAAAAAACTGTCCAGCCTTCACCTGCACCTAATACCCAGTCAATAAATAATTACCCAGTGCCTAATTACCCATTAAGCGCTGATCAGCCTCATGTTAACAAGCAATCAATAGGTGTCTTGTATGACTCGTCTATGACCGAAGCAAATTAAAAGTGGATTGAAGAGGTGTGCAGATGTCTGGGGGGTGAATGAGCACCATATGGTAATGTTTTGAAAAGGGCCTGATTAGCCATTGCAGCTAGCTGTGTGTTCAGTGTCCTAGCTGGACACAAAACATCATTATTTAATGCTGGAATCAGAATCTAAATATACACACACACTGAAATATACCCACCCACACAAATACACACTAAAAAGAAAGGATTTGGAAGAACTTATTTTCCAGGGGAGATGTAGAAGTTACTGCTCTCCTCTTTCTGTCTACTCTTCTAGCCTTTGTTCATCCATCCAGGGGTCTTTTCCAGGATGGTTTACCGGTACCTTCTAGACATCGCGGGCCTGGCACCCAGACAGTGGCCAAAGCGGTGAAATTGATCTCTGTGCTTTTTCGCTCCCCGCCAGCGACTTGTAGCCGACTACCCCCAACCCCGACATTTCCTGCATCTGTTAAATAAATCCTTCCTTTGATGTGGCTCCAGTTTTGCTCGGCGACAATTACACCGCCCTAACAGCACATTGGTCACGCCAACACCGAGAGTGCGGCAAGGAAGTGGGAGAGTCGCGCTGCACAATCAGTCACTCAACCCTGGTGACAAACCACTCTGCAGAGCTCACATTAAAAGCTCGTCACTTCAGTCAGATGTTGAGAACATTCCGGAATAAGGGTCAGCATAGTACAGCTTCCCCTTATCTCCAGACAAATGATGCACAGCAGCTTTCCATAACATAGGATGTGTAAGGTTTGAAAAGCCGTCATTAGGCTGGAAAATACCTATAGAACAGGCACCGGAAGTGCAGTAAATCCTGCAAGCCCCTTTTCAAGTGAGACTGCCCACTAAGGCTGTCATGGTCAATCAGACAGAGAGATGCTGATTCAAAACCGTCACGTGGTTTGACTTTCACTTCCAAAGAAATTTAGCCACAACACCTTTAGATTTGATTTAGCACGTAACAAGGATAAGAGATATTTTACAACAATTATGGCCTATAAAAAAAAAGAAAATCTGAGGGGTTAAGGTGATATATAGTGATGACATAACTCAGAGCACAGCTTCAGAGCACAGCTTCAGAGCACAGCTTCAGAGCAGCATGTGTCAGTGGCAGTGACTGCTTTTCTCCGACAGCAGAAACAGACAGGTGTCGTCTCGCATGTACGATGCAGCGTTCGCTCAGAGCTCTGTCACATTCATGCTTTTAATCCATATTTGGCACCTCTTCTGTGTTGCTATATGTGGAACAAACTCTTCCTTACATTCTGCTCATTTAGTGCCCCTTCTGCTGAGCACCAGGTCTTATTAATGCCAATCCCTCTGAGCGCCGCATGAGCCAAGCGGGCGTCTCTCGCTTCAGTCTCCATGGCACTGGCTCTTCTGGCCGCCATCCACAGAACCATCTCTGTGGATTGGACTCCTGGTCCGTCTCCGCACAGGCTTCTGAAAGCAACCCCGTTGTTCTAGGTACTGGAGCTAAACTGTGCTGTTCTCCATTCAGAACCCTTAGAACCTTTAACTTTTGGGGAAAAATAAGAGTTCTAACAACTGCCAAAGAGTCGAAAAGGCAGAGGACGGAGCCCAATGTACGGAAAATAGTACAGATCATTTGATCCTGAAAGCTGCAATTAACATCCATGCTCGGGGGGTCATTAGGGACGTGATGGATTACACAACACACTAGGTATCTTCATTTACATACAAAGGGGTCTCCTGCCAATTGGCCTGATTTCCCATGAACTTAATCACTCTTTGGAAGAAGAGGTCTGTGCTTTGTGACGTATATATATTTGTTTGATATGTCTGTCGCCGTGTCGGGGCTGGAAAACAGCCAAGCCATTCCACCGAAACCGGTGAGCTTCTTTAGGTCCTTCTTGTCTTCAATGCTTCTCCGGCATGGCATTCCTCTTGGTTAAAGCCGGACATCGAGTGGACCCTCCAAAGGCAGCCAATTATAAAACAATTTGAAAAGAGCGTTTTGATTGGGAGCAGCCAGCGGTCATGATGCTTTGGGGTGTTTGCGGCCTTACCTGCTCATTGGCCCTGGAAGCTCAGAAGGTCCTCATGGGCCCCTCTTTCTGCTTGAGCAGTCATCCACGGTGCTCATTTCTTCTCAATGCTCTGGGAGAACATCACTCAGCATGTACGAATTCCGCAGAAATCCCAAAGCGTTTCAGGGCTGCATTTTCAGGCCTGTCGATCCTGCTGTCAAAACCCCAGGTATAATCAGCAATTCATGCAGTCAATCACCCAAGATATTTAAACAAGTCCTGGAATATCTCTGCAACTCAAATACCAAGCATAGCCTACCTTTACATTAGTCATAGCTCTTTCTTAAAATATCAGTCGTATATCTTATGTTAAACTTCTTATTTTAATTAAATCCATATTGTATTCTTCCAGTTAACCTTTAGCGCCTGTATGTGAATAGAAGCCATTTAAGCATAAAGCATGACCTTGCCATCGTTTTCCGTCAGTTATAAATGCCGAAATTGGGAAGGAAGGAAAAATATGTGTGTGCCTGCGTCTGTGTGTGTGTGTGTGTGTGTGTGCATATATATATATATAATTCATGTGCTTATGAGTTTTTTTTTTTTTACCTCATTTTACCTCAGTCATCATTATCGCCCACTAGTTAACCGTGGCCCACCGACAGTCTGGGGTCGAGGGATTAGTGCCCCCTACTGATGGAGGTATGTGCGGGATTAGCGCCCTCTACTGACTGGTTTAGGGATGATAAATAGCAGCTGTGGAGTGAGTGATCCCAGTGGAGGTGAGGGAGGGTTCTCCACCACTTTCATATCAATATCCTGTGAAAAAACTAAAAATATCATGGAAAGATGCACTTTCTCAGAAAGGACTTTACAAAATAACCCTAAAACATGTAATGAGATGCCTTCAACACCAGAAATAGAAATCTATCTTTATACAGCCCACAGCGAACAGTTTAATGTTTTCGATGGATTGTTGTCAGCAAAGACAGACTTACGTGATTTTCCTGTCATGGTATTCAGCGGTGCACAGCCAGTGTGAGCCTCATCTCCCTGTTATACGAAGAACTTGGTTGGTTATTGCCAGCTAGTCTAAACGTTTTGACATAATCAGTTGCCCAATCATCCTGTCCATTTGCCTTCCAATGAAACAGCTGAATGACTTTATAAAACATCTTTTCATTGGTCAGTTAAATGTGAAACACAATCTAATGCACAGAGAGGAATGGACGTATTCCATCAATAAGAAAAAGTCATATTCGTCACAAAGGTGACATTCTCGGTTTTCAACAGACAGCGACAACATCAGCTTCATGCTTCAGTCAACAGGGGCTGGGGGGGGATCTGCATGCTTTTGCTGTGTGTTTGTTGCAAATGAAGGTTAAAATTATGACTGTTTTTCTCTCCCTGACGGAGATGCCAGAGAGTGACCTACATGTTGAAGAAGCACACACTGTTTTTGTACAATTGTCAGACATACAATTCTAACACAGAATGGCAACCCCACTACAACATCACCTTCCGAGGGATTTTGGGCTTTGAATTATAGCATTAAAAGTACATTTCCTTTTTGGTGGATAAGTTCTGTTACCACACATTAGCCATAGATTTTCTGCCATAAATGTCTGTGTGATGAATCTGCCTTCCTCCAGCAAGAGACTGTATGCCTCCCGTGCTCCAAACTGGCGGTTTAATGCTGTCACTGGGACACGGGGGTTTTTTATTGAAACGTGTTTCCAGAGGGTAGAGTGGTATGAATTTCCTCTCAGTTGCAGTGTAATATCACCTGATTTCTGATGTTAGAAGACCCATGTGAACCGGCATGTGTGGAGTTTATCTACAACTGGCTCAAGTATCCTGGGCGCCTCCCTTTATCCCCCAAAAAACCCGGAACTAATGTACCCTTGTCCCTCTCCCCCATGCAGTCAATTATGGTTCATTTATTCAGCAATTCACTTGCTTCTAGATAATAATAAATTATTATCAGTGTGGGGCAATCCAGGTCCAGAAGCCTCAAATCCAGACCAAAATTTTGTTTCTACCAACCAGCTGAGTACTGACTGTGACTCTTTATTGTTATCAAAAGCAATACACTTTTATTTTTAAAAAAAGCATGGGCAGCCAGTGTGTGAAGCCATTGGGGTTAGGGGCCCTGCTCAGAGACCCAGTGGAGTAACAGACACAGCCTGCCAACCTGCCCTGTCGCGCGTCAGCCCGGAAAGCAAAGCGCAGCCTCCCAAACCGCCGCACCCCGTCCCACCCCCCACCCCCTCCAACCCTCTGGCGCGCCATATGACCCAAACGCAGGAGTGATGTGTTCTCAGCGAGTGCAAATGCGGAGGCCATTTAGACTTTCCTCTGTTCATTACGAGATGCATGATTACAAATTTAGGCGAGGAGCTGGATGTGTGAAGAAGTGGATTTGGAGTCCAACCAGAAAGTCTGCCTATATCTGGAAAACCGAGATGATGTTCAGTATGCTTCCTGTGTCAAATTAGAAACCATGGCTTGAAAGGAAGGTGTGCATGTGTCTGTGTGTGAATCTCTGTCTGGCTGGGGGGTACCTGATAAAATAAATAAAGCAGTAATTGATCCTAGGAGCATGGTAGCATATATCCAATCCCAGGCACAGGGCACTCAGCTGGTTGGCTGAAACACGAGCTTGGTCTGGCTTTGTCCTTTTGTACCTGGTATTTCCTGTCTTTTCAGTGATCTTAAAGGACACGGTGTCAACGCTAATAATGAATGACAGATACAGGTGTTTGTTCGCAAGACCTAATTCCCCAACATCAGATATTTCATACTGTCATGGTTTCTTCATGGAAAGAAAATCCACAAAGCTTAGCTTTTAGCAAATCTTAGCTTAGATTTTTTCATGTTCCATTTGAATGGAAGATTACCTCTGCAGCAGCCATCAGTGGAGACTAAGGACATTAATTCACTTCCGGTAGGTTGTTACCTTAAGAGTTGCAAGTTTCAAGTTGTGTTGTCACGTATTCTGGGGAAACTCCTATGCCACAGTGGCAGGTTATGGGACAGGTGCAGGAGGAGAGAGGCCAAACAGCAATACAATGAAGGACAAGACAGAGCAATGTACGAACAAGCGGATGACACATAAGTAAAAAATAGCATGCAGTAGGATAAGGATGTGCGAGTCGGACAGGGAGGAGGAGAGGAGGTGCTGGAGAGTGTGAGACTGAATGAAAGACTGAAGAACCACTCACTTTACCTTCAGAGTGTAAGACTGGGGGGGGGGGGGTCACTTAAATCCAAGTAAGTCAGAATCAATGATTCTTATACAGTGGTACCTCGATTCTCTAACTCACAAGAACTGGAATTTCTTAAGTCAAACAAACCAGTTTGACCTAGAACTCGATCTGAATACAATTTTCTTAATTAATACTACAATGTTCTTACCTAAATGCCTTCTTCACAGACTGGATGATTATCCAAATACAGCAGCGCAGCATTACAGTAACTAACAATAAATAAACCACTAACTTGCGTGTACCATAAAAGCATTTATGTCATTTATTTAAACTTTATTTTACCAGGTAAATTAACTGAAAAACAGTTCTCACTGCTTTACCTGATATTCCAGAGAAATGCCAGATCACACATCGGAACTGAATGGGATACAAACGTCATGCATGTAACTCAACTCTTCAGCCAATAAGGGCAAAGGTGTGTCGTCACGGAGGCGGTTCCAGTTTGTGCAGCCAGGTGAGAGGTGCCAATGTATCTAACCATAATTCATTGCGTCAGGATCAGAATGCGGTGCTTTAAGCCAGCGCTGTAAGCAAGTCAAACCACCCAATGACCAGACTGGGGAAACAAACTGAAACTTGGACTTAATATAGAGGACTAATGACGACAACCAGAAACAACTGATCACATGGGGATCCCACACGAGGTTAACAAGGGGTTGTGGCACACGGAAGGAGAGGACGATCGGGGCAGGACAGGGGTAATGTTGGGATATGATCGTTTTGGAAGCCATAAAGAAAAAAATACTCTTCTTGTTTTATCCTGTCCATTTTGTGTTTAAATGTTAAAAAAAAAAAAAGTATAGGTGTAATTCTGGGGGGCCGGGAACCAATAGTTCGTTTTCCATCATTTCTTATGGGAAAAATTTGATCAGAACTCGAACTTTTTAGGATTCGATGGTACCGAGGTAGCACTGTGTATCACAATCAGAACATGACTGAGATCTGGGTCACAGGGTCAGGGGACGCCATCTAAAGGAGAAGTGATGCCCGTCCCTCTCTCTCTCGTTCTCTCTCATTCCCCCCTCTCTCCCTCTCTCACTCCCTCTCTTCCCCCTCTCTCTTTCTCCCTCTCTGTCTCTCTCTCCCTTTCTTTTTGCCCCCTCAGCTCCTCAGACAGCAGCCACTCACCATTTGCACTTTTAATGAGATCTTCAGCAGACGACATTCTCAGTTCCTCCTAAAGCCACCCCCAGACCCCCACCCCCCCTCCGTCACCCCACCAAAAGGACAGTGTCCACAGCGAATTTGCTGTGCTGCTGTAATGACTTGAATTAGTCAGAGTCAAACCAGACCATTTTATTTACTGTTTTTTAACTTTCATGCAAACAGCTGGACGAATAGTTCTGTGTGTACTTCAGAGGCATCTCTCATCTCCTACCAAGCCACTACCGTAATCTCCCTACCAGAGTCACCAGCGAAAGTCAACCGTAATCTCCCTACCAGAGTCACCCACAAAAGTCAACTGTAATCTCCCTACCTGAGTCACCTGCAACAGTCAACATCTCTTTTACTGTTTCTTGCCCTACAGCCAATGAGATTGAAATTTCATCCCAGTGCATGACCTATGGATCATATAACTGAAGATGACAATTTTTTTTAAATTGTCTTTGACTTGACATTTAGAGATGTTTTCCATGCGACAGGTCCGGCTCAGTGAGCTGTGATATACCCCCAGCAATC
>JAABNY020000025.1:21552490-21566711 GCA_015164015.2 Brevimyrus niger | reverse complement strand
AATCCCCCCCCGGAAACCCGCGCGGGGGGGGGGGGGGGGGGGGGGGGGGGGGGGGGGGGGGGGGGTGGTGATTAACAGCTAGGTCCTCACCTGGACAGCTTGGATTTCAAAAAACAAAAACAGAAATGAATGGAAGACGCAGACTGGGTCCAGACCTAGATGGTCTTCTCTCAAAGACTCTCCTAATATCTGTTACCTTATCTTCACTGTCATTGTGATTAAACACTGCTCTTCAGGAATTATATGTGATCCTTTATTGCACCAATTTGCCTAGTCATTCTGCTGAGCTGCATTAGTCAGTGCCTCAAAAGTGCATCTCTGGTCTCCAAATGGAACTACACTGTGAGTTATCCTCTGCAGCTCGGTTGCTGACACCATTAAGGCTGCAAACAGCTGGAAGCTCTTTGTGAGCTTTTCTTCCTCTAAAATTCTTTAACAATCGTAAAGAAAAAGAAAAAAAAAAAAGGTTGCTTTCCTCAAACTGAGACCAGACTTCAGACTTTCGACGTTTCTCACGGGTGCGATACATGGCTGACCACCTCCAGCAGGCTGTCGGAGACAAAACAGCCGCAGCATCTGCACCGTTTCCAAAATACCCCCCACGGGGGGCAGCTCATGCAGGCACCGGGCCGAATCCACCCCCACAGCACACGGATGGGGGGGGGGTCAGCTCTCGCAGCAGGACCCCCTCTGGCCCAGTCACAGCAGCAGAAAAATGAGCGACTGAAGTACGAAGGGGCAGGTGGGCCTACGGTGAACATTCCATTTGGTTTGGGAGGGGGTGGTTTGCTCTGACCACCAGCCCCCCCTCCCCCCCCGTTTTGCTTCAGTGGCCCTGGCTGTAATCTTGGCTCCTAGCACAGGGCCAAAATGCACTTCATTTTCTTCTAATCTGCTCCCAGGAGTGTGTAGATCCTTCTCTCTCTCTCGGTATATATCACTGTGCCCTTCTCTCGCTCTCTCAGTAAGCTCGCCCCCCCACCCACCCACAGAGCAGCCTCTGAATCACCAAAAACAAAACAAGAGAGGCTACCTAATTTGCCACAGCCGAGATTGTCTGGTAAGTGTTAAATAATTAAAATCCAACAACCCCTGGCTGAATAGTGAACAGAAACACACCCACAAGTCCTTTACGCCTTTTAATATTCCGGCTCTGCTTGTTTCGTTGTTATTTTGCTTTATGTTTTAGGCTGTCATAATAATTTTTCTCAAAGCCCGCTTTAATGTTCTGTCTCCAAGAAAAACACTTTAATTGGAAATGCGGACTCTCATCCCATGACAGTACCGGCGAGTCAGTGATCTGGCCGGAAGGGTGGTTAGGTCTCAGCCAGAACAGCTTGTGGGTCACGGACAGGCGGATGCTGTGAGGTATGATATCTGTGTAATGCTGAGGGTCAAGAGCAGGAACGGCAGTCAACATGAGCGTGGGAGTGTGTCAGAACACGCTGAGGTGCGTCAGGAGGGGTGTGACTGACATGGCGCGCAAACGAGACTTACATCTGGTTTATGTAGAGATTCGCTCTGTTGGGAGCTACGCAATGTCTCACTCTCTCCTGAATATAATCTGGCATTTTTAAGCTAAGGGTAATTGATTTCCCTCAGCACTTTTAATAAACATTTTACCATAACATTTCACATTTTGCTTTTAAATGTATTATTTCAAATTAAATGTAAATTTTACATTTTTAATGTAAGCCATTTTTAACACATATGTAATATGTCAGTACAGGCTCTTGTGTTTTCTCTGGTTGTATATTAATGCTACATGTAATGAGATGCATAAATATTCTATCAATGTAGAGAAATAGAGAAAATAGAGAAAGCTGAATTTGTCCTTACGCTGGGGACATTATGTTACCATTTCTCTGTCCATCACTCTCACATTTATTCAGTGCGGGACATTTTAGTGGGGATCATTTTCATGAAGGAAATTAAAGTGATTATTCTCTGACGGCTCATCAGAAAAATGTAGGAGTGTGTTCGAAGCGAGATTTACAGCCGGCAGCTTGAGATTATGTTCATTTCCTTGCATTTGAGGTGAACGTTGATTTCAGCCTCTTGGGAAGCCACAGGGACTTGTGGCGTGAGAGGGGAGCCAAAGTGTTAAATAATAATAAGAAATAAGAAGAAATAGTTTTTGGTCCAAGCCCCACTGCATCAGTCCCTCAGACACTTCGGGTATCTGAGATATGAGAAGCATTATAAACCATTTTTAAAGAATGACTACTTAAATTTACCACAGAGCCAGCCCCAGTCCACGATGCAGCACAGAGACACGAAACATCACTTCAGCTAAAATCCGTTACAGGTGAAAAGCACTTCACTCACACACACACACACACACAAGCATGCACGATGCCAACACAATGCTGACAGACTCCGGAGCCAATTAAAATCCTAAAAACTGTGTGTTCTGAGTCAAACATCCATTTGCACTCCAGGTTAAAAAGATACACAGGGAGATTTACAGTCAGGAGTAAAATCAAGTTTCCCTGTTTGGGACTCAGACCAAATCATGCAGATTCAATCCCAAAAGCTCATACATGACTACTTTGGAGGTACATTGCCCAAGATTACAAACTCAGCACCTCTAATGTATACGGTGAGGATGACCTAAAGGGACCAAATACCTTGATTCGTACTACAGGGAAGGTTAAATTAGGGCTGCCAACTGGATGTTTATTGGTGAAAATCAATCAGGTGATTCTGAGCCTGGTGATGATTGATGGTGAAGTGGATTGTACAATACAAGAAGGGGGACATGTTTGGGGGCGGGGCAAATTACAGCTTCTACTGAAAATCCTACTGAAGGAATATATTATTTCTTATATAATGTTTATATACCTGAATACTCTGTAGTTCTCAGGGAATGTAGGCGTAAGCAACACAACATTAATTTGAAAAACGGCGGAGTGTTTACTACCACTCAAACCACTTATTTGTGTGCCCCCCCCCCCCCAAGATTTAGCCTCTGTTGGCCATAAACAGTGACTACACAGAACAGGACTGAGCATGACTGTCCATCTGCAGTGCATTTATTCATTAGCTGATCCACCGGACCGTGGCACGGAAAGTCCAGCTGGCAGGCATGCTGAAGGGTATGGATAGTTCATTGGCCGGCAACTAAGGCGCCATGTCATTTTCTTTGCGATAGGGGGCGCTAGCGGTGATGCTTGGCCAGGACCACATACTGGCACTGGGCCCAGGTCTTGCAAGATGAGCACTTGACCACTGTGAGGTGCTAGTGAGTATACCATTACTGGACTCTGGTCAGAGCTGCAGAGAGTAGAGTCCTTATTTATCATCATAAGCTGCTATGCTAATTTTCGCCTCATATAAAAAACTGGAGGATTTTCTATTTCAGAGAAGTCGGGACACTGGTTACAGGAGCAAACAGTTAACTTACTGTTGACAGCAGACTAGCCAAGCAGCTGTGACTGATTCCTGTGATACCCAGAAAAGAACATTTGATGCCAAGTTGAAGGGCAAGGTGGGAGGGGGGATATTCTGTGTGTTGTGGGTGGGAGGGACCACAATTACAGGCTGATAAATTAACTTCGAGGAAGTCCTGATTTACGCCACCCCAAGGGCTCCCCCTACAGGCTGAGCTGATGAACCGCACTGTGATCAGCGGGGCCCCAGAACTTGCACAGCGGTATGTCTCTATTAATTTCATTAAGTCTTCATGGCTGAGCTACAGCTTAATAACTCATTTTCCCAGAAGCATTTGCCTCCTATGCGTGACATTACGAGCTTCATAAGGGCAGCCGCTAATGTGTCATAGTCCCTGTGGATTCTGAGCTAAGCTAAGATGGGGGGGGTTGCAAAGTGGCCTACAGATGTGATCTACAGGCTGCCCTTTAAATGAAAAATAAATGAGCAGCAGCTATTATTAAATTACATCTGTAAACTTTAATCGTGTAACATGTCAACAGCCGCCATGTTTCTTTATAGGTTATGAACGAAACACTTTGCTCAATCCCATGTTATTCAACTGCCCAAGCACAATGGCACTAAAGAGATTAGCGGGCAGCTTGACGGAACAGGAAAGCAGATTAAAGTGTGGTAATGTAACAGAAGGACGCCATGGTTACCAATAAAAGCCATTATATATTAATCACGACAAGGACGCACTGGTGAGGTACGCTTAAAGGGATTCATTTGAAGGGCCTCACAAGAAGGTCACCACCGCTTGAACACCCCCAGACATTTTGTCCAGTTTACAACTCGAACATGGACCACCTGGATTGGTCAACGAACCACCAGCTGCCTGGAGGACCCCCTCCCCACCCAGCATAGTCTATAAGCAATCACAGGACACACAAACATGCATGCACAAGGCAACGACATACACCATGCATGGGTCTGGGCGACCATCATCCTGGGAGGAATCGGAGGATCTGGAAGGCGAAGAGAACCGGGACCAACCTGTAGTCAACAAACCAGAACCTGCGGTACCAAACTGCTGCAGGGTACCAAATAAAATTAATGCTCAAAGACACAACTTATAGTAAATACATCATTTAAAAGTAGTATTTGGTTTATTGGAGCAAAACATCATCTTCTAGGCCTTCTAAAATGTTCCTATGCCTGATCAAGTGCCTGTCCAAGTGTCTGAGGCTCAGTGATTTAGGCTGCTGTGACTGTGATCAGAAGGTCATGGGTTCAAATCTCATGCTTAGCAGAGTGTTGCTACCACTGGGAACCAAAGCAGACTCTCATGCCCCATCTGCTCCAAGGACTGGCTGGCTCACCTTCCTCAACAAATTATGTTGCTTTGGATAAACGCATCTGATAAACACATAAAATGGGTAATTTGTGCTTGGATGCGCCCTGTTTGTATCCTAATAGCTCTTAGCCCTGAAGGCCTCTGGTCCCTGAGCTTCTGTGAATTAAACAGATTTTGCTCTATCTTTTCCCCAAAGCTGTTAGAGAAGAGGAAGGGGAAACAGACTAAATGAATTAGCACACAAAGCATTTTTAGCTCAAAGCCACTTAAGGAAGTTGGTCACACAGTCCATCCATTTTCAATGAGCTATTATCTAATCAGGTTGCCAAGCACACAGAGGGCATGGGGTATTTAATAAGGTCCTGGAGAAGGTCTTCAAGCACACAGAGGGCATGGGGTATTTAACCAGGTCCTGGAGAAGATATCCAAGCATGCAGAGGGCATAGGGTATTTAATAAGGTCCTGGAGAAGATCTCCAAGTATGCAGAGGGCATGGGGTATTTAATCAGGTCCTGGAGAAGGTCTCCAAGAATGCAGAGGACATTGGGTATTTAATCAGGTCCTGAAGAATGTCTCCAAGCATGCAGAGGGTATGGGGTATTTAATCAGGTCCTGGAGAAGATATCCAAGCACACAGAGGGCATGGGTATTTAATCAGGTCCTGGAGAATGTCTCCAAGCATGCAGAAGGCATGGGGTATTTAATCAGGTCCTGGAGAAGATATCTAAGCACACAGAGGGCATGGGGTATTTAATCAGGTCCCGGAGAAGGTCTTCAAGCACACAGAGGGCATGGGGTATTTAATCAGGTCCTAGAGAAGGTCTCCAAGAATGCAGAGGACATTGGGTATTTAATTAGGTCCTTGAGAAGGTCTCCAAGCATGCAGAGGGCACTGGGTCTTCCTCGGTCTTCCTCTTGCGCACACATTTGCGGGCCATTCGACTCCTGTGATGTTGCAGAAACCCAACACTGTACAGCACAGAGAGAAAATAGTTTGTTTTGGTTCTGTGCTTACTGTTCACCTGAGAAGGAGATGATGCTGATCTGAAATTAAGAATAATTACATATTTATATTACAGTTTAAGTAGCAATTACAGCTTGATTGTCATGTCAATATTTATTATACAATTAGACAAAGTAAATCCAATTAGAACCAAACATTTATATCCTGCTGTTTCCTGTTTGCCCTTTCGGTCTGCAGCAGACTTTTCTCAAATATGATCATCAGATTCCTTGTCCACCTTCAAGAATCGCCTTGAGACCCACCTGCTGCAGGAGCACCTCACCTACACCATGCCATGTTCCTACACCATGCCACGAGATGCTCGTCCTCTTACTCAGGGTCAGCTGACTTTAATACTCGTCTTACCAACTGTCCCCTGGCAGCTACACTTTTGCCTCGTCGACTCCAGGGCACAAATGTTTAGCAGTAACTCATGAATGAATCTTGTAGCAATTTGAGATGCGTCATGATTGATTAATGATGATCAAATATGTCAGCATTTCACTTGTATTATTCATTACTTGTTCCTTCAGTACTTGACAAGGTTTACAAAATTAACAGATGTAGTAACAAGTATAGTAATTGCGAGAGATAAAACATGCATCACGATTTATTAATGATGAACAGACATGAGATCACTATGTAAATAAGACTTAGTCTGTGGTTAATTCATACATGTTAAGTAACAGCAAAATTGTTTGTGCCCCTCAAGTAAATTGCTACCATCAACTCCTCCCCAGCCTTATGTCTGTAATGTGCTATTTGCCTCACCTTTGTGCTGCATCACCTGCATGCCGCATCACCTGCATGCCGCATCACCTACATGCCGCATCACCTACATGCCGCATCACCTGCATGTCGCATCACCTACATGTTGCATCACCTGCATGCCGCATCACCTACATGCCGCATCACCTGCATGCCGCATCACCTGCATGCTGCATCACCTTCATGCTGCATCACCTGTATGCTACTTTGGACAAATGTATCTGCTTAATAATAGAAATGCAAATGTAAACACATGACAATTAATACCAACAGACTACGAGACATTTAATGACATTAACTGAACAGCACTTAAACTAAACACTGTGAAATTCTGAAGCAGCACGCACAAGTAAACAAATGAGATGAACTAGATAGACTGGAGGGGCCATGAAGTTTGAAAAATAAGCTAGTTTTCAGCTTTAAGTAGCAGGTAGAAAGTCTTCAGCTTCAAGGAATGTAATGAAAATAATTCAAAATGAAGAGGGGCCTTCATTAAGCGGCAGAGAAGTGATCAGGCCTCCCAGGTTAGATGGAGTCTCTCACAGCTGGAAGGAGGGCCTACATTAAGCTGCAGAGCAGTGATCAGGCCGCCCAGGTTGGATGGACTCTCTCACAGCTGGAACAAGGGCCTTCATTAAGTGGCATAGCAGTGATCAGGCCGCCCAGATTGGATGGAATCTCTCACAGCTGCCCCATTATTATGTCTTATAATATTAGGCAGAGATGCACATCAATTAGCGGCTAAGGGAGATATCATGTTGTGTGAAGCTATTTTCATTGGTAGAATGCATATTTCATCAGGGGAAGTGTGACCGTGTCCCTGTGGTTACCTAAACGCTGCACACGTACCGGGTTTGTTCAGGACATATTATTATAATTGTTGAAATAAGCTGTTCTGTTAGACTTCATCCATTGGGTTTGCTGCAGACGTCGCTCTATGAATGCATAATGCCAAGCTTCTGGGAGCATGTCAGGAACACAGATTCAACGGAGACTAGACCTACAACGCCAGTGGGAAGAGCAAAGTGGACTAGATGTTTTCTGCTAACAGCGGGGATCTGGATCCACCCGGATGTCTGTACACTGACCTCGTACAGGTAGCCTCTCCAAACCTATGGGAGACATGTGAGAAGATCCACCAGCCTCCATCCTGAAACAAATCCCCACATAGACATGGATCTGATTACGTTAGTTCAGCACGATGACTGCGCCACTAAGCGGCAGCCATCTTTGCTACCACTCAATATTCTCATTTGCATGCTGCCCCTGAAGTTTGGCCCACAAACAGTCACTAGGCTAAAGGAGATGCTGAATCAGTGAGTTCTGCCAAGTACAGGGCGGCCAATCACTCTCACGCTTTCAGACTCACACTCACGCAAGAAATCTAATGGCAAATCAATACATAAACCTAAAATTAGCTACAGTACATCAAAAGCATTGGGCCAGTTTGCAAACCCTACAGATAATTTACAAGATAATACAACATGTAAATGAGTGTGTGTAAGTCCAGATTCTCGTATTGAAAGTCTCACTTCAGCCAGATGACCTAAGTGGGCAGCACCGTAACTAGCAAGCTACCATCTTCTGACTCTACTTGCTTACTATCTAGTTTTTGAAACATCTGAGGGGGAGGGGGGAGGCAGGGCCCCACACTGACTTTTTGAGCGAGGCCCCAAAAACTTGGAGCTGTTTCCAAGTCCCCTTTCACATGCCTATTTACATTTGAATGTGATAAAAACATGTTTTGACTGTTCATCATAATAAAAAGGAGACCCACTTAACGTGTTTATGATCTCAGGGATCTTTTCAGCAGTCTGAGACCACGGTTAATCACCGCTGCATTATACGTTTAGAGTCTGTTGTCATTTCTCTGAACATGAGCGCAGTGATGACCCACAGATCATCTATTTGCATTCCCACTCGGAGATTGTTACATAACACTATTTAAATTACAAATCAGAACGTGAGACAGAGACTGCGGATGGTCTTTTCCGTGAGGTGCCCAGGGGGTCCAAGGGCTTATCGTCGGGTGTTATTACACTTACAACGTTAGCATGATGTTAACCTAAAAACAAGAGTGACACTAGAGTCCCGAAGGCCAAAGCAGGACTGCAGAGGCTGTTGATTTGCATTACAAATTATGAGTTAAATCACAAATCCATAATGGATTCCTGTGTACAAGCAGTGTTCCTCAGTATAGTTTCAGTATTGGCTTTCACCTGACTCCATAACCACTGCACCACCTGCTGGTGTAATTCACAAATTGCTTGTTTTTTTCAGGTATAAGACATGGTGAACAGCTGAGGGGGGCCAGAAAGATGAGCTGAATATTATAATAGCTAACAAAACATACACCTATTAGCAGCTATCTCTATGGTAGACCACATGGCTCCACCGCCACCAAAACAAATAGCTTTTTTGTACTTGGTGGAAAAAAGGATTTGGCTTCCGATTCTGATATATGAGGAACAAGGGCTCCCGTTCTTTAAAAGCAGACTTTCATCACTCTGCTACACATTAGCAGACACAGCCATACCATAATCATCCTAAAGGTTATTATATTCAACACCAGACCAACTCCGTTAATGTTCTGCCTGAAAAGCACCTCCATTCCCCCCTCATTTGTTTGTTAGTTTTTCTTTTTTCATGATGAATCTGATGCACCGTCGTGCGAAGCCATTTGCCGGTGAGACGTGCATCAACGTTGCTCGATTTGCTCCGGGAACCGGGCGGCCGGCGCCACATCTGCCAGCGTAATCTACGCACCCGCCAGGGAGGAAAGTCGACAGTCCCGCATCCGTTTCTGATGTGTTAATCCTCATTTGCTCATTAATTTAAAAGCCGGCACATTGTTCCCTGCCTGGTTCATCCTTTTCGCAAGGCGCACACAGTGAGTGCTGCCTACTGGCACTGCTGCGATTTAAAGGGGAACAAAATAGAATCTTCCGGGCCATGGAGGGAGCTGATGTAAAGCAGCAGTAAATGAGAGAGCCGTGTCAGTCTGAAGTGAGAGCCAATCCAGGAATAGGACTGAGGAGCGCAGTTATTTCAGAATGAAAGCTTCCGTTTGATTGGTGAGGATCAAGCAGGCTATGAAAGTGACATGGATGCAAGCGCTGCGTGGATGTGCAGCCAAATAGAAGCTTTACAAGGGACCAGAAGAGTGTCTCTGCCTGAAGTTTATATATAGCAGCTCATATCATACTAAATTAAGTGAGGCATTTATGCACCATCCCATTGCCTCATAAGACTCCTTTAGTTACAGTTTGTAATTTACCCATAGCGGTATAGATACTCAACTAATGAGGTTTACTCCAAGGAGCAGGTTTGAAGGAACAGCTGCCATTCCACTGAAAAACACTCTTCTCCATAACCACTATGTCCCCTGCTGGTTGATTGCACAAATTGGTGTTGCTGCCCAGTGAACAGCAAATACATAAAAAGGCATCTTCACCAGCTCCTCAAACTCGCCTCCGGAGGAGTGGATCCGACTGGACTATTCCCTAACATGCTGACCGTTGGTGATTGTCATTAATCAAGCAGCTTCAGGGCTGTGAGACTTTGCTTTTCTTAATTGCCATGTCTGCTGTCCTCTGTCTCCCTCATGTTTATTTCCTTTTTTTTTTTTTTGGGGATACGGCCCAGTTAAAGTTAAGGAGAAATAATGGCTTTTAATGGGTGTCTAGATCACCGTAACCAAGGGAACAGGCGGGTTCTTCACGCAATGATTCACTGCATAATGGTGAGTCTGGGGCAGAATCAGAGGCTCCCTCCCTCCTTGGTACTGACAGGGGCCTTAATCCTTGGCCGCACCATTAGAGGAAATTTACGAGCATCCGGCAGAGAAGGCATTAGCTTCGCCATTAAATGGGACTGACTGTTGACGCCTCGTTAAAGGAGGAGTATCAGCTGGTGCCGGAATCAGTCCCGTTTCTCTGCAAGGTGAAGGATCGAATGATAACCTACAATACCTGGATGGGGTGTGGCGCGGGAATTTCCACACCGGTAGGTCGTTTCCTGCAGTCGCAGTGTCTGGAGGAAATATTTTGCCCATTAGCGCTACCTTCCCCCTCACGCCTGGCTTACCTCGATAATCGCTGACACCCCTTTATTTTCGAGGGACCGGAGAGGTGAGGAGTCATCCGGCCTCATCTATTAGCTGCTGTGCTCAGGGAAAAAAAAATGTCTGCCGTGTCAAGCAGAACGAGCAGTGACGGATGCCTCGTCCCCAGGAACAGATGGGAACGGATCCGTGGCGCCGAAAAGACACTAAGAAAAGATACGAACTGGCCAACCGCCATGTTCACCGGAACAAAAACCGCGCATTTGCATGGGGCCTCCCAGATTGGGCCCCCTGTTAGCCACAAACAGTCACTACACTAAATATTAAACAAACATTCCTTATTTAGGTGATGCTGAAGTAGCACGTTCTGCTAACCAGCTAGCTAGCTACGATCTTCAGACTCTACTCACTACATATTTATTTAATTTTTGAAACATGCGCGGGGGTGGCCTGAAGTGGCTTTCGGAGGGGGGGCCCAGGAAGAGCGAACCCGGCCCAGAGCTGTCTGGAAGCAGCGCAAAAGAGCCATGATGGATGATTCGGGTGACATGAGAACCACGTGGAGGTGCCACCAGAGCAGGGAGCGGAGAATGACTTCAATGTCCCTGAGAAGCCCAGAATGTCACAGAGAGAGTCTCAGAGAGATTCCACCCCACCCGCCTGCATGTGCACAGTGGTAAGGGAGGGGGCAGGTTCTTGCAGAGGTCTTCAAGACCCCAGCAAACTTTTCCAGATGAAAAACACGCACACACACGGATACACACACACACAGCCATGTAATCATATCTTTCTGGGGACCGCTAATTAATTTTTATGGGAAAAATGCTAATGCTATAACAATCTTAACCCCCACCTAACCCTAACCTTAACCATAAGTAACCAAGCGAAATACAAGAGTTTTTGCATTTTTAGTATTTTCATTGCAGTGTTCTCCCATACACGACCACGTATGCTAAATAAACAGGTATTCATCATGTTGTGGGGACATTTGGTCCCCAGAAGGTAAGGCATACCTGGACCACACACGCACACATACAGTACACAGAGCATTAATACACGCCTAGGTGCAACCATGTGACAAACACAGGGCTAAGCGTGAATGCCCGGAACTCTCGCAGCCTCATGGCTAAGGCAGGAAATCCTCGTTACTGTAAGCAGGCCAAAGCCCGCCAATCCGTGATGCTGGCACTCCGTTTTCCTCAGTGCGTGACAGGGCAATAATTCACACACACTGTCATGGAAGTAGAAATACAATCCAACGCAGGTCTTCTAAAACGTGGGATTTGCACACGGGCTCTCGCTCGCTGGTGGCATGTTGAAACTGCTGTAGGAATAAACAGGCAGCGTGGTTTCACCCTGCTAGGGGGTTAATTAAACTGCATGTTTTTACCCACGACTTGTCAACACGCGGCGATCACAGAGCTTGACGTCTGGGTGATCTCCATGGTGACTGATCACCAAAAGCCATTCCCGCAGACTTTAATGCATCCCAGCTGGAAATTATTAGCAAAGGCTTTAAATGAGGTCAGCTGGACCAATGCTAATTGGATATGGGGGGAAGGGGGTGTTTGGGATTTTGGGTACCTTCTGAGACCCTGAATAGGACAGGCAGTTCCAGAGAAAAGTTGGATTGATTTTGGAATTTAGAATTATTGTTGTGTGTTGATTGCAACAAAGTTTAAAGTATAAAGTCCTGCTTAGCCTACAACCAGTCAAAGTAAACGATTATCTCTAAGAATTATCTCTATCAATTTATCAATTAATATCAGCCAGAATATAGTTGCTCAGTACCTTTTAAAAAAAAAAAAATGGTGTATGGTGCCTGTATTTACAACTACATCATCCTAGGCTAGCCTGCAGCATGGACCTCTGGGTCACCTTGTTCCAAATGCTGTATGATCTGAATGCTGATTTACATGTTTCTGTGACAGCTTGCTGTCATTAAGGCAGTTCCCATAATGCTCAGCCTTAAGGCAGCGGGAGAGTGTTCCTCTGAAAATGGCTGTCACTGACCAAAGGGCTGATCCTGGATGAGCAGATGGGAATGGGGTGGATTTAAATAACAGGCACAGAGTAAAGAGCACAGGCTGGCAGGAAAGCATGAGTGCTGTCAGGTGGTGGTCTGTCAGGTGGCGGTCTGTCAGGGGGCAGTCTATGCCGTAATCAAGGCCCCCAAGCAATAGGGACCAGAAGATTATGTATGAAATGGTCATGAACAGTCAGGACAGCCCTGTGTTCTCTGGTACTTCGGGCAAGTTCCACAAACCAGCCAAAACTGAGACGCTTCCCAGTCCCCAGACTGGGGTTGTCAAGTGCTGCCCTCTAGTGGGCAGGTATACTCTTTACATTGTCTTTGTGTTGATATTGTGATTCGTCAATGTTTTCTTCGGCTGGCAGAATCGCTGGGCTCTTCTCTGCCTGAGTTTCCTCATGAACAAAGGGAACCGGCACAAAGAGCCCAATTAGGTGCGTCGTCACCAACCGCGGAATACAATTCTGTGTCAGTTTTGACAGAATAGGCTCACTTCGCAAACCTGCTCTTCAGCTTTTGAAAAATTGATGACAAAATGATTTTGCCAGGACTCAGGCACTGGGTAACTGTTACAGATTGCTTGTTGATGTCTGTCGGATAACAGTGATGGCTGTTCAGTCTCATCTTAAATCCTTTAGCTAGTGTCACTAGATTTTGTAAAACTTTTTTTTTTTTTTTAAAGTTGCATTACGTTATTGACACTCCTGGATTTATGTTTAAAAATAACTTGTAGTTTTTGAAAGATCTTGGTACCTTATCATGAAAAGTCAATGAGTTCCATATAAATATTATCATCCCCATACCCACCTCTCTGTCTTCTGTCAGGTAAAATAAATGGTTGGTTAGATATTGAGCTATTCAAAGAAGGAAAATTTGACTTCCATTAAGTTCTAATTAGCTTGGTATAATTGTTCACTTGATCCAGTGAATTTTAATTGGCTGAAATAAGGGGCAGTGTTCTTGTGAATCGCTCTGCTAAATGCTTATCAACTGTCAATTGTCAATTACTCTCTCAAAAGCTCATGCACAGAGATGCAATTATTATTTCAATTAAACCACGGCTGCGTTAATGAGCTCAGCGTACTGTGCTTTTGATTAAGGCAACACAAAAATAGCCATGTGCTTCAGATCCGCACTGCTGCTCGTTAGCCAGTACCCCCCTCCCTCTACTCGCATCAGACTGATGCGTCAGGAAACGCTTTCATTTAATGGGGCGATGCCCAATCTGCCACCTGTATTTACATACAGCCATCAGCTGTAACAAGCCCTGTGGCCCCTCCCCAAATGGATGGATTGGGCATTGATTGGGCGTGGTGGAAATTTCCATCAATTCACAAGAGCCATTAGCTCTGTTTACCATAGGGTACATTGTTTTGTACATTTTTCTTATTCTTTAATTTCTTTTATTACAGATTTTTTTCCCCTCTATTTATAATCATTACTCACATTATCATTTGTTGTTTTTATTTTTACGTGTATTATACTATGTCGTATGTCTTTCTCTGCTATTGGACAAAGAAATGTCCCCCCATAAGGATCAATAAAGCTACATCTTATCTTTCCGCTGGGTTTTACAGAGGGGCACGGATGACGGGTATCTCTGGCTGCAAAGGCCCATGGGCCTGT
>JAABNY020000025.1:21534697-21546550 GCA_015164015.2 Brevimyrus niger | reverse complement strand
CCGGGAGACTGGAGCTGGGAGCCGGGAGCAGGGAGATTGGAGCCAGGAGATTGGAGCCGGGAGCAGGGAGCCGGGAGACTGGAGCTGGGAGCCGGGAGACTGGAGCCTGGAGCAGGGAGCTCAGAGCAGGGAGATTGGAGCCGGGAGCAGGGAGCCGGGAGACTGGAGCTGGGAGCCGGGAGCAGGGAGATTGGAGCCAGGAGATTGGAGCCGGGAGCAGGGAGCCGGGAGCAGGGGGATTGGAGCCGGGAGACTGGAGCTGGGAGCCGGGAGCAGGGAGCAGGGAGCAGGGAAACGGGACACTGGAGCAGGGAGCGCATCGCTGAAGAGCGGGAGGCGGGTGCCATTGAATGTACTTTGTTTGTCCGTTCCTCCGCCCAGACTCTCATTAATCAGTGTCGCGTGTTTGTTGCTGCACTGCGCTGGAAGCTCGTGTGCCCGCTGTCGCCACGCTGTCGCCACGCTGTCGCCACGCTGTCGCCACGCTGTCGCCACGCTGTCGCCACGCTGCGTCCCCGTGGAGGAAAGCCTTCACGCCCTATTCCCATCAGACTGCCGTCATCTCTTCACTTTCATTATTCATTCTTTCTGTCATCATATAGTGTTTGTGCTAACATGCCCCTTAAAAAGCTTCTTCATAATTTATTATAGGTGCTCTAAAATGCGTATAAGGCCTGTATTATAGTGTGACATAAATGCTGATTGCTCATAAACATCATGGCATGTAAATGCATGCAAAGAATAAGAGTGAGTGGATCACTGTGATGAAATAGCATTATTGTGATGTATAAAGAACAATCATTAAAAATTGTGATTAGGGATTTATGATGCTGTGTAGTTAATATTGTTTATAGTGCATGCTTAAAAAATAATTGCGCGGTAAATTTTGTGCTAAATTGAAATCTGTGGTGTTCACTGAAGTCAAGCAAATGTCTTTAATGCATCAAAAGGGTCACAGGTGGCGACAGCGCCTCATGTGGATGGAATGTGCGCTCACGCGTCACAGTGCCGGAGGTGAAGGATGTCGATAGCGTGTTAAAGCCACCTGCCCAGGATTTCTGGGTCAGTGCTCAGCGCGGAATGTCACATGGCTGATGCAGTCAGTAGCACATATTCTCTTGGAGATGCCTCTTAAAGATGAACTTTTCATTTGGGTCATTCTATGCCCTTAAAATGCTTGATGCTAAAAGTATGACTTACAAATCGTCCAAGAGGAGTTGGTTCTTTGCTTGTCCCTGAAAGCCTGTGTAAGACCTCGAACGGAAAGCGAGTCGAATGCTTAGGCCGTGAATTACTGGGTTTCTCAGTGTTCCATTGCACTTCAAATTACCCAGAATTCCATGACACCAATACACTCAAGGTTTTGGTTGAATGGAAGACACTGAGGATTTTGGCCGTAACATCGCCCTCTCCTATCGATCATTATCAAGGTGATAATTATGAATGTTTACCATGTAAAACATGTGGTGTCTCATGACATAAATGGCACCTCTCTGTAATTAAGCTTTGGTGACTTTTGGGTGCCTTTTATCCTTTCCTGTTTTATATTGCTTGCTCATATCCTTAATGGGATCGTTCCTTCAAGAGCATCATGGGAGGGGCTAGGCGGCAGTTCCGTTAAGGTGGTCTTAAATATTCAAACATAGTTGTATTGGTCTGGGTTGGGGGCTCAGTATGATATGCTTTCATGGGGCTGAAAATATCTAGCTGCAGCCCTGAATAGAAAAGAGAGAACAGAGTGAATTAAAAATTACAGTCGAATAATAAGCAGTAGTTTGATAAATCAGCCCAGTGGAACCGGCTGGAGTAAGCTGTGGAGGACAGAGACACCGGGGGGGCCTGGCCTGACAGCCCTGAGGGTGCGACATGGTTCTTCATCTCTCGAGTGTTATTCAGCCTCTCCGGACGAGTCGAGATCCCACACTGATGTGCCGATATGACACCGTGCTTCTTTCAGAAACGCCTTATCAGGAAGAATAATAATACTAATAATAAGGAATTTAATTCCAGCTGCGGAGCCTCCTGGTCCTGCGTGGCACGCCCCTGGCATCGGGCGGCGCACACAGCTTACGCTGCTTTTATTCTCCCTTCCAGTATCTTCAGTGAAACGATGCCTCATTTCCTGTTCCACGTTGATCAGGGCAAAATCTGTTACTTTACATTTTAATTCCGAGATGCTTTGAGCTGTGCTGGAGATAACAGTCAGGATTGAAGAAAGGGGAAGATAAGCAGCCCCGCATCCTTCAAAGACGCCCCTCTCGGGCAACAGTGATTAGATAGCGCAGTGGGAGCAAGGAATGCCGCCCCCTACTGGAGATCCGGTGAAATGTCCCTGCTCCAGTGAGGGGAAAATGGCAGCGCTTAGGAGAACAGCTACTCAAAATGCTCACAAAACCAACTGTGTGAAGAACACAACTATAAGGGCAAAATATAACAGAAAACGGCAATTGCGCTTTACTTCATTTCCTGCTCTGACAAATGAGTTTATAACGTTGTTAATGCTGCCAGACACACATGTTCATTAGAACACCCACGGTGTTTATAATTACCCCTAGAAAGGCTTTAAGTGCAAAACTGTTTTGAATTAACATTCTACTAAAGTTTACCAAGGAGAACATGACTGAGAACTGATTAGAGAAAACATGGGTGAGACAGATTCAGGATAGTTATGGCATCTCTGTTCAGAATTTCCGTTTCCATTTGATGTCCTTGGTTCAGCGAACAGCATTGCAAAGGGGGTGGAGCTTATATATAATTATCTTACATTCTACAGACATGATTGACAATACGTAATGGACCTGTGGGTGTTCCTGTGTTGAGTCAATCAGCATTTAGCAATCACCACCAGTGTTCTCCATCCAAGGCAAAGTGAAACTGACTTGCTAAATCAAGGCCCACCAGAATATGGTTCCCAGTGTGACCACCTGTGTCAGCCAATGGGATGACCAGCGCTAATGACGACTTTCTTTCCACAAAATTGCAGCACGATAGAGGTTATGAGATTGCACCCATTGACGGCAAAAAGCCGCCTTTGGATCAGAAGCCCCCGAAGCTTGAGATTTTCCCCCGTTTCGTGAAGTCTTCCCAAGACCCACCTCCCTCCGTCACTTACGGGGCGATATCGCTCCTCATAATTAAGGCCGGCAGGTTGAAAAAGTGGGCAAATCAAAGTGCATCCAGGCTGGCGGAGCGAGGAAAAGCTCACCTTAATTAGTGGTGGGGGGTGGGGTTGTGCAGAGCACAGCCAGAGCGGGAAGTGGGCAAAGCCCCAGCTAATGGATATCTGTATCTCTAAGAGAGTGTGATAGGGCGTGTCAGAACGCGGCGGAGGCAGAGGGGCCCGGCCGGCCGAGATAACAGCCCGTGTAACGACTGGCTTCACCTGTCAGCATCGCTCTTCCCTGAGCTGTTACAGGGCAGAGCTGCCCATTGTCCTGCTCTCCTCTCCTGAACCCCGTGTTCACAAGACACCCGCAGTGTGAGTGTGGGGGGGGGGGGGGGGGTTGAGCCACTGGCATTTTTGCCGGAAAGAGGCGATAATGAAGACCTCACTGCCGAAAAGCAGAGCAGGAGATGCTCTCCCAGCCAACTGGGAGGGAAGTGTCACCTCTAAACCCTGACTTTTAGGGCCGGACGTGTCCTGTTGGACCTGGTCCCAGTCCCGCATGGCTGCTGGGAGCTTCCTGGCGCCTCAGTGCCGCCTTGCAGCCTCAGTCAGTATAGGCTGTTCTTAGGCTGCCTCACAGCCATGCCAGATGGAACCATAAATATGTCACGCTGAATAACAGCAGTGCTCATTATTAGTGTCACTTCAGGGAAGCCAATCAGTGGTGTCCTGCATGCAGGGGAGCCTATCAACGGGGTCCTGCATTCAGAGAAGCCTATCGGCAGTGTCCTCAGAGCTGTGGCCCCTCCCATCACCCAGATGAAATCATAAATAGTAAAAATGTACACAAAGAGGGCCCCTTTGATGACATGAGTGCAAGACTGGGGATACCATGACATGCATGGATGCCGCAGGGCCCTGATGTCACTGATGGAGCATTGCGGGGCTTCTTGGGCCAGTCAAGCCATCAGAACTCAGAACACTCGCCATTGTGTACAAACATGCCAGAATTGTTTGTGGTTCAGTGCCGACATGGACTAACAGGGAGACAGGTGCATTATGGGAGGCAAGAAGCAAATCCCAGCAAAACAGCGGGGCAGCCCCCCCCCCCCTCCACCTGCCAGAGACACACACACACCTCTAGTGTTCATTACACACACGACTGCTGGCTTTATAATTGCATATTGAGGAGATACTGGGGGGGCAGAGAGCACACATTGGGGTGGCCTGGTAGCAGCCGATAAGCCTGCCTTGGAATCCTACTGCCGGGGGCAGGGGGGGCAGGGAGGACAGGTGCACTTCACAATAAATCCATGAGTAAATAGCAAACAGTAAAGGCTTCGCCCATGGTAGCAGGGTTATGGATATTGTAGGGGGGGTGGGGTGGATGGGGCCGGGTGTCCGCCTGGTTCCTTCAGGCTTCCCTGTCTTCTGGAATTAAACAAGGCAATTCGCTGGCTGGCAGCCGGGCGGTAACGCTCAGGCGTGTCTCACTCCCAAACGCGGGGCTGCAGGGCCGCCGGCATCACGCACCAAAGATCAGCGTTTACCGGGTGAGAAGCGGCAGGCTGCTCTCTGGGGTCTGGGGGGGTGGGGGCTCTGGAAGCGAGAAAGCAAACACTCAGCCCTGCAAGCTGCCTCCTCTAGCGGCATCATGCCACATCTGGCTGCGTGACCGTGCCACAGGGGCACCGTCACCAACGGGGGGAGGGCTTAAAACGCGCCGACGCAGAAACCTGCCACATTCACACTCCAGCAGGACATCCTGCACTCTGAAAATCACTTTGGGTGGGGAAGCGAGCACGACATCAGTGCCAGGGGATGGCATGGGCTAATGGGCTAATGGACTAATGGGGCTACTGTCTCTGGAAGAACAGAATGATGTGACATGGAGACAGAAGGACGGAAAAGGACACTGGGGGGAGGGGGGGCCAAACACAAAAATGGCCAATTTTGGGGCAGCAGGGGGAGGCACAGAAATCAGAAAAGGTGGGGGGAGCCAAGTAGAGGAACTTGAGCAATGAGTGTTTACAAAACTTGTATTAAATCTCACACTACCAAGTGATCTTTCATTCAACCCTTGGACAAGGGAATTATGGGAATGAAACCCACGAATACAGCTTCCTGTAACCGCTGATATAACGGCCAAGCAACTCCCACTAAATAAATGGGCCCCTGGAGATTCACACCATCAAGCTAGGAATGTATGTATAGTTCATACATATTAATTTCAGGGTAAAGACTGGTTTGAAATGATCCCTGTTTATCCCGCCACTTCAGACAACAGCTTTCTGCGTGATTTCTGATGGTTATTTTTCTAGAGCAGGAAACAAAGTTTGGCAAAAGGATGGGAAATGTTTTCTCAGAGAGAGAAGAGGGGAATTGTTTCTCAAATCACTTCACAAAACATGGCTGGCTAGGAGCCATGGTAGCCCGGCAGTCTGGTCCCTCTGTGATGAGGCTAAAGTGTGGGCCCATCCTCGTGTTCATTACGAGTGCGTGTACCCTCTCTCATCTCTCCCTACAGGTCCGAGCAAGTCAAGGTAAGCCCATGTGACCTGGGATTAATGCACAACCGTGGGCATCTTCACAAACTTCACCAGAAATCCTGTAGGCCAAACCTGTCTGAATAAAGAGCAACACGTGTGGTGTTCCTCAAAAGCAGGGAATGTGCTGTGACGATGGAGGGGGGAGAGAGCTGGCACAGAGTGGCAACATTTGATTAACACCCCCGTCTGCTGTGAAGATTCTCCCGTTTATTGTTTATTTCCCTGGTAATGGGACATAAGTAGAGAGCATGAATGGGATCCAGATGTGGGGGGGTGGGGGGGGGGCACATTTCAGCCTTGTCGTGTGTGGACAGCTTAAAAACGACCCCCCACCCCAGGGGTCATTTCTCATGCTTATTGTTTGAACAGAGGTTCTTCTCATTGTAGACACTGACCTCTCAACACGTTACTTATCCAATTAAAAACAAATAAATAAAATAGCACTTAATGATTTATAGCAGTGGGATTCATACACTATGCTAAATTTTGTGTCTTCTTGTTATTCTGTAGGACATTACAATGTAACCCTCCCAGGCCAAAGGAATGATTCATGCCTGGGAAGGTACCTAGACCAGTTGAAGGTCACCAGACTTCCTGTTCACATCTGACATAGGTCACCTGACTTCCTGCTTATAGCTGCCTTCGGTGACATGACTTCCTGGACACAGCCGCCATAACCTGTCCATATTTCATTCAAATGTTTACAGTATTATAAAATGATGAAATGACAGAAAATCATTTTACACAAATGGAATCTGGCCTTGCTTAGGTTAGCCATGGAGCAGGGGTTAGATCTGGTGGTTAGCGGATGAACTGAGAAATGAACGTAGTATTAAAGCGGAGAAGGAATTTCAAGCTGGAAGTTAGTCAAGAAGATCGGTTATAGATGAGTAGTGTGGTCAATCGGTTTGGCCCTGACCTTGTTTCAGTGTGGATGTTTTGCACACCTTTCTGAGAGAGCGAGGCTTTCAGTGCACAGTGTGTCCCAGTGGGTGGCTTATGTAAGGGACCTTGAGGAAGATGCAGCTCAGGCGTAGCTATCTGAAGAGAGCAGACAGCTGCATCGTGGTCTGAAGCGGAAGAGCAGACGGCTGTGCCGCCTTGGAAAGGCCCAGGGATGGAGGCGAAAGATTTACATACCTGAATTCAGCTCGGATTCCCTTGCATATCTACAGAGATGTGGCCAAGTGTCACGGGATTCACTGTTTAGTGCGTAGAATGAAATGTGATTTGTTCAGTTAATTAATGTTAAATAAAACGCCTCCAAATAGAGCCAATTTTTTTTTTCCAATTTTAATTATGCAGCATGATGACACAACAGCAGTACGGCCCCAGATCTCATACGAGCCTAATGTCTTTCATCGTCATGCCACCTACTGGTCAACGTACCACGTATCACCAAAGACCAGAGCCACTGGGAAAACGCGGCAACGATTGAAAGGAGCTGTGCTCACACCTGCATCCCATCGCACGCATTTCCACGGCAACATCCCTTGCAGGAAAAAAACCAAGAATCACAGCCAGCTCTCCACCCATCTGACACTGCCAAAACAAATGAAACGAAGTGGACATAATTGCATTATGTTTGTTTGTTTATTCACTTGTTTAATTGGTTAAAAGCGTGACTGAGTGTAAACGCAGGGCTGCTGCAGCGAGTCCCTGCCAGTCGGCTTCCCGAACCTGCCGGAGTTCCTACACCTGCATAATGCAAAAACGCAAGCGCACACTGACACGCGCCGGACGGGCCCGTCACCCCCATGCGAGTGCAACTGACGAAAGTGATCCTGACATGTTAGTTCCAGGCTTCAAGCTTTATTGTCACATTCCGATAACGATGCAACATCACTACCAGTAATGAAATTCTTGGTCTCAGAGTCACCTCAGCTTTTACCCAGTAACCGAAATAGAACAATGTATTAAATAAAAGAAGAGAAGTAATAAGTAAAAAATAAAAATGCAAAAAAAAATAACCCTTGTAGTACATGTGTGTCGTGCATAAATGTAACGAGTGTGAATCAGTGTCAATGTTAATATCAGCAGTGCAGCCTGATGGTTTGTGGATGGTTCTGGTCATAGTGGTTCAGATCTGGATGCTCCTGTACTGTCCGTCTGACGGTAGCAGCATGAAAAGGCTGAGTCTGGGATGGCCAGGGCCAGAGAGGATCCTCTGTGCCTTCCTCTTGTGTCTTCCTCTTCCTCATAATGCACCGATGCTTGTTTTTTTTTTTTTGGGTTTTGGTGACAGCCATCATTCCATGGGGTCACCGCGCCCTTCTGGTCTCCCTCGCATTGACCTGCAGAGTTGTCTCACTGTCTTATTCTCTGGTCGGCACTCGGCGCAGGTCAGTCGGGCTGCGGAGCATGTCCAACGAGGACAATGACCCATCGAGCCCTCGTGCCTTTCGCCTGAGCCAATTAATGGTGTTTTTTTGCAGTGAGAGAATCGCCTATCAGGAGAGCTTCCTGGAATGAGAACGGCGGTTCAGCCCCCCTGCCGAGACACCGTTCTATATTCCTCTCTGGTCGGGAGTTGTTACAAATAAGTACCTAGTGGCTCTTTTTTTTGCACATCACACTGTAAAGGTGATATAAAGGTACTTTTCAAGCCAAAAGTTCATTAACAGTTCATCTTTTGAATTTGTTTTCAAAGATTTGTGATCTCTATCTGTTATTAAGCCACTAAATTAGCCATTGAACCATCAATATTTGATGTTCTTTTAAGAGAAGCTCCGCTATATGTACCATCCAGGTATGTCTGTGTAGCGACACTCCGTAACCAGGATGCCTAAAACATTCAAAGTGTGACCCTTATCCGCCACCCGCCACCCCCCCAAAAAGTACGCCCTCCTCAATTCTCGAAAGTGACATAGCAGACGTATTAGAGTATACATTATTTAGCACAGTGAGCCCGGTGACTGATTCACTTTAAAAAAGAAAATCCATATTTAATAGGGAAACAGCACTGATCCGTTAACGAAGGAAGGACTGCTTCTCGCACACTTAAGTGTAACCACAGCTCATGTGGTGAAATCCGTAAGATCAGAACTTTCAGCAGAAAATGCTGAGAGTCTAATTCTCCCTTCGAGCAGATATGAAAGAGCATTCCCTTTTATGTTTCAATAAATATTATATAATAAAAAAGTACCAAAACAGTTCTCCCTTTGTACCATTCTGCATTAATCACAGATGAACAGCAGCTCCATTGCGGCTTCAGTTAAAACTCACACCCTACAGCCTGCGTGCAGTTGAAGGGGGCCTGGGTCTCAGAGGGCAAACTCAGCCTGATTAATCCACTCCAATGCTGGAATTAAGGCGGACACAGTATGCAATCAGACGGCAAAGCACCACAACGTTCCTCAAATTCAAAGATCGCAGATCTTCTTTCACCTTCACTCTCAACGCGCTCGGAGCAGCGGCAGAGAATTGCGTGGACTTGCATCACCTCCATTCTGCGCTCTCCCCCTCTACATGAGATTACATGAAAATGTGCCCTATGAAGGTCTCCTTAACGGAAAGAGTCGACCGCAAAGTGCCCCTCAGCCCACATCTGTCCCCATTCTGCAGTCACCAGTGGAATTTCAGACCTGGAATTCAGCTCCACTCTGAATTCCTGACTTTGCTGGAAATCTGTTCAGCGACAATGATGCTATTCTGTCCTGCGTCTGCCTCCAAGCTCAAGAAAAGGCAGCTTGGTTCATTCATCCATCTTTTTCCCAACCACTTATCCAGTGACCCCGACCCAGATAAGTGGTTAGAAGATGAATGGATTACCCGTTAGTGTCATGGTAGCTTAGTGTAACATATATTTTTGTAATATTTCTCTCTTGGCCTCTTTTGAAATAATAAAAAGCACATGCATATGCGACGTGAGGTTGGATTTAGAAGTTTCTCCTAACTCTCACAGTTCCTCCCCTTTATTTAAACCCCTGGCACAGCACAAGGCCAGGTCTGTTGCACACCTGCCCTTCCTCTGGTTGAGTGACTGGTCGAGGAATCGTCCAATCAGAAGAGCCGTTGATGTGCTCCCTTCAAACGGGAAACCAATCAGGCAGCCAGTGAAGCAAGGTGTCGCTGGCACGTGGCGACACTCCCCTGCTGTGACAGAGTCTTGCTTTACAACAAGTTGTGGGGAATTAAAAAATATTTAAAGATGATATTCAGTCCTTCTTCAGAGTCCCCAGTAGATCTACCAAAGAACATCCCTCCTGGTAATCTAAGGCAGGGAAAAAGTCCCTACTGGGTTTGGTCTGTCTGTGCAGAAGGCATGCTGTAAGCAGAGGTGGACATATCAGGTCCAGAAAGTAAAAATCCAAACCAGGTCTGGTTTCAATCAACCTGCTGAGTATAAAGATTCACAGCCATATAGTACTCAACTGGTTGGTTGAAACAAAATCCTGGCTTGGATTTTTACTTCCTGGAACTGAAATGTCCACCTCTGGCTGTAAGGTTGCTGTAAATATACAGGTATATAGGTTTCAGTTTACAGGCACCCAAAGTACTCCCGACTGACTATTGCCCAGTAATGTCACACTCTGTCGCATTTAGCTTCCGTGTAAATTGGTGTAATCTTCGCCCCAAACTCAGTACCTCCCTGAAGGACCACAAGGGCATTGATCACATGATCTTAGCTGCACTGGGGCTAAAAAGTCAATCGTCAAATCAAAACTTACATGATTTAGTCAGAGTAGAAGATGGCATGGCTTTGGACTGTAAAGACTGACTTATACCCCGTCAGGTCTGTGCTGCAGTCCCCTGGGACAAGGTCACAGAATTAATTCGAATAATAAAACAGATACATGGGTAAGTGGGTAAAAGTCATTTTGATTAAAAAAAAGTATATTATTTACACCTTTTTACAGTCTTCTAGAACTCTAGGTGTCAGTGTAGTTATTCCCCGAGGTGCAAAAACAGTCGTTTATAATAAAAATAAATAAGGCATATGCGCTCCGGTAGGACTGGCGCGTCTGAGCAGCGTGTCAACATGGCAAAATCATTCCTCTGTTGTCTAATTACTTGCACTGGGTGAAAATCACTGGCTTAATTATAAACGGATTCGTGGAAAATAAAGAAATTAGCCTAACGAGATCTTAATTTCATTGAACGGGAAATGAACAATCCCACGGTGAGCATGCAGCCGGCGGCTCGGGTTCCCGTACCAAGCACTCTGTGATTAGATGCCGTTTGATTGACTTCACTTTTTGTTTTTTTTTATTTTTGCTTTCATAAACTCTGGTTAGCATTTTTTGACTTAAACTATTTCACTTTGTGTGATTTGGGGACTTGCCAGTGATGCTTTAGCCATTTGGTTATGTTTAATGAGATGGGAAAGAACATCATCATCATTTAAGTCATTCATCTCTGCCTCATGTGGCTATTTGAAATTACACTTTCCATTTTTTTTTTTTTTGCTATTGAATGACCTGTGTAACCTGATAAGAGAGATGGGGGCTTATACAACGCATTGCCACAACCGCCGCACAGCTCACCACCTCAGGGATGAGAACCCAAGTACAGCCGGTGATACCTCAGCACTACACTAGTCTGAATGGAACAGTGCAAGTTTTTTTCCAATGGCTGGAGTGCCGAAAGTTGGAGGGCCTCCTTGCTCAAGGGCCCAATGAGGTAGGGTCACTCCTGGCATTCAGGGAACTTGAACCAGCAACCTCCCGATTGCCGGCATGGATTCCTAGCCTCTCCACCAACTTAAAAAACAATCCTTAGAAAGCGTATATCTATAATAATAATAATAATTATTATTATTATAATAATTATTATTATTATTATTAAAAAAAGAAAAAAGAAAGGAAAAGGAAAGGAAAGAAAAGAGAAAGCTTATGATTATGCAAAATGGCTGTGCAGTTACAAAAAAAACAGGAAAACAGTATAGTGAGGAGTGGGATGTGGAGAGGCAGAGGACAGCAGGAAGCAGGGAAACTAAATACGTTTATTAAGCATAAACAGGCAAGAAAACAGAATATCAAGACCATTGAGACTTAACGGCTACAACAATGTGAAAGGCAGGACTGGGGAGCACAGGACTTTGGGGAGCCTTTATGCTGAGGCTGACGGGGGGGGGGGGGGGGGCAGAACATGAGGCCGGTGGGGGGGTGACACTAGAGAGAAAAAGAGGGGGCAGATTGGCGGGACGTGACACAGGGTTCAAAGCACAATGCCGGCCGTTTGGGGCGGTTTTTTTCC
>JAABNY020000025.1:21478951-21498515 GCA_015164015.2 Brevimyrus niger | reverse complement strand
GAGCAGGGTCAGGCAGGGTCAGGAGAGAGAGCAGGGTCAGGCAGGGTCAGGAGAGAGAGCAGGGTCTGGCAGGCCCAGGAGAGAGAGCAGGGTCAGGCAGGGTCAGGCAGGCCTATTAGTGATTGGGCTCAACGATGAAATCACTTTGCTGAGCTGGGGAATTTCAACCAACAAGATTCTGTTAACAGACACAGTGTCCTAACCCAGGGGGCCACAAACGCTCCCTTATCCTCTCCCCTGTGAATACCAGAGGCCCGCAGACATGAGAAAAACGCACATGCAAGCCCCTGCAATGGGGTGCCGATCACACAAAATGACAAGAACTGCAGCTCCACTAATTAGTTCATGCTAATTGGCCATGGGGATGCCGCAGGATGACTGTGGGGAGTAAAAATCGGTGTTTCTTCCTTCATAGACCAAAATGAAATCCTTAGGATGTTGAAATGTTCTTTATACTTCCCAAGTGCCCTCATGTTTGAATGAATCTGCCCTGACAGGCGACTATCAGACTGCATTTGAATCCATAAAGTAGAAAGGCTATGGATTACGGCTACGGGAGTGACTAATGACCTCACACACATCAAATAAGTCGTCTCAACATTCATATTTTTTATAAGCTACAGCAAAAAAAAAAAAAAACGGCGAGAATCAACACAACGGTGCCACCAAGCCACCATCTTCCAGTACTTTCTCCCACGTATCCCCTGTAGCACACGTGGCTGTTTCAGGATGCCAGCAGCTTTGGGTGCTGGATAAGGCAGGTTTGGGAGGGGCCTCGGCGGCACACAGCAGTCACATGACTCACTGGTGTCTGGTGTACCTCGATAATTCGATTCTCATCTGGACACCAGTACGTTCTTCCATTCCAGACCACAGCCCCAAAAACAATCGGTCAACTGACCAAGCAGGTAGAGAGAGCTGAGAAACCCCCGTCCCATGCACAAAAAGCAAGCAAGCAACAGAAATAAAAAGAGCAATTAAAAAATAAACAGTGGCTTGCATGCTGGAGGGTGATTAGTGGCCAGTAGTGTCTTAATGGTTAGGGAAGCACACATGTAATTGAAAGATCGAAGGTTCGAATCCCCGACCAGGCACCACTGAAGTACCCTGAGCCAGATACTGCTCCCCGGGCGCTGAATTAGTTGCCCCCTTCTACGTCACGATGTCACATTTGGGTTAAATGCAGAGGACACATTTCATTGTTGTGCATTGTGTGCTAGGGTGTGTCAGCAATGACCACTGATCACTAAATTCAATTCAAATTCAGTTAGTCAGCGTCTGGTCTCCAGGGCCAGGTGGTTGTTTCGTGAGGCCAGTCCATCACCTGGCTGCTTTTCACAGGCCGGCCGAGGTTCCTCCATCCCACAAAGTGAGCCGAAGCTCTACTGGATTGGCTATTCGGAGAACGAGAAGAGCCCTAACACATTTAGACCGCTTGTTATTGCATTGCCATTTGGCTTCTTCAGATAAGGTATAATGCATGTCATTTGTGAGGTCATTATGGAACTAATGGTGTGACAGCTCAGCATGGACGGGACTCCAAGCTGTACATCAGGACTTTCATAAAGGCTGCTGGGGGTTTGGCAAGGTGGCGAGTCAGAGGGACGAGAAGGAGGTGGGACCACGGAGCATCTGGGGCCAGTCACACGGCAAGAAAGACGTGTTTCACACCGAGACGATGCAGGGAAGAGAGGCTTCAGACTGAGTGAAAATGTGGTTCCGTTTTTGTCTTTGATATGGAGACGAAAATCAGGTTAAGAGATCATGTAGAACCGTGAAAGAAAAGTCGAGCGCTGCACAGTGGGTGCTGATAACCTGGAAAGCAGCCGGCCCTCAGCTTGACGCGTCCCCATGCCTTGGGGCACGTGACGCCATGTTCTGGTACATTCCGGCAAGATCTAGCATGCTGTCTCTTAAATTTTCATGCACACACCAGAGTTCCTGAAAAGATAGCTATACCCAACATGGGTGGAGGTTGGGGGGTCAGGTGGGGCACAGCCCTCCCCCAGTCACCCGAGTGAAAATTGAGGTTAATTGGCAAGACTAGCATTGCCACTTTGCACCTTTGCATAAGCGGTTTGTTGGAAACCTGTACAAAACAATAGGATACGCGTGCATCGGATACATGCGTTAATACATTAGGTAAGCAGGAGCAAACATCACAGTCTGTCTATGCGTAGTGACCAGGAGAGCCAGCACACCAATGGCAAATCATGGAACTTCTTGATTGCAATCTATCTGGGGAATGTTCTGGATTGCTGAAGTCCTCTTCCAAAAACAGACTGTCTCGGCAGGTGAAAATGTGTGGCACAGCAGCAGCAGTGTGCTTTCAGCAGCCTGTTCCTGTGCTAAACTGCCAGCCAGTCTTTATTATGGCAGCAAGTTTACAGGTTTGCAGGCTGAGCTGTGGAATTGTCTGTCCGGCCCATTAGACACAGCAAACCCTGAATATCTTAGCATAGCAACAACAGCAATAATTACTAACTAGTGATTTTCAGTTAATGCGAATCCTGCCCTGGTCATGTAGTAAATATAAGCTAATCTGCCAGTCAACCCATAACGCGAAACAGGCAGCCTGCTAGGGTGCCGTCTTCCAGGGAGGCCCTAGCTTAACAAGTCAGTTTCAATTTGTCTTGGACATGGGGACACAGGTGGTGAAGCTCGCCTAGGGCGCCACGGCAACGGCTGGTGCCGCTCGATTGGCTGATCCTTCGCTGCAGTCTTCAGGCGGCCAGCAGCGCCTGAAGAGGGGAAGGGAGACAGCATGAACGCTTTGAGGCGTCGCTGCTTGCGAGTCCAAGAAGCTGCATCAACGGCAAAACCGAATCTCTGCATTCCTCCTGAAGACTTCGGGATCCCTCTATCGCCGTGAGGCTTTTATTCGAAGCCGGAGTTTTTGTGCTGTGTGACCCTCCTAGTGGGGGGGGCGGGCATTTTTGACTCACGCCAGGAACGGCTCTTGAGGGTACGTCAATAAATTACACACGATTTGACAAAAGTGTAAATACATGTGATGACATTATGTGACGGATGAAAAGGAAGCCTGTCTCGGTGTGTTAGAGAAGCTTGGTGTCAGGCACAGCTGAAGCGGTACAGGGGGGAGAGACAGCCCTCGGGGTGGGGGGGGGTCTGCTTAGAGAAAACAAACTGGGGCAGGTTGAAAAGGATTTGGACTCAGCAGAATTGCAAATAAGGTCTTCTCGCCTTCAACAATTAAACCTGAGCAATTAGGCAAAAACCAGGACTGCCTGAGGACAGAGCAATTTAACCAAGGAAGTACATAAATATTTATTAACCAGACTATCAGGAAAAGCACAGAAGGCCCTCTAGCCTTTAAAACCCTGCGCAGCTCAGCACTGAGGCTCCAGGGAGCAAATCGTCTTTAAACGTGTTTCCTTAGCTGTGCGTGTGCCTGTGTGCCGTTACCAGGACAGCTGAGCAGATGAAGGGGCCAATTTGTTCGCAGCAAACTGTCAGCTGAAGGCCCTTTCAGTGCAAATATCAAGTGGCGTAATTATTATTTTTGGTATTTTCATGCGTATAGATCAGGGAAGGATGTGCGCGGGCCGTGGAGCGGCTCTCCTGGAGCATCCTTTGAAGTTCCGCCTCATTACGCATGAAGGCAGATCTGAGGTCGTAAATAAGACGGGATATCCACGCACACCCACATCAGCCCTCTTATCTCTGCCCTGGAGTGCGACCCTAACTTCCACAAATGTGCCCCCGTGCCCCGCTTTTAACGAGGGCGACATAATGAGCCATGTTATCGGCTTTCGGAGCCGCTTCCGAAGCCCGGAGTCCCAGCTAGGGGACGGAGATTACCCCGACTTCCACGCCACCCTCCGCCATTGTATCCCAGATTAGTTTTGGCATTCCATTCATCTTGGTGATAATATAAATTATGTGTAGGCAACCTTCAACCCTCCCCAAATCAGATTACTGCCACTTCACTCAGACACATTTCACCTGCGGCCTGAGCGTCTCGCTCTTCTACAATGGGAACTATTTCTATGTAAATATAGAATCAGACCCTTGTCAATTTCAATTCCAATTACGCACATAATCTGCAGAATGTTACAAATTAAATTACCAAAATCACATTTAATTCTCATTACCTGTCCGGCGGTGTTTAATAAATGTGATCCCTCCCCCCCATTACGTTTTAGTGTAATATTAGGCAGGCCAGGTGGGCTATTGTATGGAAATTAAACTATTAGAGTAAATGGCACCAGTTACAGTTTGAACCCATCTACTTACAAAGGGCACGCTTTCATCTTTGGGGCAGGTGTGGCATACTCATTTTCCCTGATTCCACCTACATAGCTTATATTCTTTGGGACAGGAAAGCAGAGGCAGACATTAAAATACCTCTGCGTCTGGCTCCTGTGCCTCTCAACCTAGATGGTAAACAAGAGCAGGCCAGGATGTAACATAAATATACCTCATTTGGGACTAGAGCCCAGCTGAGGGCTTCGATTTCCTGACATGCTGCTGGGCATGCCGACCTCCTTCTCTGTCAGCGTTTGCCTGGGTCCTGCACCAGGCTGGGGCAGGGGTGCCTCTGCTCCGCACAGCCGAGATTACCGTCTCCTGTGTTTTAGGTGATGGGTCTGTGGGTTAGGCCTCTGTGCCTGTGATCAGAAGGTTGCTGGTTTAAGTCACACACTCAGAAAAGTAGCTACATCTGCACTGGACCCTTAAAGCCCCTGTAAACTGCTGCTGAGGTCCTGCATGGACAACTGACCCTGAGCTCAGACCCAAAGCTTCATGCTTACCTCTATATCAGAATTAGAATGAGACACCTTTATTGTGATTAAACGTGTGTATAACAAATATATGTATTAATTTTGTAATGTATAATGAATGTATGCATGTAGCCTTTGCGCCTCTCATCGGAAGGCTGCCGGTTTGAGTCCTGGCCTCAGCAGAATAGTCACATATCCAGGGGCACCAGAGCAAGGCCCTTAACCCCCAGCTCCTGGGGCCCCATCCACTGGCTGACCCTGCTCTGTGACCTCCAGCCTTCACTCTCACCCATATGTGTCTGTGCACTGCCAGCCGTATAACGGTACAGTACATATCTAACTTATAATACCCATAATGCACCACATGTAGCTGGTGTGAACAAAGCTGGTGTGTATAGTATGGACCCTGGTTTTTAGCTGCATCTCTCTAAAAGGAGCACAGCTTTCTCTGTCAGACACGAGAAGGCAGTAAGCGGCAGTGTCTGCGAGTCGCCAGTGTGATCATATCAACCCTGAATGGCCATTCTGTCCCAGGTGAATTTCTGGAGTATTCAGTTTGCGTCTGACAAGGCTGATCCCAACACAAATATGAACGGATTATGTTTGCCGATGCCTGGCAGACTGATATTTCACATTGTATCGCAGTGTTTTTCTACTTTGCTGCAATGTTTCCGCTACTTAACAGGAGCAGAGTACATAGAATGCCAAAGAATCATCTTGTCTTCATTGTGAATGCTAACAGATAAATCAGCATAGAATTTTTTTAATTCTCAGAAAATGCATGCAAAATTCACCTTTTACCAAATGTACAATGAGGAAAATGTGGCTGAACACAAAGCAGTGTCATTTGTGTGGCTGGAGGAATCATATGATTGGCTCTTCTGCAAGCCTTGTCCTTGAAGCGCACAGTTTGACACCTGTGATTGGCCTCTTAGCTGCTGTGACAGTTATATGAAGGACAATAGTGGCCAATCATTTTGGTCCAGCAGTAGGGGGTGCAAAATTCTACTGAAGAAGCTGAGCACTTCTCTTCAAAGGTCATCAAAGTTGAAAAATTACAATTAGATAAAATTAACGCCCTCTACTCTTTCTCAGACAACTGTTGTGGCTACCTTCTTCATTGAAATCAGATATGTATTTTTTCCAGTAATCCAACAAAGGGGGCACTAAATACATAATAACCTATGCACATAATCCCTTCATAAAGGACACGCTAATTAGCTTTAAAGGTCCTTTTACTTTGATGCGTTCAAATAGCATCTCACTTAGCCACCCGCAATAATGGGAGAAATTGATGCTCGGCACCATCTAAATGTCATCTTTTGATTCTGCATTTTCAGGATCTCCACGGGAGACAGTTGATCTTGGCGTGTTAGCTTTGATGCCATCTATTTGACATTTGTGTCATCTGTTATTGCTGGGTCTGTCGAATGTTGTGGACTTCTGGTGTCGCGGACCTGCTCTGGTATCTCCGGCAGCTAATTACAACGGCTGGAAGATAAATCCGTAAACGAATCGGCATCAGCATCTTGTTTATTTGCCCGTCCGTTAGCGTCGTTCTGTGTGTCTCCGAAGGCCGTTTCCAGAATCCCTTCCTCATTATGAGACATGCCAACATGGCCGCCGTCACACATAGACGTCAGGCTGTAGCAGAGACGGTGACTGCTCCTCATTTCATTTGCTGCTGCAGCTTTTAACACAATCCTGGATTTACTGACTCCGATACACAGGTGGAAAATTGACAAAAAACGAATAATTAGATTATCAACGAGATAACAGTCCTAATGGTTTGGAATACACAACATCGACGAACATATGCTTTAACTCGTAGCTTTGGACAGCTCTGGGTAACTAAGCCAGAAAGGCAAGGGTAAAATAAGGCCACACAATGGAGCGCCTTTGCTAATAAGCAGAAAATGAGAAAAATGTCAATTTAACACACTGTGACTGGGATTTCATGGGACCCGGGACACGCAGATGGGACAGTGCGATCGATCATGTGACACGGCTCTCACTAGGAAAAAAAGTGTTACAGTGTCGTCCTGGCTGACTTGAAAGATTGCCTCATGTCTATGGCCCAGCGAAGCGATTGGCGTTGTCTGTCAATGTCAGCACAGTCCCTGTGTCTCATTGGCCCTGTCACTTTGACACACGTTGTTGTCATTGTTGCAATTGACAATCATCATGATTTAAATCCTGGCTGCCATTGATAGAATACTCTCAGCAAGCTCCTATGACTTCTAATCTAAGTAGAAGATGCAGCCATCCTATGATCTGGGAAAAATAAAAAAACAAATAAACCTCATGGTGTTCCTTAGCAACGACAGCAGCTGGGTTTCTTAATCCACGGTGGGCGGGATTACTGTAAGCTGTCAGTCACTGCCTGGTTAACCAATAGAATCGCCAGTGGGAGGAGGGGTTTAACCTGTTGCTGATTGACGCTGCAAAACAATCTTCTGAGCAATGAGTTTCGGAATCCCAGTCCTCCCACAGGTGATATTATGTATTGTGTATTCATAATTACCGCCTGCGGGAGGGGGTCTGTAAATGGAATCATATTTCCAGTGCTGTGCCCATGACCGCAGGTAAGACTGCTGTGTGCCGAAGGGGACCACCTCTCTGGGCGTGCCGCAGTCGATATGGTGCGGTCCGCTGTATCCTGACACTGGCGGCCTGCCAAGTGGACGCTGCTTCCCGTGATGAAATGGCGGAGGTCTCGTGTGCGCCGCAAGTGCCAAGACGCGCATGTCATTGGCAAGGCAGGCATCAGCGGGCAATGGCAAACGGTCATGCTTGAGACCGCAAGATGACCAGAAGCACCTCGTCAACTGCGGCTGGAGTGAATCTAGTGAATGCCTCTCCCCCCACACACACAAAAAAAAACAAAAAACGCTCTTTTTAATGGATGAACTTGCTGAACGGTGTTATTGTTTAAAGGTTCGTGTCCACCCACAGCTCAAAGGGAATTAACTGTTCCCGATCAAGTGTTCCAGGATACGGTTTCCACTTCCCCTGCTGGTTACCATGGAAACGATGTTGTCGTGAAGCCACCGTGTACTAATGTGGGGTACATCGAAACACCGTGACCATCCGTTTCAGGGGGGAAAATGGTGATATTTGGACGCACAACCCATGTTTTTGTGTTTGTATGCTCTTGTTGTGTATTTCTCTTTTTTGATAAATTACGTAGATGACTAAGTACACACTTTTCAGTATAGTTTAGCATTTATACCGTGAAAGGGTACTTTATAAAAAAATTAAAAATAAAAATTAGTTTTTCACCCCGACATTTCTCCTAATGGACCTTCCCATGCTGCATCCTGGCCAGAGAGGGCGCTGCTGGGGACGTTTCACTGTCAAATTCAAAAGCTGAGATGTGCTTCCTTTCCCGGATCCTCAGCACAAAATGAACATCCCCGGGTAAAATCTCAGCTAACTGCACACCGCCAGCCAACCTGTGGTACCTCTGATGTTTTGTGACGTCTACTTGTCTGCTCCGAATGGTGGTTCGGCCGCTGACTGAACGCAACAGAGTGCGTGCAGCATGTACTACCGTACTGGCTAATGTCATCCCGCCAGCTGAGTGTGCAATAAAAGGCCAAACAGCCCAGGTAAGCTGGCTGTCGAGGAGAGTGGAAAAAATCATTTCCAAATGTGCAAAAACGGTTCGCAAATACGTGCTCGGCCCTGCAAAATATTATCTCATTACAGCACCTTGCATGTTTTTCCATAAAAGAACAGTCAGTCTGGGTGATAAATATTTATGGCCAGTTAAAAAAGAAAAAAACAATCCATTTTTTTCTTTTGTGGACTTTGCATGGCTGATTGCGTGGACTCTTCTGGGCTCGTGGCGGCTGGTAAGGTCCCCCCCCCCCCCATACATAGGCCTACGTGATCACTACTGCTGCTGCTGTACGTAGGGGCCTGACTGAGCATGTGCAAAGACACCACAGTGTATTTACCATATCCTCCTGAGACCCAAAGTGACTGAGTTATAGGGGTTCCCGCTCAGAGCACCGGCGGTCTGATGGTAAGGGGGTGCGCTATAAGGGTTCCCACTCAGAGCGCCGGCGGACTGAGGGTAGATGCTTCTCGGTCCCTCGGTTATGGCCCCCGTGACATCATTATCAAGCCGGGGGCTGGAGACTGCAGTGATCATCTAATGCCATTTGGTTTTTCATCATTGTTTTTGCATTATAAAAGAAATGTGCAAGCATGACACAAAGGGCATTAAATCATCCGGAAGCCTCTTTTCCTCTTTGATGTCCAGTATTAACGCAATTGTTCTGGTTCTCATTACTGTAACCTTGCACAAGATTTTCGTTTACATTGAAATTTCATGAGCTCGTAAAATAAAATTACACATTCGCCAACTAAATGACAGCAGGGGCAAAAAAATCTAATTAACGCAAGCACCACTGCACAGTTTGCAAGGTTTGCAGTCATATTTCTCAATTTGGATGAGACATTTCTGAATCCACTCCCATTCCGTGCTATTGCCCTTATGCATAACTGTCTCCGTGGGTCATACTGAAATATCTCTGGGGCCACGCTCCTGTTTCCAGTGCATGCTCAAAACAAGGGGCAGTATAAAACGTTTACGGCGCTCCATACCTGACAAGCCAATTATGTGGGCAGAGGCAAAACAAGCCTGAACTTGAGTGAATGGAACAAATACTCACAAGCAGATAATTTTAGCCTGTGATAAACGGGTCTGTTTTCTGAGTACTAAGTCACAGCAGTGAGAGTGAGAGCAAGAGACTGACTGCTGTATGCTGCTTGTTAGCTACCTTGTGAACAGTAGTTTGAGGCACTTAACGACTCTATCATTACTATAAAGTATTATAAAACCCACTCTTGTGTATATTTTACTGCTTGTCTACTTATTTGTCTCCAAATCTGTCCTTTGACACGGGCCTTTGTGTTGATGTTTAGTGTGTGAACCAAACAGCTTTTCATTCCACGTACAATCGTGCAATGACAGTAAAACATTCTGCGCAGGATGCTCTTGGGAAAATGTCCTTGGTGGTTTGTCGTTGCTTGCTGGAAGGTACAAGTCCTCCACATGCATGCTGCAACGTCTCCTCCACTCCGAGGCCCTGAACCCCACGTGATCCGCACCAGATTGATCACTTCAGGCATAGTTGACCCTTGTGACTCGACACTTCAGAGCTGAAGGGTGAAGGTACAGCCAACACCACAGGCAACAAGGAAACATGAGGTCTTCACCAAAAAAAAGGCCATTTTAAGTCCCGAGTCACCGATTTATCATGCTGCATGAACCTCTGAAATGCTCATTTTTATTCTGATTATTACCTCGTCTGCTGAAGTTTGTAATGTAAATGGACTCCATTTGTCAAGGCCGATGTGGATACTTCATCAAATTAATATGTTTACGCACAAAAAATGCAATTTCCTGCCATCGCACATATTAATTACAGGGAATTCAGGTCAAAGGGCAAGAAACACAAGATCAGCGGATATTTGTCAGGCAGAAGCTGGAACATCCGCTGTTGTGATACCAGTGGCAGCCAAAGGTGGCAGCATTGCTCATCCGCAAATCACCCTCATTCTCAAGAATGTCCTCCACGTCTCCTTCCATTACTGTCTGTTGAGACTTTTTTTAAAAGCTAAATTTGGCCAAAACGCAACATGAACGATCACAAACCACCAGTGCTTTCCCTCACATGACATATCGCTAATGTGAAAACAACACCATCGCGTTTCTGTGCAAAATCTCTTTGATTGTTATTTCAGCGTGTTCCTACATCAGAGTTTGGAAATGACACAAAAACATAGACACTTATATATACGGTATTTATAGGCCTATGTGCCATGTAAGTGTACAATATATATTTCACTTCGGATCCCAGCTTTAAATCACCAGGAGGACCATTCAGCTCCCTGAGCTCGTAATATATGATAATTTAGCCAGGTGCCGGAGTCTGTTTTTGTCCATGATATGTAACCTCTCCGCTTTACTGTTCTCCAGGTATTTCCATCATTTTCTTTTTCTGTTTCAACTCCATGCGAGGTGTGAAATGCCACCGTAGCCTTTTCCATGTTCACTTTGTTTTAATTTACTGCATTTCACCCTCCTGTCAGCATAAATATAACCCACCTGCGGGTCTTGGCGAGTCGCTTTATTATTGTCAGTGTGTCACGTTTGCAACACCTGACACTCTCACGAACTAACGAGGCTTCATGGCAAGCTTCTGATGCACTGATGCAGACGCTGAATGGACAACTTGTGGTTTGATGTTTGACTCGTAATTAAGCTCGATTATCATGGCTGGCTAAGGGCCCTGCTTGTAAGGCTGTATCGCGACAGGTTTAGATTCCCGTTAACACTGTCCTGTAAGTTAAATGAATGTTCACCAGGCTGCCATCTTTTGTAGCTAATCCTTTTTGTCTCTCTGTGACACTACGATCAATAGCCCCCAAATCCACCAATCAATATTTGGTAGATGGATTTGTTCCATTCTCTGGCTGGCTACCAGCATGCACAGGTGCTTATTAAACAGGAAGAAGATGTAAATGTAAGCAGGTCAACCTGACTGTTCAATCAATGGTCTCAGTTCCTACTAGCTAATACTGTAAATGTATTAACACTTAGATTCCTAATGATTTCGGCTCTGCTCCCCAACCCCCCCAATACCCCTTGCATTTCTACCAATTATCTGGCCTTATTTGCGAAGTCCTGCCTGCAGCTTCCTCGCGGCAGATACGGAGGTTCCAGTCATTTCTCATTGGTGGAGCCCTGGAGGGGCGGGGTCAATAAATCCCGAGCTTCTTCTGTAAGAATCATTAATAGTATTTCTGCTGCAGAAGCAGATTTTATGATGTTTTCTGACTTAGTGAGCCGAGTTAAGTTAAACTTTATGGCGCCCATAAGGACAAAATCCTCTGCAGCTCTTTATAATCGATACGACGGCCAATTGGACTGTACAGTTATGTAACATAAACTTTCAAAGTTATTTTGAAGCAAATTAAGAGCTGCATCGCACAAACATAAAGGAACTCCTGTCATGCAACATTAAAAATTATTGCGATGGAAACAAAAATGAAGTTGTCTTACATTTTAAGTGTAGGTTTAGGCCCATTCTCGCATCCTGTATTGTCTCTGCTCAGAGGGCTATATTTTAATGTGGTGGAAGCAGAGCATCTTAATGATGTTATTACTGAAGGACCTGAAAGTGCCAGTCAGGTGCACTAAATCAGCTGCAAATGGACTTGGAATTAGACGCAGAATCTGAGGCACACAGCCGAATATTCAGAGTCTGCTGGAGGCCCCTGCTGTCCTCAAGTCGGGGTTACCACACCGAAACGTGGGGAACAGCTCATCGGAACAATCTCCGTCCAATAACTGAACCGAGAGTCAATTAAGGTGATGCCGTCTGGGAGTGAGGACAATCCGGACAAGGTCCTTCAGGTACCAGAGCAGCTTTCACCCAAAAGTGACTGGGCCAGTCCCTCATCAAACCCACATTCCGTGACGGACAGGAAATGTCTATGTCGTCTTTCATATTCCATTTATTGTTTTGCATTTCTTCGGCCCTTTGGTCTGCAGGAGGTACGTAAACGAGAATGTCATCTCTCGAATCACAATTAAGGAACTTGAACCCTGACATTGGCATTAATAAAAGGAGTGTAATTGAGCAGAATGGTAACAGGGCTCCTTCGGTAACTCTGGCACACAAACAGCTACGCTTAGAGACTGTCATTTGTTCCAAGGTAAAAAGACTGAAACCAGGTGCTGCCTCTTAGTTATTGTGTCGCAGTGTGACGACGCACATGCACACGCATAATCAATCGCACGGCTGCATGCCTGACACGTTCCTCTTTAATTAAATTTCCTCTGGTTTCCCGAATAATGGCATTATTCTGCTTTGACAGTAGCGTCTCTCTCGGGAGTCGTATGGTAACACAGGGGATCAAAGCTTGGCTTGATAGAATCTTCAAAATGAATTACACTGTATTGGAAATATTTTTAATTGCTTGCAGTACTTAAGGAGACCTCAAACACTCAAAAACTCATTGTGTTCTCTGTATAGCAATGAAACAGCAAATGGTGAATTATAAGACTTGATTCCCACGACCCCGCAGGGACTGAATTACAGGAACAAACTTTTTACTCCGGAGGAAGACAACTTGCCATTACTAACTAGATGACAACTCCATTTTGAGAATCTCAAGAAACATGAGAATTGTCCCCTCAAAACACAGCTTAGGAGGGGGATGTGTGTGAGTAATCATCTAATTGCTAGACCTGCTTCCTAGAACGGTGTCACTCCAAACTAATTGGTTATTGGAAAGTTCGCTAGGAAGCCAAGGCCGTTACTGAACACTCAGGTCTTTGAGGGATCGGGGGAAATGAGGACTAATATACACAAAACATTGAAATTCTGCAAACACACAAGGGACAGGACTTGTGCCCATAACCGTGGAGGTGGGGGGGGGACAGAGGCCGCCCAGCAAATCTCCTCCCTGCCCCCGTCTGGCCACTGTTTCTTAAAGAAACCTCAATTTTTCCACAAGCCACCTAAGTGTAAAACCAGGGCAGTTTCTTCAACCCCCTAATCACAGACCACGAAGCAGTGTGCCTTGTATTTCCCAACTTCGTTAATCTATTTCCTGTAGCGCCGTGAACGTTCATCGTTTTGATCTGCTGCTGGTTTGTCTTTGAAGTTCACAGGAAGCCAGAAATGCGTAGATGAATGTGAATGTTGCATCGGAGGCGGCGTTCAGGCTTGAAGTTTTCATCAGAAGAGAATTTAGGTTCAAAGAAGTCTTGAGAAACCTGGTTTGTTGTCAAGTCACCGCGGGCCAGCGATGCTGAGGGTTACGGTAACCACATGGTGTGACTTCACCACCCACAGACCACGGATGAGGAGATATCAACGCGAGCCTTTTCTTTCAGAAGCTGGTTCAGAATCCACTCACCTTCCACTCGTAATCCCAAATGATCCTCTTGTGGAGCAGTGGAGTGTGACACGGTGTAGCTGTAACACAAACCACAAAGGAAGGATCACACAAGGAGAGGTAAATGCGGCACGAGGTGTCCGTCCCACCCGTCAAATTCATTCCATTTTTCCCACTAGGGGTCATGGCTGGAGAAAATATCCATAATCTTCGATATTACACTACCGGTAACAGCCTCATGCGGACAGTTTTTTAGATAGTTCAGGATCTGAGTTACCCCAAAAAGTCACCGTACATAATTTTAGGGGTAAATATCAGTTATATACTTCCTAGGGTTCATGGTTCCTGTGAAATTCCTTCCAAAAAAGCTATTTTTTAAAGTGTATTATTTGTCTTTGCCTTCTGCTTGCCAATGAAACTGGTTCCATTGGGACTGATGGCCCAAAAATTGCTTACAAAACAGGACAACAATTACAATTCAGAATATTCATCAGATAGAGGAAATCAATTCTGTTCTTCACAATACTTCTGTCGCGGTGAGGTAATTACGTTCTGTAGACTGTGTTGCCAAAGATAAAATTCAGAATTTGTTTATTTTTTTCCAGCTGAGGGCAAAAGGAGGGTAATAAGTTTCCATCTGTCTGGCTGGAAGATTGCCGCTGCATACATCCCGGGTTTATAAGCCGCAACAATGTCGAGTGGCGTTTTAATAAACATACAAGTTTCAGATCAGCATTCTTTTAACTCCTGTTTCTAAGCATGTATTTCTGTGTGTGTTGGCCATTGTATTCAATTCAGTGTCCACGTGATGAGGGAAAAATCCATTTCATTCGCATTTTTACTTGAAAATGCACTTCCCGGAGTACACGTCCCTTCATCGCATGTTTACATGTCGCATACAATGCGATCTTCTGAGGCATGCGGACGCAGCCCCAGATGGCGCTTTCTCATTTCCTCCCTGGAGAGCCTTTGCTATCGCCATGACGAGCATCGGGCCCGGCCCTGCACCCAGGAAGCCGCTAACCAGCTGTATCGATTCCCCCTCTGCGGGAGCCGGCGGTGAAAAGCACATTAACCACCTGCCACGGCTTTCGATTTGGATTCAGCCGAATCCCAGGTGTCCGGGCAGCCGGATTCCAGTGTTTCTACATTCAGCCAGTGGGGGGCGCTGTTTGGGCCAGCTCTTCCCCAAGGGACCATGTGCCTCTTCTGATGTCAAAATGAGTGGAGGAATCATAATGCCATGAATGTGGAAAGACCACAATGCATCAAAGGCAGCTGTGTGACTTAACCAGAGGTTACAGGTTTGCAAAGCGGCCTTTGTTACATTTGTTTAGGAGACTGTTCTATCCAAAGCAGCACACATTTTTGAGAAAGCAGGGTCAGATCGTCCCTTGAGCAATTTTGTATTAAGGGCCTTGAACTAGCAACCTTCCTTTAACAGGCACAGAGCCCTAATCCACTGACCCACACAATGCCAGGCATTCTTACACAGCAGACCGGCTTGTTTTGGGGGATTTGGGGTTCTTCTTCTACCACTGAATCTTAAATTTATTTTTGGAGAACATAAGGACAGAGTACCTTAACCCAAAAGCTGCAGTTGGTCAAGGCATGGAGAACCTCCTCTGGGCCCTTAGGTGAAGTCTTTATTATGAACTTTTTCAGTTATAAATCAAGAAAAGGCCCATTCAGTGGTATTATTATTCATAAAGCTAGACCAAAGTCATCCTTGGACCAAGAGCACCCGTGCCAGCAGAGTTGGGAAGCCTTTAGATTGGTAAGCGTGCATCCTTAAGCACGTGGTACGCTTAGGTACCTTAGGGGTCACTGGCGTGTAATCCCGCTCGGGATCATCCTGGGCAGCTCGAGAAGGAAAACAGGCGGCGCTGTAAACGCTGGCAGAGGGTTTGTGCCTTAGGACGGCGGCCGGGGCCCCTTGTAACCCACAAGGCATCGCCAGGAAGCGTCACACGGGGTGGCTGGTATTCAGCGTTTCATGCTCGGGGCATATATACACCTTGTCTAGAGAATTTTCACAAATCAGCAGGAGCTGCGATAACCTGTTAATCACCCCTTAGTTATTTTTGTATTGCCGCGATTCTGGCCAATCAAACAAGAGCTGGCCCGGCAGTGTTAGGGCTCCTCCAGTCTGATTGGCTGTCGCTTCCATCCCAGAAAGGAGAAGCCTATCGGCCCCTTTACAGACTCTTATCTAATTCTGACACCAGTAGGGGAAGTGTAATTATCCATCAGGCTTAACGATCTACTGATGATTTACTATGGAACAATGAACTGGTCACCTTCTGGAGGTATGGCTAAAAAATAAGAAAAAATGTGAACTGTTGTTCTTTTATTTAGTCGTCAGCAACTTGCTTAATAAATGCTATGTGCCGATTAAAACTCGCCACAAATAGATACCTTTACTGATATGATCGAAGGTGCGTTCGTTTTTTTTTTTTTTTAAAGTAACAGATACTCGAGCTGTTATTTAGCTTTTACAAGGTAAATCATTTTCAGTGGGCCTCCTTCAGAAGCAATTAAAATTGATTCCAACATATGTTAGTATATGGGGAATGCTGAGGTGTTTCTAACAGAGTGTTAAGTGCAGCTGAGGTGTTTCTAACAGAGTGTTAAGTGCAGCTATTGCAGCAGGTGTTAGGGAGCCTCCCAGCAAGATACCCATCAATCTGCATGTGAAAATACAGCAACACAAATATATTTATTTTATCTAAATATTTACATTGAGGAGCCAAAATATGCACCGTGCATCGTGACACATCTCTCCCCTGAACGCGTTTAAAATGCCCCCCGGCCTTCATTCACATGTGACATGGATAAGTCCTGGCCGCCCGATGGCCACGCCCTGCTCGTTCGATCCTCCTGTGTGCCGCCGTGCCCTCTCGTTAACCTCGTGTGGAGTCCCTGTGTTATCAGCTGTTTTGAGTCGTTTTTCCATTGAGCCTCTGTAAGTCCACGTTCTAGTGTGCTTCCCGGTCCTGTCATTGAAGTCCAGTGTTGAAGTCAAATCAGTTAAGTCTCGTGTGGTTGCCTGTCTTTCCCTGGATATCTCTCCCTTTCCCCAGTAAAACCCTATTTCCCTGATCCTTCGACTGCATTAGGGTTAGGGTTCTCAGGTCCGAGCCCAGCACATTACGACAGCAATACCCTGTAAGCCATTTGTGGTCTTTCCCTCCTCAGACCAGGCTTGGCAGACACTCACCACAGCTGACTGTGAGCACCCTACAGGTCTTGCAGTTCTGGAGACACTTTGACCCGTCTAGTGAAAACAACATGGATCTTATCAGAGTGTCTTCTGCATGCGACACTTTCATTATGAGTACTGAACCCTAGTGTGTAATATACCCCACTCATATGTTGCAATTTTATTAAACTAATATCCCTATACTAAGGATAGGCGTGCATGTATATATGCTGCACATATAACCAACATGAAACACTCACGTAAGAAGGATGGTGTTCATTTTGAGATGCATTATTTTCCGGACTATATTACACTCAAGTCGTGCTGAGAAACGTGTCATGTGGCTCCACTGAGGCTGATGTTTGCAGTATTGAAACAGGCAAAGCCACCTCCTGAATGTCACTCTGACGTTAGTGGCCAGTGTGTGTGATACTTGTATGAAATGTATGTACGTGTGACGGCCACCTCTCGTGTTGCTCACATTCGAAATAAACCCAACAATTCCTGCTTATTCTGGCACAAATAAAACTGCATTCTAGTCTCTTGTTAATACTTCGCTTTTACATTCTGTCCAGCTTGACTTTGCATGTCCATACATCTCTGCTGCCACAAGCTCACCGATCTTTATGATTTTGTACTCAGCAGCATAAGATAAAAGCTCACAAGTTAGGAAGAAACCATCCATCCATCCATCCATCCATCCATTTTCTGCAGCTGTTGTCCCTCACACAGGCACCCCTATGGGCAGTTCGGTAACTTCAGTTAAACCTTCCTTATACAAGACAAATGCCTTTCCCTGTTCCTTATATAAGACAAATGCCTTTCCCTGTTTCTTATATAAGATGATGGCCTTTCCCTGTTCCTTATATAAGACTTATATAAACCTTCCCTGTTCCTAATATAAGACAAAGGCCTTGCCTGTTCCTCATAGAAGACAAAGGCCTTTCCCTATTCCTTATGTAAGTCAAAGGCCTTTCCCTGTTCCTTATATAAGACAAAGGCCTTTCCCTGTTCCTTATATAAGACAAATGCCTTTCCCTGTTCCTTATACAAGACAAAGGTCTTTTCCTACTCACAGTAATGTAGATCCTGACACCTAATCTCTCATGTAGCCATTTCTGCTTCAAATATTGACAAACACAATCAGAAAATTAAAGCACACAAACTACAAAATGATTTTTTTCTATCTACAAAGTACAGCCTATAATTTTGGCAAAGACACAGGTAAACAGTGAGCAGGGGAGAAGCTTCTGGAGCCCCGTGTAGTCAGGGAAAGGCAGAACCAGGAAAGAGCCAGAGGCCATGCAGCACTCCTGATCTGTGGCTCTGGGTACTGATTTCCTCCACGGGGGATTTAACACTTGAAAAACATCCATTTTTTAATATTTCCCCCCACGCACCCATGAGCAGTGGCCTCACAAATGCAGAGAACATTGTTTGGAAAACACGTCCCCTGGGCAGCAGTGGAAACGCGGCCCATTAGCGCCAGCCGGGGTTCCGTGGACAGAACTCAGGACACAGCAGGGATCGTCTTCCAACCCGATGGGGGGCATTTTCAAAGCGGACCCGTAGAAAGTTAAAGAACAACAATCACAAGTTAACTATAGATAGGCAATAAAAACTAAATAAATAGCAAGCGAGTAAAGTCATAGGATCATAGCTAGCTAGCTGGTTGCAGAACATGCTGCTTCAGCATCACCTTAATTTAATATTTAGTGCAGTTACAGTTTATGGTGAATGGAGTGGGGGGGGGCACAAAATAATAGGGGGTTTGGGTGATGGTAAAAATGTGGCAAAAAGGTTGAGAATGTCTGACTGACCGATAACTCATACTTACCAGTGGACTGCCATAGAGCCTGTAATGTTAAACATTTGGGTTGTAATAACAAAGGACTACTTTGTAATGCTCATAAAAACATTACACAGCTTCGGCGGTTTGTCGGCTTGGGGAAGGAGATCGCCGTCCATCAGTTTAAGTCAGATGGTGTCACAGTTAACACTCTTCCGCCTAACCTCCAACTCCAGCTTAAAGAGCAGATCTCATTTGTAACCTGAGGGCTGCCTGTATATCAAATTAGATTTTTTTAAATTTGCTTCTGGCAGAACATTTGTAATGACATCAGAGTGTTTCTAACACTTGCACATATACTGTTGATTTGTTTGTATCCTAAGTTGCTTCCTGAACCATAAAGCTCTGTAAAGCTTTTCAGACACAAGCGTCCCTTAAACTGCTGAGCTAAACAGGAAAACCACATATTTATTGCAGTGACATACTTCAGAATAAAGATGCAAAGCTCGGGTGGGACTCTGGCTGCATTTCATTGTGTCTCACGCATTCACGGATCCATCTGGGGCATCGTGTTGCAAGGAGGAAATGCGTGAGACAGCAGACTGAGACACTGCTTTCTGTGGCACCCCTGCAGCCGGTCACTGGCCTCGCTGTCCAGTGTTACGTTAAATGCATGTGAAATGAAAGCCAGCCAGGGGAAAATGCAGAATAAAAAACTTCATTTGTACAAAGCCATGTGGTTAAAGGACTCCGCTTCATAATGGATGGGTAGAGGCCCTGTTTTATAGGCCAAAGCTCAATAGCAATAGCAGCACAGCAGTTGCCCCCTCGCACCCCCCCCCCACCCGTCACGCACCGAAACACTGCCTTGTCGCCACAGTGTTGCCTCTAGCCAGCAACCGAGAC
>JAABNY020000025.1:21468561-21478941 GCA_015164015.2 Brevimyrus niger | reverse complement strand
TGGGTGCGTGGGGCCCGTCCACTTGTCCCCACGAAAAAACGAAACAACCCGCCCGTCGCACCGCCCCCCCCCCCCCCCCCCCCGCCGCACTACAGAAATCAGTCTTTCGATATCTGTGTGAACTGGAGCAACTGAAGTCACAGCAAACGTCCAGCAAACCACTGAGATGCTTGGGTAAATATCGAAATACTCGCATCTGCCAAAATCATATAGTAAAAACCTATGTATCAGGGTGACAATTTCATATTTTGCACAGAGTTGAAAGCAGTAATTTCTCTATGATCAAAGACTTCCTCCATACCACCAATGTGTTGAATAATGATCTTGATGCATTTGCCTCACTGACTAATTGGAAGACACGGGCATCTTTCATGTTCCCTTGGACTTTGACTTCTGACAAGTACCCCCTATTGGTGTGGGGGTGTCATAACATATCGGGGATCTGCCTAGCAACACTAAATCTTCAGTAAGAAAGCAAGTTCTGAAACTTCAAATTGACTGTTAACAAGAACAAATCATCAAACTAAATATACAATCACAATGTTAATGGCAAAGCTCAATCACAATTCTCTCTAATTTCTGGGAAGTTAAACGACAGAGATTGAGAGAGAGATTTTCTCAGCTCTTTTCAAACTGACTCTCAGTGAAGCCCTCAGCAGTAAACCAAGTTCAGAGCTAATAATTGACCGCACAAAGAATGAGACTTAACCCTAACTTGCGAAACTTTGCACCTCCGTCCTGATGATCATGAAGGATACAGACCAGGCGTCCTCTGTGGCCGAGACTGAGTGTAACTGTGACTCACAGCTGGAGCACTTTGAGTCACTATTATTGGTTCCGTGTTTCCTGGAGAAAAGAGTCAGCGGGACGCCACTGATGAGAAGCACACACTATACACCATCTCTTCTGGAAGCATGTTGCCTCCATCGGCACATTTCTCCTTTGATCACGCAAACAGACAGACCCAGGGGCTGTGGTGAGACACACGTGCCCAGATGACCTCCTCTCTGTCCGGCATTCCACTTGTCTTAGATTCTCTGTTTTCATTCAGTTACTTATTTGAATAAAACTCACTTTGTTGCTACACATTGGCCAAATAAAGGCAATGATAACGTGCCGAAATGATCAGTGTAGCGTCAGGGGGACCTGACATGAGCCTCTTAAACTTTTCCGCACACATTCTCTAACCCAGCAACTGACAGCTCGTAAATTTTAAAGAGAAAAAGACTTAATGAGATAAGGCCGGAACGTCCCATTGGATCCAGCATGAACTCCTTTTCATCTCCAAAAATCTGTATTTTTTGTGGATATTAAATTACAAATTGTCTTTAAACTTGACAAAATGGCATCCTTATCATTTTGTCTGTCACCCTGGGCTGAGATGGCTGCTGGTTTGCTGGTGACTTAAGGATCACAGAAGCGCATTTTTTTTTTCCCTGCAAGTTGCATTAAATGCGGAACATTTCTGCACCATATCTAAGCTGTACCATTTAATCAATCGCTCCTGTCGGATATATATTTCAGAACATTCGTCTCTGACAAAAAAGATCCAATTTTTCTGGAACAATGCAGAGGGAATTACAGATGGGAATGGCTTGTGGCTCTTGGAACAAGTAACAGGAGCCATTACTGGTCAGCGTTAATACATTTACATCCTCATTTGTGTCACAGAACCTTCTTACCAAAAGCGGAGCCTGAATCAGAATCACATTCAGAGAGGTACTCCCTCTGAATACTGGGCAGCTTAAAAAGAGCCCTAATCCCACTCTTGTAATACGAAGGGTGATTATAGCCTGCAGTAAGTGGTTACTGCAATAGCCAGTCCACTACAGAAACACATACAGGCCTTCTGCTGTCAGTCAGCCCGGAGTGAGAGTCGCAATCGGGTGACCAGGGTTCGAGGTGCCTCTCTTTGCCATTCCAAGTATCCACCAGAATCACAGTGAAAAAACTAGAGGCAGAAACAAACATAAGAGGAATCAGAGCAAGTCAGGAAGGCCTAAGAGCAGCCGAGAAGTTTCCATGGAAAATGACAAGCCTGCTGACGGCCGTGGGATGATGTGCAGGGTTTGCTGGTTTGGATAACCTCTGCTCTCTGTGCTGTGATGGCAGATACCATCACCAAAGAGAGCCCTAAGCTGCCGTTCTGGGGGTGTTTCGGTGACTGGCACAAGAGTGACATCCATGTGTGATGGATCCTCAGAAACACTAACAGCCCTCAGAAACACTGACACGCCGCTCTCCTCCTGAGCTGTAGTAAATTATACCATCATTTCGCTACATGATGGCCTTTGGGGTCTTTCTCAGGGGTTCAGGGTTCACTGACGTCGGCATGTTTGCTTGCTGTTGGTGCCACCAGGAGCTTCTGGGCAGACCAGAGCAGAAGGCTGAGGACCCATCTCATGGCATTCCCTTGTTGACTGCATCGCGGTCTTAGAGCCTCGAAGAGCGCTCAATGAGAGCACGAGGCTCATAAGAGTGCGATTCATTAAACAGGCGCATGTCTGATGTGGCATCCTTAATAATCGTTATCAAAGGTTCATTCTCTCGCTCACATTCGGACTTCTGAAGACGCGGTTCTGCGTGCTGGATATCAGCCCCACTGCTTCATGCCTCTTTACAATGGCCTTTCGTTCTCCGTGACAGACACACCTGTGTCTTGCTGATAAAGAAAAAGCATTATTTGCTACCAATGGACTGAATACAAAACTTATATTACTCTACAAGAGGCCCTTCACAGATACACACATAGTGCAGACATTACCTATCCTCAGAGGATTCAGATGGTTATGACACCTGTTTCACCACCCATGAAATAATACCTCCATTAAAAAATATGGTTGTTATTGAGACAATAGATCAAATAAAAGGTTTAATTAATAATATAATGTGGAGATTTCTTCTGGGGTTTTAGGGAATCTAATCTTGTCTAAATAAAAGAAGTGTGTGTTCAATTAGCAACTGCACGATGAACTGAAATTTGTCATTTTTATTGGGGTAATTCTGTTATCATTGTTAATAGCGAGTTAAAGTAAAAAGTTTTATCCTTTTTAGAGGTACAGAAGGGGGGCGCCAAAATGCCTTTGGAGAGCACTGGAAATGGATACCAAGAACGTTTTGTTTTGATGCTCAGACTCATGATTAAATTCACAGGCGATCAGTGGTATTAAATTCTCTGTGCAAATTGAATCTTCTCTGTGGCGCAATAAGGAGGCCGAAGCCTGGATCGATCACAATGCGCTTTGTGTGTGTTGTTTGACATCCTATCAGGTGGTCATGGATGGTAACAGCCTGGCCTTCACAACCCCCCGTAATCCTCACGTGGTTTGACCCAAGCTGCTGAAACAGAAAGCTCCTGGGATCTAGGCTCTTTGAATCAGCCGTCCATCTGAATCTCAAAACAGCGAGCCACTTCAGGCACACGCTCACTGTCACAGAGTCACGACAGCGGAAATCTTCAAATCTACATTTAGCCCTTGCTCTTGTGTAAATTAGGAACGCCATCAGAAGGCTTCAGTGATAAGACTATGATGTTCCTTAACAAGAAAGAATGAAAAGAAGAGAAAAAATGAGAGAAAAGGGAATGACCTTGCAGATAGAGAACGGGAACTCTTACAGAGAAAGCGGCAAAAATGAAAATGTAGATTCCTAACCTCGCAGCTTTGTGCCTTAAATGAAGTTCATGGTGGGGATTTCCAAACCATCCGACTCGCCCATCTCACAGAAGCTCTCTAGGGGCCATTATCAGCCATGACATTCCCATTGAGACGTGACTGAGGCTTCTCCGTATGGGTAAGCGAGGAGTGTTTGGCATGACAGGTGGACAGGGCAGATGTGCGTTTTTCTGGATGTGTAAATCCCTCAGCCCTGGGTGATGTGGCCAGCATGGTATTACACCCCCAGTATGTTCCTCTGGCTTTGCACGTATAATTACACACAAATAAGATTTGCTTTGTCACCCTTTTCATTACACGCAGCCCTTGAGAAAGATGCCTGGGTCCTGATATCCCCCCTTCTAATGCAGTGTTTGTCATGCAGGTGTCTCCATAATTCAGCTGGCGTTCATCAGTTACCTAAGTACACATGAGGGTGAAAGGATTACATTTGTATGCAAAAAAAGTCCACCACCCCAAGCAATGTTGTAATTGGAAATTAAGCTGAGTTCATTTCATCTAGATCCCGGCAAGTCTGTGCCCCTGATTTGGGTTTTGCAGGCCCCTGACATGCCCTGTAAGGTGAGGGGAGAGGCAACATATGTTGACCTCAAAGTCGGGTTATTTGAAAGCCTCTGTGTCTGTGATCAGAAGCCACATCTCTACTGAAGCCTTAAACAAGAACCTTAAGCTTAACCTTCTAAAAAATGCTGCTTTTCCTGGATGCTGTTCCGACTCTAAGCTTCTCTCTCACTTTTATGCGTGTGACTTAAAAAAGGAGAACAAGCTGAGACATGTGGAAAACTCACAAAGCTTTGTTTTATTTCAAGGGCACAGAGTGTACGATGGGCAATGGGGTAGACATCCACTTGGCTAACCTAACCTAAGAGGAACCCACTCTCAGCAGACCAAAGAACTGGTACTCATCCTTAGCCAATCTTTGAACAACCGATACTGGCTCTCAGCTATCCTAAGAACAGCTGGTACCCACTCTTGGGTAACCTAAGAACAAGCGATACCTACCCTGTGCCGAGCTTAGATCAGCTGGTACCTGCTCTCAGCTCAATCTTCGTCACGCTTAGTGATTCAGTCTCCATGCACCAGACCACATGAGAGAAGGCCATACAGCTGTGATACACCGTGATAAATGACACGCCGTGAAGTTATATGAAGTGTTAACCCAGGGGGGGTGACAAACGGAACCGGGCTGCTATGTTTCCTATATTGGCTTTTCTGTATTCAGAGAATCCTCTAGAGAGCCAAAGTCGGGTCACGCTTCACTGCCTGTCACCGCTGACAGACCTCAATTAGCAAGAAAGCAGAATCCACCATTTCCCCCTCAAGTTGGAGACATCACTGATTGTTAGGCTGTTTCACTATCTAATCACCTAATTGATGTGCTTGTTAATGTTAATTATGGGATGGCAAGAGAGCCGTGATGCAATAACTAGGTGGAGTCACACCAAGGTTGAAAAAAATCAAACATAAGCAACGAGTAGCACCACTAATCAGCAAATGAGTAATTAAACTCCGCTGGTCCCTGTCTTGTATTTACTGTACTGTCAACTCTCTGAGTGGTAAAACTTTGTCATGTTAATGACTAACACTACTAATGCCTGAATAAAATGTGTCTTTGAGCACATGTTGGTTATTCAGTGATAGTCACCAGACACAGAGGATGCCTCGTAGACTCCTTAGACAGCATTAGTACCAGCACTTGATGGGGGGGGGGTGCACCCTACTGACATGGGAGCAGCAGTGTTCCATACTGCCAACTCTGTTGTCCGTTTAATCTGATATTATAATCATTGCGATACAGTCACATGACCTTTCACCACGTCCAGATTCATTTTATTCCACCACTCCGTCTGGCTGCTCACCTTTTCCTGTCACTTCGCTGCATGCACTACTATTTATCTCAATAAATTCTCTTACTCTAAAGAGTCAACAACTGACATACATATGAATAATTATCTTTCTCTAGCATTGTGACTGTCCTTTGCAGCCTTCACTTTCGAAAAGCCACTTTTAGAAAATAATGTCCTTAATTTTAGACACAATCCCAATTTAATCTTACATGTTGAACTGTCACTCTGTCAGTGATGCTCTGACAGTGTGCCTATTACACTGAAACTGACTCTTGAACTCTCTGCTCTGTGTGTGTGTGTGTGTGTGTGTGTGTGTGTGTGTGTGTGTGTGTGTGTGTGTGTGTTTGTGTGTGTGTGTATATATATATATATATATATATATATATATATATATATACACCTCGGTTCTCGAGTTCAGTAAAACTGGAATTTCTTGAAAGTCGAACAAACCAGTTTCAACTAGAACTCAATCTGAATATCAGAAGACGAACCATAAACTCTGATCTAATATAAATTGTACGCACCAGGAAATGAGTCATACTACAATGCATTTCTTACATGAATGCCTTCTTTACAGACTGGACGATTAACCAAATAAAGCAGCGCAACATTAAAGTAACTAACAATAAATAAACCACTAACTTACATGTACTATCACAGCATTTATATTATTTATTTAAACTTCATTTTACCAGGTAAATTAACTGAAAACTAGTTCTCACTGCTTTACGTGATATTCGGGAGAAATAACAGATCACGCATCGAAACTGCCTGGGATACAAATGTCATGCATGTAACAAGTTGAACGCACCCAATGACCGGACTGGGGAAACAAAGTGAAACGCGTACTTAATACAGAGGACTAATGACAACAACCAGAAACAGCTGATTACATGGGGATCCCACACAACGTTAATGACGGGGCACATGGTAAGGAGCGGACGATTGGCGCTGGACTTGGGTAATGTTGGGATAAGATCTTTATTGTTTTGGAAGCCATTTAAAAAAAATCCTCTTCTTGTTTTATCCTGCTAATTTTGTGTTTAAATGCTAAAAAAAGAACAAGACATATTTAGGTGTAATTTTGGGGGCCGGGGAACCAATTACTTGGTTTTCCATTATTTCTTATGGAAAAAAATACGATCAGAACTTTTTAGGCTTCGATCCAGAGTCCAGAACGGATTAAGTTTGAGAATCGAGGTAGCACTGTGTTTATGTGTGTGTGTATATATATATTCTATTTTTCTTATCCTTTTGAAAAGAAGTGGCAGGTCAAGGGTATGGAATATAAGCTTTAAGGAAGCAAGGTGAGGATTGTCATGTGATGCATTTGTACTAAAGAGTTATGGATCCCTGGCCGGGTCTTAATCTTAAACCACAGTCAAATAGACACACACGCAGGCCCTTATAACTAAATTTCAAGTCCCCTCTGATTGGTCAGTTGGCATAGGCAATTTATTGCCTGTTAGCAAAGAGTGGCTTAAAAATACGACAAACCTTAAATCATTAAAAACTGTCAGTTTCTTTCCTTTTGATGGAGGAGCAGCTGTCTATACCTTACCTAATAAAAAGTCCAGCGGCGCATCCTCTCACAGCTATCTGGTGGTTGACTGACTTCATAAAGTCTCTTGGGGACACACTGAAAGGCAAAGGACGCAAAAAAATGGCGATTATGGAAACTAAGTGCAGTCCTGAAGGCGGCACTGTAGGTCAGTTAGACCTGTGTAGAGAGATGTGCTTCTTGAGAACTTTCAAGCTCAGTCAGCTTGCAGAATAAAATTACAAGCTGCACTCATCCATGGCACCCACCATCTTCTATTAAAGGCCCACCCACTGGCTCTAGCTAATTCCAACCGCAAGTGGAAACTTCCAGAAATAGGGGATTGCTTCTTACGACCAAGCAGGAATCTAGGGTACTGGAAGTGGATGGGGGAGAGACAAAGATGGGTGGGTGGAGTAGTTGATGGTTAATAGCGTCCTCCCAACCCCAGATCAATGCGCTCGACCACGGTGGGGATTGCATAGATTTTCAGAATGGTTTTCGATATTGCGTCACCTGCTACTGCTAGTGTAGCATTGGACACCTTCTGGGAAGGAGAGAAACGAATGTATCAGCGCCCCAGTCGGTTACCGCACACCGTTAGTTCGCCTGTTTGTAAGTGATTCGTTCTCGTTTGTGACGGAAATCGCGGCGATCGTGTCTCGCCGGCTGTCCATAACCCCCCTCCCCCCTCGCTCGCTCGCGGCTGCTGCTCTTTCTCCCTCCCTCTGTATGCGAGTGGCATTTCCCACTCATTTACATGCATATGAAAACATGTTTTCCAGGAGCCGAAAGACGCCTCGAATGCAGCACTTCTACTAAACAGAATCCCCACCCCACCCCCCCGCCATTTCATGCCCGGCTAGTGATTCGGACCCCTTCCCCCCATCAGCCGGACCCTGTCATGTGTCCGGCACTTAACAAACAGCAGATAATCACAGGGCTCTGAGGAAGCGCTGTGCCTGAATGCTGGTACTGGGGAGGAGTTAACAGCCCTGAGACGACGACGGCACCAAGACATGGAATAGAAGGCAATCATCTAACACACGCTGTCCAAAGGTAAATCAGCAGCACTGGATGCATCCAGCGCCGGTCTGTACCACCACTCACATATTTGCATAGGGTCCCCAAGGTTGGGGGCCCCCTGTTGGCCACAAGCAGTCACTACATTAAATAATAAATAAACTTGTTCCTGATTTAAGAGACGTCGAACCAGGTTTTTCTGCTAGCCAGCTAACTAGCTACAATCTTCTGACTCCACTTATTAGTTACAATATAAATGTTGTTTTTGAATCCTCCAAGGGACCCGCCCCCGGGCGCCTTCGTCAGCAGACATCGCTCAATGATGAGTTAAAATCCAGATGATGTTTTACTGTAAAACGCTCAACCTGCAGCCATGATGATGGTTATTTAATGTGGAGCGAGAGAAAATGGGCGCCGTAATCACAATGCGATCTTCTCGATGGAAATGTCGGGATGTAGGGCGAAATGTCATTGCTGCCCTTTGTTGCAGATCGAAAGAGGAATAATTGAACCTGTTCTCAGAGCAGTAGAGGGGGCGGAGGCATTGGCCAGATTAAAATTGTGCGAGTTTCCCCCCCCCCGTTTTGGGTCTTTCAAAATCAATTCATGATTTCAACTATGAGATCTTCATTGTGGAGCAGGGGGATGAGTGGCCTGGCCGTCACTGTCTTTTTCGAAGCCTAAATCTTCCCTAGGGCCTGATTAGCACAGAGTCCAGATCCTTCAGCTGCTCATGGGCAGAATCGTATGAGTATCATACATATTACCCAAAAGCCCCCAGGACCTGCACGGGGGCCGGAATCTGTGCAGCTTCTCAATGCAGGAGGGGCTGAGCAAGGGAGCCCATGTCCATCGCTTGTCTGTCTCGTTCCCGGAGAGCAGAGAGGCTCAAGCACCTGCAGAGCCGGACTGGAATGGAGTTACGGCAATAACTATATCCCGGAATTCTCCGGAGACTGTATTTTGCAGCAGCAAAACATTTTAATAGACATTTAGTTACAAAATGAGCGAAACACAAAGGAGCCAAGCTTCTCATAAGCATCTGCATCGAAAATCTCCAAGGACTGTTTTCAAGCTATTCCTATTAGGTGTAGCTGGGGGGTGCAAATATACAGGAATGGCTATACTTTGAGATTATTCCTTGAACGGGGACCTGAAGCAGTCCGTCACTATGTGGCTTCCATAAATTGGACGTGGGGGAGCGTTATAATGGAGGATCAGAGCCAGACTTTGTCCTTCGGCAGATAACCTCACACCCCTCCTCAGTGCCGTGACACCCCTTAGTGTAGTCAACCCTGATCCTGCCCCCCCACCAGAATGTTAATGGATATGGCAGGTTGAAAGCAGTGAGGGTTGGAATGAAAACATTCTGGCGAGGGAGGAAAACGATTGAGAGCTACTGTCTTAGTGGCTGGACCGCGGCCCACAGTCCAGGGTATGTGGTCTCAGCACTCTCCCTCCTGCTTTTGAAAGAAGAAATCTGAGTTTTATACTGGGCTGGGGGGGAACAAAATATATATATTTTTTGCTACCAGTCCTTGGGACACAACCTGTTTTTACCCCGGGTCCTCTGAACTGTTCTGGATCATGTTTCCTCTGGCTTCCTGGGACTTTAATGGCGGAGACCAGAGGAAAGTTAATTATCCACAGCAGATCGGCCGCGTGTGGAATGGGGCGGGGTGATGAGTCCACAGGAGTGAAAGCGAATCACCGATTTTGGTCACAGTTTCATAACAAAGATGATCATGTCTCCCGGGTTAAGATATAAAATTAAAGATGAAAGATTGACTTCATTGACTCATTGAATTCTGGCGGTTTAGTAACATCCACTGAAGCCGCTGATTGTACACTATTCAAAAATATCCCATTTTTAGAAATACCAAGACATTGTGAGCTACATAAAACATGTATAACATTCAAAACAGCTAAACTGCACCTTACACTCCCCTAAACCTAACCCCCCACTAGCACAATAGCTTTGTGAAGAGGCTCCCTCACAGCCGGGAGCTAAAACAGAGTTTCTGTTTGGGACAGATGAGGTTTAAAGCACTCCAGAGGATAAAAATGACCCCCCCGCATCGCTCAGAACTTCGCCACTGGCATGCTCACACTGGGAGCTACCGGCTGGGGTCTTACCAAGGTTGGTGGGGGGGAGCAGCTTTCGCGGTGATGGAATTCAAAGCAGTGTCACCCCTCAACCAACCTTCGCCCCCCCCCCCCCCCCCCCCCCCCCCCCCCCCACCCCCCCCCGCCACCCCGCACCCCCAACAGGCCCACCCCCCCACCCTCCCTACCC
>JAABNY020000025.1:21434743-21445100 GCA_015164015.2 Brevimyrus niger | reverse complement strand
TAGCTCTGCTGTTTGCTTGGACTTAACGAAGGGTACATCCCCAGGTCTGATGCCTTAGCCTCCGGAGACCCAAGGAAAAAAAGTGTCCTTCAATTTAGGTTATTTGTCTTTGGAGGAAATAAGACATCTCACAATTTTAGATTTTTTCAAATTTAGTGTACAAGAGGGATAAATATGTTTCCTTACATCAGTGAAAAGAGAGATGCAAAAACAACATGTCCACTACAATGGGGTGGGGTCTCAGGAGGATAGATAAAGCAGATTCATGACGTAGTGAAGACAGAGAACAACACACAGCCAAGCAGACATTAGGGAGCCAAACGTGTGAAAAATAATGTTATTTAAGGGAGGGGAGTCAGGGCAAGTAATGGGTGGAAAACTGAGAAAGCAAGTGTTTGCTTATTTCTATAGTCCTCTTAATTTATTAACTAATATTATGATATTTGTATTCTTCTATTAATACCTCAAAAAATTTCCTCTCCATTCTAAACATAAGTACAAATGGGCCAATGTTTTCCTGACAGAGCTGGAGACTTATACTCTGACTATGGTGGGGGGGCAGGGGGAGGGTGTACTCTTTTAACACTGACACCTTAGTAAATGCCAGCCGCCAGAGTGACCTGGATTTTAATGGATCTACCATAATAATTCGGGAATGACACCTACGACCTGCCCACACTCCATTTCCTGGGATGGAAATCGGCCATGGTGAAGCGAGTGATAAGATATCTGTCCTGAGGAATTTCAGCACTATGCCACATTTTAGCTCATGGGAGTTTTACTCACACAAAAATGTTCTAAAGGCAGAACGAAAAATTTGTGGTTCTGGAAAATAACCAATAAGATGGTAGAGGAGGTGGGTTCAACCAATCAGATGTATTAGTCCCGCTTGCTCTGATTTGTCTGATTGGTCTAGTATCCACACCCTCACACCCTCAGCTTTACATTACAACCAAACATTCTGGGGAAATGGCTGCCCCACTCGTCGTAACGACTCAGTTCCACTATGGCTGTCCTAAAGCCCCTCCGCCCACCCTTTAAAAATATTTATGAAGTCTCATTCAGTTTTATTGGCTTTCTAGAAATGTTTTTCTAATTTAGTATCACTGAGGCAGAAATGGTGTCGACTGGCAGCTGGTATACCGTATAAAGCAAATTGAACAATTTTTCTAGGGGGACTCGGAAGTGTCCCAGTCCCAGGGCCCGTCTCCTCAGATGTACCAGCGATGGAAAGCCTTCGTTGCTTTTTGAGGTGAAAAGTACGCCTCCGTCTGGTTTGTGCAAGAGCGCAACTTCAGATTTAATTCTGGCTGGGAAGACAGTGACAGAAAGCCTCCTTCAGCCCACAGTGATGTGCTGGGTGAGAAGATCCAGTGGCGTTTATGCTAATTCAGTCTGCGGGCTCCTTCAAACGGCTCATTTATTCACCTTTCCGATGAAGCGTGACTTCAGCACCGTAAGAGATCCCCTCCAAGAAATTTCACCGCTCCGAGGAAGGTGTGGGGCCACCATCAACAGAGAGCTGTAACTTTTTACCTGATATTTTCCTGGTAGAAATGTTTTATGCTTATAGATCAGAAAACGAAAGCGGGCTCATTCATGCAGAATGGCTGAAATGGCTTTGAAAAATACTGCAGCCTGGTTGGGGAAAGCCTGGGGTTCTGGAAGTCCTGGGGTTCTGGGAGTCTTGGGGTTCTGGGAGTCTTGGGGTTCTGGGTAGAAAGTCAGTCAAAAGTGAACTGTCAGATAAACCAGGTTATTTGGTTAGGTTAGGTGGTATAGTACCATCCATCCATCTTCTCACTTATGCGAGTCAGGTCGCAGGGGGGCAGTTTAATTATAAGCTAATAAAATATCGTTTAACTATAATGGCTCTTCCAGGTTACCTGGTCTCCAGCCTGCATGAACGGCACAGTCCCTGCTGACACAACTGCATGCATGTTACCCAGAATGCACCGCACATGCATACATCTCTGCAAGGCCAGGCTGAAGGTGAGAGCATGGAAGGACTACGCTGAAAGAAAGGATTCATCACCCCTGTAGTGACAATCTCTAGGCGAGCGGGGGGACGGGGGGGAGGGGGGCAGAGTCCTCACTTTTAGAGGTCCCTCTGATGGCTGCTTTTGTTCATTTGAGGAATTACAGCTCAGCTCAGCTCTCCGGTATTGTGGCTGAGGTGGACGGCTCGCTTCGGGGCGCTAACCACAGGAGAGGTCATGACGATCTTCCGCGGGTCTCTCACTTTCCCACGTGGGCTAAATCATACGTGCAGCTTGAGTGTCAGAAAGGGAACGGGATGCAGCTCAATTTTGACTGAAATTTGCCCCACAGGTGCGCAGAGGGTACCACTGCCATTTCACACCAGTCCAAGGTCCATGCCTCGGCCCCGGCTGTGCGTGTGTGGGGGGTGGGGGGGGAGTTTGCATGATGTCACCGTGTCGTGAGGTTTCACTGTGTTCTCCGGTTGCTCCTTACAGTCCTATAATACGCTAGGGGTCCATATTGTCCGGAAGTGTGCATGTGCGTGTGAATGCTGTGTGAGTGTGTCCTGCGATGGGTTGGCGCCCCATCCTTGTTTCCTGCCTTGCACACATAGCTTCTGGGATAGGCTCTGGACCCAGCAACCCCAACTGTGGGTGTGGAAACAAGATGGATGGATGGATGGACAGATGGGTGGATGGATGGATTTCCCCCTTGGAGCCTTTCTAAAATGCACCAGTGGTGATCCATTGTGAAGACAGCTATTAAACTGGTATCTGGAGCCATACCTAGAAGTTCTGGGTCCTCTACTAAAATGTCACAGTGACCCCCCACCAGCCAAATTTCACCTTTTATTTAACATTCTCTAGGGCACCTGTCAAGTGCTAGACTTCCTACATGTCTGTCAGGGTGTCCATTTCCCTCCGACCCTGCTGAGCAGAGGTATCAGAACATTCCGGAAAAGGGCTGCAGCCCTTGACCTCACTTCCTGCTGGAAAGCTGTCATCATCAGAAGGAGAAGGTCCAGTTTGGTAACGTTCTCACAGGCTCAGTCGTGCCACATACTGGGGTCATTTTGGGTGTTTTAACAAGGCGACAGTGGAGTTTCCGTGCCAGGATAGCCATGTTTATTAAATTTGCTGAATTTCAATCCTCTGCGAGTAACTCTATATTTTATCACAGATAAATTCCTTGAGGTCAGCGGTTAATTTTATTTTGCACTCATTTTCTCCTTCTCTGTATCATTTGCATGGCTGATGAAAGGAAGATAATGAGAGAACATAGCAATTAATTACAAAAGACTAGATTATAGAAGTAAGGCAGTGTTGCTGCTGAACTCTCAGGCAGCTGCCTGGCCTACTTTTCAGGGACAGACGCTGTCAGGGGTCCCAGCCTTCCAGGCATAAGCCATTTTCTGAATCTTACTAAATAAGAAAAATGCAATTCATCTGTTTTGACCCTCTCCCCCTTTCTGAAAGGGGTGAGTTTTCATACAGTGTACTCTGGCTCGGATTAACCATATGGGCACTTAAGCAGCAGCCTTCCCCCCGGAAGTCCCATTTAAGAATGTCTTTTACTAAATTAATGTGATTTAATATCTTTTATATTCTATATGATTGCAAATTGTGCGCTGTTTCCCAGAGGCACTTAATACCATTAATCTGGCCCTGAGTGTACTATAATTACAGTTCTGTCTTTATTCTTTGATACTCTTAATCTGGCCCTGAGTGTACTGTCACTACAGTTCTGTCTTTACTCTTTGATACTCTTAATCTGGCCCTGAGTGTACTATCACTACAGTTCTGTCTTTACTCTTTGATACTCTTAATCTGCCCCTGAGTGTACTATCACTACAGCTCTGGCCTTACTCTTTGATACTCTTAATCTGCCCCTGAATGTACTATCGCTACAGCTCTGTCTTTACTCTTTGATACTCTTAATCTGCCCCTGAGTGTACTATCACTACAGCTCTGTCTTTATTCTTTGATACTCTTAATCTGCCCCTGAGTGTACTATCACTACAACTCTGTCTTTACTCTTTGATACTCTTAATCTGCCCCTGAATGTACTATTGCTACAGCTCTGTCTTTTTTTTAATGTAGCTTTGTTCACTGCTGTTGCTCCTATTCAGCAGTGTCATGTCTATAAGTTTATCCATTTTCTGTAGCCTGTTCAGGTTGCAGGGGCTTGAAGCCCATCCTGGAGGCTACAGGCACAAGGCAGGGAACAGGCCAGGATGGGGCGCCAACCCATCTCAGCCCTCACACACTCACACTCCTATGAGCAATTTGGTAACTGCAATTAACCTTAGCATATTTATGGGCTGTGGGGGGAAGCCTGAGTTCCCAGAGGAAACCCCATAATGACACGGGGAGAACATGCAAACTCCACACTCATGGAACCCTGGCGGAGACCCAGGTCCCAGAGGTATGAGGTGAGAGTGTCAACCACTGCATTACTGTGCTGCCCCAAGTCTATAAATCCTATATTATATATTTCTGACAATAAGTTTTTTTTTTTTACTTCTCACCAGGACATGATGTTTCCTCTGGCAGCAATTCATGCTGCACCATTACGGTCTTTGCCAAAGACAAAAGAAGTCTTTATCCGATAGTTAGCAATTAATAACCACCGTTTTTAATCATCAAACACATTTACTCTGCCCCATGAGCATGGAGAAATTCGTAATCTTAAGGGGCTATTTTATAATGCAATTAATAATCTGTATTGAGGCGTGACTGTTTTCTTGTTTTACGTCTGACCTGATGGGCTTTGGTACACTCCAGTGCCGTGTTCCTGTTTCACCTCTGACCTGATAGGCTTTGGTATGATCCAGAACCGTGATTCTGTTTCACCTCTGACCTGATAGGCTTTGGTACGCTCCAGAACCGTCATTCTGTCTCACCTCCGACCTGATAGGCTTTGGTACGCTCCAGAACCGTGTTCCCGTTTCACCTCTGACCTAAAAGGCTTTACTGTACTCAGGAAGTGGTATTCACTCGGACCTTTGACCTGAAATATTTCATTATCAATCTCTGGCTAAAACACAGGAATGGCTGGGCCTTAGAGGCTAGCCTCTGCAAACAGCAAACTGCAAACAGCACGTGCAGTAGCAGCGTACTTCCTGGGATTCATCCCAGTCCTGACACCTCCTTCACATGTTTTAAATGTTAATGTCAGTATCTGTAAGAAAGAGAGCTGCACTGGAACAGGCCCTGCTTAGCACTGGAAAACAAGCCCCTCGGGAGTGAAGCCACATGAGATGAATGATCGTGACAGGGAGGCCTGTCGCTCAAGGCCTGGACACCGCATGCAAGTCCCGCCACTTTAGCCTGGGGACAGGGCTGGACCGCTGCTTGTTTACATGTTTCCCTGAAGCATTGTGGTGCGTGTGATGTAACTCCACATTTGCATTTTCATTCAGTCTCTTCTTCTCTCCATGGCAACCCTGGCGGCCACTGCAAAATGCATTAAATGTGAAAGAATATTGTTTTAATCATTATCATCGAAACACTGTTCAGCTAACATTTTCATCCAAAGCGATGACACATTCCCCCATCCATAAAGCAGGAGCACTTGCGGGATTAGCCCGTTACTCAGGCACAGGGGCTGCACGGCCCTCTGGGATATCGTGACCTGCATTTCCAGGTCCCTGTGCACCACGCTAGTGGGTCCCGCTACCTGCCATACTGGTGACATTAGGGGACCCCTGCAGTGGCCCCAGGGACTTCAGCCATTAGGATTGGACATTTTTATTCATTATACCCGAGTTTATTATGGAAATTTCCCCAGAAATGAGATTCATCAATCACTCCACCTCTCAGCAGCAAACAACAATGACCTCTTACTGGAACTGGGTACTGCACACCTGCAAAAGATCTTCACTGCAAAAGTTTCAGAATAAAGATTTAAAGTTTCTTCTCAAAATCCCCCTCCATCAATGTTTGGATTCTAGTATCCCCCGCCCCCGTCAAATGCCTTGTTTCCCTCTTTTTTTGTTTATGTTGATAACCACTGTCAGCTATAACCAAAAGTGCTAATGTATCCCTGTCTCTCAGCAGAATGAAGAAAGGTTAAAATAGGCTGATTCACTCCATTTTAACATGACATTACACCTGTCTTACATGACAGAACATATTACTACCTTTCATCCTCCTGCCTTGAAGGACATGCTGTGATATATTTCTGATTAATACTTAATAACCTACCATCTTAATTTTATCGTCCAGGAGAAGGTTTTAAATGTGTATAGTATATCTAGTAACTTAATAAATAATTACAGATTTCAGAATATTTTTGAAATTTCAGTGTCACAAAGAGTTTTCTTGTTACCCGAGTCAGCTTCCTCTGGGGGATAATTTAAGAGTCATCAGAGGCGAGCTTTTACAGGACAAAGACATCAGCTTCCGGTAAGCAATCGAGGTCGCCCTTCCTCAGCACATTAAAGGGTTTATCCATCTGACCAGCAGTGGAACAGTCAAACATGGCAGACATGTTGAGAGACCTGGGGGACTTTTCACAGATCTCTCCACGTAAAAGGAAAACTCTGGAAAGTTTGAGGGACAGTGCCTGCCCTGGGGCTCCCCTCTCAATATGAGGATGAGTTGATTTTCTCCAGTCTTCACTGAAGGATGGTATTATCTTCCTGGTATTTCAGGAAGTAAAGCAGGTCTCAGTTTGAATTTATGCCCGATAACTGCAGAGCTTGGGTATCAGATTAATAAGCCTCTCCCCTGATCTGACGGCCATAACTGACCATAAATACTGGACTGATGCCCTGTCTGACTGCAAAGGTCACTTCATGGGGACACAGGCGGATGGGCGTCCACTCACTCCCCAAGGCCTGTTGATCTCCAGATCTCTTCATATGGGTCACTGCAGGCAGCGTGTCCCCCCACAGGGAGTGTGTCATGGAGGCTGGAAGCATGTAATGGACACTGGGAATGTGTCTCGGACACCAGGAGCAAGTCACGGACTCCGGGAGCGCATTACAGACACCCAGAGTGTGTCACAGACTCCGAGGGCGTGTCACAGACGCCCAGAGAGTGTTACAGCATGTTGGTACTCCATGTTGTTCCCAGGAAGGGGTGAGCAGAGGGAACCCAAAATAGCACTCTGCCCAATTTAGAAATGTTTTCCTATCAGGACCTTTTATTGGGAAACACATTGCGAAGGCTTGTTAGTGCGGCCTCTCTCTCTCTTTGACTGCAGGGAAGAGGTTTACGCTAAATGCAGGCAGGGGAAAATTGCACAGGAAAATACCATTTTCCCTCAGCATGAGGTGCTGGGTCTGTACACAGAAGGATTAGCAATTTATGGTGGGCCGGGGAGGACGGAGAGGGCCATTGTGGGAGGACGGAGGCCCCTATCCCCGCAGAGAGAGCGCCAGGTGCAGGGCTAGCTTACCTCAGCCCAGCAGGGGAATCACTTTGCTGCTGCCTTATTCACAACTTTTGCAAAGGAGAAAGTAATCATCCCCCCCCACACACACACACAGTGGTCAGTGATTAGTGGACACCCATTCAGAACTGACTCTGTTGTTTATTACTGCCTCTGTTAGATGCTGCCACACTGATGCCACCTCATGGTGACTGCCCATGCTTCCTTGGTATTTTTATTTTGGGTTTTTTTTGGGGGGGGGATGCTAGGACGCTAGCAGGACAGCATTTGTAAACTTCATGTGGGATTCCACTCTTAAATCCAGGGTGGGGTATGCTGACCAACTCACCAGCTATCCCTACGAACACACACCTCATGGAGAGCCACAGACTCCTTAGCCACCGCGCCCCCTGCTGTCCGTTATAGCTCATGTCCTATCAGGTTTGCTGTATCTTGTTAAGCTCCCTCACTGTGTCAGAGTTTCTGGCTCATTGTTTACCTGTTTATGTTGTCTGTCTATTTCAAAGTCTGCCTCAGTGACTCGTACCCTCTGGGGTAGGGAAAGAGGACAGCGGCGCGTGTGTAGTGAACATGAAAGGCAGCATATGTTTACTGACCCGGTGTGATCGCAGTGTACACAAACACACAAACACACAGACACACACACACACACAGACACAAACACACACTCACATTAGCACGCGCAGACGAGCTTAAGGCAATCCGCCCTGTACCTGCTGCATCGTGCCCGCCGGTGGGTCACATGATTTCACTATACATCTCCACACACCGCCCTCCCCCCCAATCTTCCTTCCCACTGCACATGTTTGTACGATCACAACCAATGCTGATTCCCATCAATGGTGAGAATGTTACACCATTGATTAATGCAACAGTGATCGCGTCAACGCTACAGATGAGCCATCACAAGATGGCATTTTAATAGGTGAAGTTTACCTTGGAAAGGTCACTCTATGGGACGGCTGCAAGAGATTTTAAAGTCATCATTTTGGGAGAAGAGGAAATTGTGTCCTTCAGGGTCACCCACTGAAGGATCGGTAATATGGACCTGACAACCAATATTAGTATAACAGATATTTTCCCTACTGGCTCTCTTGAATTCCCTGTTAAGTATGCATAGCCTATCGAATTAAAAAAGAATATTCATCAAAAGCCCTCTGCGACCTTCAAGTGAGGACAGGAATATGAATTCCCTGGCAGCAAACAATTTGTCGCCATTAAAATAGGTTTTGGCCTTGTTTTACCCTTTTTAATTGCATGTGCATGGTTATATATGTAAATTCTGAGTATGTACGCAGATACTTCATGCATCCTCTATGTTTCACACACATCTCTGCACCACAGGGATGTATGAAACCCATCGAATCACATATGGGCTTGACGAGAGGTCGTATCTCACAATTCCTCTGATTGAGAAAGGTCCCCTTGGCCGAATGGCTGAAATCAGCCAGAATAGGAGCAGAGCATCTTGATTTGAGTGCCAGGGAGCGGCTACCACGTATGATAAAGTTAACGAGAGTCAACAACAAGGAGGGGCTCAACATTATTCAAGCATGGGGGGGTGTGGCACAATCACGTGGAAACATGTTGCTGTCAAAATAATAAAATATGAAATAGTCATGTCAAGTAATGAAATATTAATAAAGATTTAGCTTACAAAATATTCCAGTACCACCGCACCTGAACACCCCCATCCTGGCACAAATGGATCGGTCCAACAGCTGGTCAGGATAAAAGGGCAGAGCTTCTGGCTACATGGAGGGATCCCCAGCCAGGTCTAAGGGGAGGCCAGGCAAGACTCTTTAAACAAAGAAGAAGAGCAGGCTCTGAACAGGAGGTCCTGGGTTCAAGGCCCGGTATTTTAGAAGGCCACCCTGTTGTATAGGGCTTCAGGAATCAAGCGTGTAAGCCACAGGCCAAGTGACATGATGGGACCAGCCACCAGGGCCTTGGATACGACTTTTCAGCCGAATCGCTTGAACAAGAAGAGAATGAATTATGAGCTGCTCTGAAAACCACAGGTGGGCAGGTGAGGTCCAGAGAGTAAAAGTCCAGACCAAGATTTTGTTTCGACCAAGCAGCTGAGTACTCTGTGGCTGTGACTCTATACTCAACTGGCTGAGTTAAAGAACCATCTTGGTCTAAACCTTTGCTCTCTGGACCTGAACAACCCACCTCTGTTGAAAACAAGCATGAGCCAGAAAATGTACCAAGATCATTTGAGCGAGAAAGTGAAACTTAAGATTGGGGTTTGGTGCTGCTCTCCATGCTTCAAGTAAGTACTGACTGCAACTTAAATCCACCTGGGTAATATATAATAACACAAGAAAGTGCACTGATAAGTAGCTGGTAAGTAATAAGTTATAAATAAGTAATTATACAATCTAACATTTATGGCATATTAAAATTTCAGAACACATTATACTGAAGGTATCATTCACAGCGGGCCTGACATACACACTGGTCTGCTTACTGATGTCTGATGTCAACTCATGAGCAAACCAGTGGCAGCCAATTACAGGTGAACCTTAAAGGGTCCATCCCGTCCTGCGTGACACACCTCCGCCCTTCGGATCCGTAGCAACTTGGCCCCCCCAGCTGTGGGAGTTAGCGGCTGGTCTTCTGGAACGTCCCGCCGCTCGATCAGCTTTCACCTCCACCCTGTGACCCCAGCGGGTGGGATGGCATGCGGGGAATTAATCTAGGAATGTAACCCAAAAATGTTACTGTGAAGGCGGCTTAAGATGTGTGAAAGGCATGCGGCAGTAAAGTGATTCTTAAACACAGGGGGGGGGTCGTGTTTGCTGAGCCGGCTGCAGGTCTCTGCACTCAACTCAGCAGTTTGTAACGTGAATCTTTACATCCAGCAGAAATATGAGGCTCCCGTTTGGTGCTGATACACCAACAAATCAGGGGAGAGCAGCATGATCCTGATGTAGTTAACCCGCCCTGCTCTCCCCACACCCCCCCCTTCCCC
>JAABNY020000025.1:21403128-21425664 GCA_015164015.2 Brevimyrus niger | reverse complement strand
TCACCTTGATCCAGCTCGCCTCTTGCATTTCGACGAGGGGCCTTAGCCTCACAAAACTGTGTTTTTCATGCCCACATTTGCATGTTCTCCTAGGCCACTCGCTTCGGAACGCTTCAACTCGACAAGCAGAAAACGGCGAGAGATGATGTGAGAGACGCCAAAAAAAACACGCCGACATATTCTCCTGCGAACCGCGTCGTCGCCCTCCCAACACCCGTCTCACAACCAGCTCCGAAATGTGTCCGCCAAAGTAACAAGCTCCTTCTTTACCGGCCTCTTTTATGAATTATTTCCTATGATTAGCGTGACAAACATCCACTCGGCGCCAGTCCCATCCGCCTCTCCAAGCCAGAGCGTACGCGTCTCAGATTTCGGACACATTAGCGTAATACCAAAAAGGCCCCGAACCACCACCCATTTCTGCATGAACTTTGCGAAATTGTGCGGCGCAGCAAATGGCAGGTAAAGCTGCACGGACAAGCAGCCCTGACCCACGTGGCTGATTCCCTGCGACGTGGGGAGGTGACTCACAGCTAATAAGACACCGGCGTGAGCGAAACCGTTACTATCTGCCCCAAAACACCCTCAAATGGGACTGGAAGCCGCTGTCCAGCCATCAGAAACACATTATCAGGGGCAGTTTACAAATTACAGCTACATATTATGGCGCGATGAGGGTTATAGACACTTTGGTGAATATGGGCGTCAGCTTCAGCTCAGCTTCGGATTTACAGGCCGGGTGCCCCGAAGATGACATGCAAGAGACAAAGTTTATAGGTGTTGTTTTGTTTTGCTGGAGACGTCGTCTTATAAAAAAAAGAGAGGTGCCATCAAGGTTGTTCTAACTTTCGTTAGCGCCTGTTTAATTGGTCTTCGCACCAGGGGGAGGGGGCCGGGGAGGATCAGATGAGGCCAGTCTGAGCTCGCTGGGACGCTGAGATATATGCCCCTCTAGCACAATGAAGCATTTCAATGCTGATAGTGCAGAGTGCTGAGAGGGGGGGGGGGGGGGGGGGGGGGGTGGGGGGGGGGGGCCGCTCGTGGCTGTCTCACAACTGAACTTCACCATGACACGCCCGTCGCATAAATAAGGGAAGGTCTCACTCCCAGGGTGGCTGTGACACCCCTGTCACCCAGGTGTGTTATTTATAATCACTTTCATAACATACGTGAGGGGGAAGCTGGAGAAGCAGCCGTGGTAATAATGGCACCGTTGGTGGGGGGGCAATTTGTATTACCGGTATCTTCTTGCTTCCATCAATTGCACAAGGTACTCCGATGAATATTTAACAAGTTGAAACACCCAGTGATTATTCAAAATATCTGGGCAATCCTCTTCAGAGCAAAGTAATCAGTCATCGATCAGCCAGTGCTGGATTTCTAACACTGTGTGCTATATTTACATAACCAATAAGAAGCTGGAGTGCTGGCATATTTAACCCATTTACCTGGCAGCCTTGACTACATAAAAAACTGCTTTGTGTTGCTATATGATCATTGAAGCTCTATTTATATATAAGCGAAAGATGAGGACAGACAGTTTTACAGAAAGATGGATGATCTGCAGTCCTCGAATGGCCTTTACACCGGAGGGTCAGGGGTGACATTTTAAAAGCTGCTGTCAGAGCTGTAGGACCTGAAGGACTCTCTCCAGCACAGACGAAAGCAACCAGGACCAAGACATCTAGACCACTGTCTAGACCACCCCTCTGCCAGTGGCTAACTGTCCCCTGACAGCTGCAGGCCACTCGAACCCGCCTCCGAACCCTCCACTTCCTGACTCCTAATTTGTGTTCCAAATAAAGCCGACCTGGGGGGCGCCTATTCACAATACCTCCTTTGTGCATGTGTCTCAGTGCTCGCGCCATAATATACATTTTCCGAACACTGAAGCAAGTCAGTCTTCATCTGCTGTGAGATGCAATGTTGCTCATGGTTGTATATACTCAACATTAATTTACCATTATACCCCGTGTGTGTGTGTGTGTGTGTGTGTGTTGGGGAGATGGATGGGCGTGGCAGATGGGGTGGCTTAGGGCTTTGTAATTATCACACATGTATATATTGTACAGCATTTCTACACTATTTTGCACTTTCAGATTTGGTGTCAAGCCGCATTTTGACGTCAGAGATCTTGTGCGATGAAAAAATCAAATCTAATGTAATGTTATAACTGGGCTACTTCCTAGTACAACACCTTATCTGATATTTTTTTTTTTGCTATCATGGCCCCCATCTCACCTTCCTTCAGTTACCCTCCTAAGCGGAGGCACAAAGACGTCAAATTCACCCGCAATCCCACAGCCACAGAGCGTCTGTCTGTCTGCCTACCTGTCTGTCTGTCTACCTGTGTATCTGCCTGCCCGTCTGCATCAGTCTACCATGACTCCTGCTAAACAGCCAGACCTTTCATTTTCAGCCTTCCTGCTCTTAATGTCCTCTTCGAGTCCCTCCAGCATTGCTCGTAGAAGGGAACAGCATGTAACAGCTTAGAGAGAGCCTGTTGTACTCTGGAAGGTTCCGTGACACTGTGCCTCCCTTGTTCAGTTCACACCTCGGTCACCATAATTCCCATCTCCAATCCCACCGTTCGGCTGCGTCTTACTAACGAAGTCTCAGTGGTGTCAGGGTTATTAAGGATAATGATCTGTCCCTTCATAATTATACCGCGGCCAAAATATTCTGTGTTGTTTTATACGCCGTGGGTTTCCGTGTGTTCACCGGCACGGCACGCAGGTCTCCCGCCCCCCATCTGACGGACGCCACGGTGCTCGGTTGTTCTCTTCGTCGTCTTCCGAGTCTCTGGGTTTTGCCGGGCGCCTTGAGGCAGGCTTTCAGAACAGCGTGACGGACCCCTGTGAAACAGCACCACACTGGGAAGCCACACGAACCATGCCGGCCCTGGAGCGCCATCTACCAGCAGGGGTGGAACCCCCGTGCTCACCTGAGCGGCATGCCTGGGGCTGGGCGGCGGGGAGGGGGCTTGGGAAGATGGATGGGCGTGGCAGGTGGGGGGGCTCAGGGCTTTCAGCCAGCCGGCCCCCAACACCTTCGTCACTATGGAGCTGACAGCTTGCTTCCCAAGCCGCACGCTTACATCCTGAAAATGACCCCCCCGCCGCCCAGCCACGGAGGCGTGATGCGTGCGCCCGGTCATAGCGCTGACTACAAATCCATTCCCCTTTGCCCCCGGCTCCCATTATGAATAAATGGCATTGACTGTTACCTCACACGTTTTCCTGTTTTTTACATTTATGGTGATACTCAGCAGCCAATGGGAAGCACCACTTATCTCCGGAGCTGCAAAAAAGCACCGTGACCTAATAGGGTCGCCACTCAGAAGATCGATCAGTCCCTGGAATCAATAGCTACTGTACACAAATAGCCCTCGGTGAGATGGGAACATCACAGGTCTGTCTGCCTTGGGGGGCCCGGCCAGAGCCTGACCTTCTGCTTTCTGATATGCATATGACTGGGGGGTGCTCTTTCAGGGGAGGGGGATACACCTTGGTGTGGATAAACCATGGAGAGCAGAGCGGTTTTGGGGGTGGGGGGGTGGGCTACATCACGGAGAGCAGAGCGGTTTTGGGGGTGGGGGGTAGTTTACATCACAGAGATTATGTTCCAAATGTTTTATGGCCCCTTTCTCTCAGAGGCCTTGAAATAATCCCAGCAGAGCCCCTGTGTACAAATGAAAAACCTGAAAACGCTTAATTTTAATTGCGCTGTTATTTGAAAGATCTGACCTGCTGAGAATGAAGCGGGTCCGAGACACACTGAAAGGACAGAAGCTTCCGGAGGGAAGGGCCTCTGCTGCCCTAAGCCTAAGGGTTTGTAACCCCCACACGCTGACTATCATACTTTCCCTTACATTGGCACTCATTGCAGCAATAATGAGGGAATGTTATCATAAATCATCCATACTGAAATATCTTTTTTACATTTAATTAAATGTATTTCAAAAGACAGCACATGGTTTGCATTTGCTGAATGAAAAGCTCGAACAATGCAGACGTGAATTTTTTTGCCAGTTCATGTTAAGTGTTTTGCTGGGGGAGGCTGCCTCCTGGGACTCGAACCCACAACCACCCTTGTTCTTGTTCACCCCGGCACCTGCCGCACCCTGCCCATATAAGGTCTGTCCTGCAGCACTGTTACTGTAATAAAAGCAGGTAGGCCTGACCAATGGGGCAGAGGAAAACACGCTGCTAATTCTGCCCCTTACAGGTATGGCAGCACTTTGCACACATCTAGGGTGTTCAGACAAAAGAAAATAGCAACATATGTGCTGGGCTTGGACTAGGATTAAACTTCAGCCTCAGTCTTTGTGGGGGTTGAGAGAAACCTTTTGCTGAACAAATGGGCGGGGGGGGGGTATCCCCTATGGTAAAGTCTGCCAGCCTACATGCCCACACAGTATGCCAGATGGCCAGCCCAGCCCTGATATGCGCATATAACCAGGAATATCCAAGTGTTATCAAAGTGACAAACAATAAGGCAGATGTAACTGTGTACTTACCACAGAACGCTGCAACTGTTTATTTTGTTTAATTGTTTCTGAACTTAGGAATTCAATTCTGAGCTTTTGTTCTGATATGAGAGCTAACACAGCATGTATTTATACCTCAATTAAAATTCAAATAATACAAAAACCAGGAACCACACATTACAAAAAAAATTATAACACTAAAAAATAAAATACTAATTGAATTAGGTTCCTTTGTGCTGGTATGTTTAATTGCCTTCTGCTATGAAGTAATGCATTCAGTAAATGTGTGTAAAAATCAATATGGCATTTTAAAGAGACTCAGCAGAAGGCTGTCTGTTATCTCCTACACCCACCTGTTACAGTACAGCCACAAATAATGGGCTCTGCATTCATTATTAACAAAGTTCAAGCTGCAGTCATGGCTTTTGGCTTCATTAGATGAAAGTCCCTTTGCCGTCACGGACACTCAAAGCCCGAATGACACGGCAAAATCAAACAGGACGGCAAGCGCATCGCCGGTTCCCACCAGCAGGTGGAGCTCTGGATATCCCTGTACAGTTTAGCAAAGGCTGTTCGGGGCAGCATCCGTGGAAGGAAGAACCCCTCCCTGTGGAATCACGACAATGACAGTTAGCACAGTTAGGACATTCGTGAGAGGGACTAAATGATCACCCCCTTGAGGAAGGGAAGAGAAGCAGCCACACTTTTCTGTGGATTGGCAGAAAATTCCCAAGCTGTGATTTCCGGAGGCACTGAGGGCAGAAGGATCTGGCAGCACCGTGATATCTCAGCAGCACTCACATTATCTCCCTCTTATTGTGTTTTGAGCAGGAATTCGCTTTCATGAATCATCATAAAGCCACGTCAGCACATTACTGTCACTCATATGTCGTTGTTCGGGCGCCCCAGCCATTTCTAGCTGGCATTTCTCAGACATTAATCACCAAAACTGGATTTAACAGGCCTTGGGAAAGGATGAGGGACGAGTCATAATAAAGGATCCCGTTGTTGGGTGGGCTTGCAGGGAATAGAGGGGTGGGGGGGGGGCAGAGGAGCCATTCTGGGGGGCACCGAGGTGACCATGTTCCTCCTTCAGATATCCTGCAACCAATTAAATGGCCCTTTCCCACAGCTTAACAGGACGATACCCCCCCTATCAGGAGATTTCTGGCCAGACCCACGAAGATGCGCCCTCTACCGATTAAGGAGGAGCGTGACGGGCTTTCTGGAGACGAGTGGAGAGGAGTGAAAATCCTGCCAGTCGGAGGGATGAAGGGAAAGGAGAGCAGCTACGTCAGGGTGTTAAGAGTAAACCTCTCCACAGTGAAGGAAAACGGCTTCATTTCTCGAGGGAGCAGCAGGCCCGCCGGGCTACCTCATCCGGGAGGGAAGAATCACAGACCGTCCATCAAGTGTGGAACAAATTGGGAACAGAAGGACTAATAAAAGTGTCCTAAGTACATTCCAGTAGTGCTAATACTTAAAAAGAAGTATTGTCGTTACAGCAAAGGGCCCTTTGTCATAGCTGTCTAACTGGCCATTTTAATTCGATAATGGCAGACTTCTGTTTGTCGTGTGCCGGACATTCAGCAGACTATGAAGTCGTGATCCAGTAGGAGGAGAGTGGATAAGAGCAGCTGCTCTCTGTGGTTTCCAGCCTGTGACACTGGGTTTGCTCCCAGCAAAGCCTGTTACGGGCAAAAAGAGGTCATTTGACATTGATTCAACGTTCAGAGAAAGTATGAGTATATCTGCAGGCAAGTGACTGAACCGCATTCAACACAGACACTGTAATGGGTAATTCTTATTTATAGTGCAGTGAGGACTCAATGTGATTTTAAGAAACCCAACCCTGTCTATGAATGTATGGATTTGGCAAACAGGACACAAGCTGGGCTTGTTTTAATTGGAGACTAATGGACTGGGTGAGTCTAATCAGCTCATACCCAGAGAGTCGTGAGATGAATGCAACACCAGTTCACCTTAAACTGAATGAGAGGCCACTGTGAGTCAGGAAGAATGTCACCAGCCATATTTCAGGCCTGGTCACCAAGGGGAAAAGCAAAAAGTTGTTAATATTTGAGTGAAAAGACCAGTGAGATGGGCTCCCTCGCTGATGGAGGGACTGGGAATGAACGACGGATGGATCTTTCACTTCCCCATGGTTAGCCTGTAGCATTAGCTAGCAGTCTGTACCAGGCAGTACGAGGCTGGGACAATGGCGAATCGCTTCAGAATGGTCATTTACAGTAAGTGAAAGCTCATATAATGAATCTATGAAGGGCTGGCAGCCGATGAAGAGGTCAGGGAAGTCAGGCCGGGGATGATTAGGGGAGGGACGCTGGTGCAGAGTCTCGAGGCCGGGCAAGTGACTTAGCGAGAGCCATCATGAGATCATCACCTGTGACAAGCCTGGAGTGGAATGGAAGAGAATTGAATAGAATTAGTAGACGGGTTGGTGTGGCTCAGGGGCCTCAAATCTAAATGCTGCCAGTTGGAGCCCCAAGTTCCAGGGGCCACGGATGGACGCCTGTCCCTGTGGGGCAGACCTTAAGCTCCACTCCAACTGTAGGTGATGCGTCATGCGAAAACTAAAGAAGCCCTACAACTCTCGCACTCGCATTAATAGAAAATAAAATGTTATTTAAATTTGCCTAAAATAGCTAAACTCCCCTTAGGGTATCAGTTACTGGCACGGATGGAACCGTCCTTAGATGTGAAAAGTCAGCAATTGAACGGCAAACTTGGCAACTTGGTATCAAGTGGAGATGATAAAAGAATAACAGTGTAGCTTCATGCACGGCCGTCTCGAGTGAAACACGTAGCGTCTACAGATTAGAGTCGCAGGAGTGCATTCTATATTTATCATACATGAACGTCTAAGAGGGATTCATGCACTGCTGCCTGCATAACAGGGTATCGGCAGGGAGGTGATGAGCTGATATGACAGATTCTGGGGCTCCTTTCATTTCCGTAGACAGGGCTGTCCACATGTACCGCGGAGAACCTTTCTTCTAAATTGAAATCTGTGTGCCCAGGATGCAGACTCAAACTGTACTCTCAAACACAAATCCCACCAACACCAGCTGAAGTAGAAAGGAACAAAGGAGATATCAGCAGTAGGAAATTAAATAAGTGTGTAATGCCTGGGTGCATTTGGGGCCAGCGAAGGTCTTGAAGTCTCGATGCAGAGGATATAACCTGTGGGATACATTTCATTTGCAGAAATTCTTTTGCTCTCTGTACTCAGAGAAAATGTACTCTGTAAAATAATAATTCTAGGGTGAAAACAGTCAGTACCCAGCAACTATATGCTTAAGACATCCAACTTTTCCCCAAGACAAATATTTAAATAATACACTGCAATCCCAAAAAAACAGGTTTTTATCACCTCGTTCATATTTTACTAAAGCAATATATAGAAAATCATCCTTGTGCATTGTTATGAAAATTGCTGCATAGAACATTGGGCTGTCGCCGTTTTGCATACCGTGATTATGGGGCCGGCTTTCTCCGCACTCGCTCACGCAGCGACCCCGGTCTGATCGTCCTCTTTCAGGGTTCTCCCATCTTTTTAATCAACGCCGGCGATCCACCCACAAATTGCTATTCACAGCCGGCTGGACAAGGTGGCAGCTTCCTGAAATGAGCTAATTATCCCTCGTGCGCGCTCTCTGCCTGCCTCTGTCATCTCATCCCAGCAAAGTGTCCCGGCGGCAGGTCGGATAAATCCAATTGCGCCACCTCCCGGGAGCTCAATTTGGCTCACGGACTTAATCTTACAGTGGCTTTTGAGGATGTCACGTCTTTACATTTTGCCCCGGAAGGTGGTGGTGTAAGCTTTTAGATAGAAGAACACGTCACTCAGAACACCTGAAGGCCGAATTACTTTATGGCAGAAATGACAGGCTGCTCCTCGCGCTCGCATCTACTGACCGGAACTCGATCCACAATGAATTTTTCCCCTGAAATTTCAAACGGCTCTCAGTTCATTTCGAAATGATGCTTTTCAAAGGCACTTTGCTCAGTCTGAGCATGTCACCAACACCAGGTGAAGGACAGGGAGACCTGAGGTGACCCTGAGGTGTCGACTCCACGCTGAATTTGTGTTAATGGGTACGGCTCGTGCTAAAAAAACATCTCATCAAAGGGGAGATTTAGATAATAAATATGATTGATTTCTTCTGGCTCCTGCACTTAGCCAAGTAGCTAATGTTCTTTACAATGCTGACATTATGGCCATTTTATCGACATATTCGCTCATACGGCCTGGACTGTTCCCCACACGCCTTCTCCGGGGAAGCGGAAAACTGCCCATTCCTCTCCAGAGGTAAATGTCAGCTCATGCCACCTTGTCCGTTACTGTGGCGACGAAGCCCCACCCCCTTGGATATGCCAGCCTATAAGCAGTTGGCTATCCTCGAGGAGCTGATTATGGCTCTTTTTCAATCAACGGACCCTCTTCTTGCTGCTACGACATCCAGCATCTCATCTCTTCATTTCCGCGCGCGGATAGAGGAAATCCGCCCAGATTGTAATTCCTGGGGCTGTCTGCCTCAGATAGGAATCGAGATGGTACTCAGACAAAATACATTCATTTCCACTAATAACGAAACCTTACAATGCTGAAAAATGTACACGTGATCCACTATAAGCATAATTTCTGTTGATTTCCCTCAGGGATCAAAAAGGTCCATCATAATTTTAATCTTACATTCTGCTGACTGACAATTAACCCCAATATATTCCATTTTGAAAAAAGCTAAGTCACCTTCAGGATAATATCTCTGATACACAAAGGAACTGAGCCAAATGTATCTATGTAGCCCAGGCAGCTATACCTACTGACACATTTTATTTGGATTCTTATTTTTCTTGTTATTATTCTAATAAAATTTGGGAATAAAACTTTTTAAACTCACGCCAGCAAACTGAACCCCACCCCCCTCCCCACTGGCTGAAGCAGGCAAATTCAAACAGTCATGTCTCCGCCACACAGGCAAAAATGCGGGAAGCGTCCTTAAAATGGATTCCCCCCGGCGTTGCCGTTAGCAACACTCAGCTGCCAATCATGGCCGGCCTGGCCGGGAGAGGAGGCGCGGCGGGTAGCTCCATTAGCAGCGGATTTTACCGGAAAGAGGACGAGCCTCCTTTCAGTTTATTCGCGGTCCAAACTTTCCTGACCTCCCAGAATGACCTGCCTGCGTTCGTCGGTTATAATTTAAGACACAGGGGCAGTACAAATTCCGCCTCGAGGTCCCCTGTCCCACCCCCATGGAGAAGGGCAATATCTCTGAAAGTGACTTGGAAAAATAATGGGGGGCTCATTGATTCCACTCCCGAGACCCCTGCCCCACTACCCCAGGCCTCTGTACATTATCTGAAGGTGAGCATGACTTCATCAAACCACACTTCTGGGTCATGTCAGCCACCACACACACTCTGCCGATGTCTGTCATCATGTCCCCGGAATGCCAGTGCAACTGAATTTAAGAGCCACACCCCCTAATGCCTCCACCCTAAGGAGCATCAACCTCTCATTTATAAACCTACAATCAGAATCAGCAAAAACAAGACATTTTACCATCGGTCACGTGACGGCATTCCTGCACAGTCGCAATGTCACATTAATAATGACTTCCTACACACCAGGAAGCGTTTTTAATGGGCCCAACATCCACCAGCCTGTTACTTTATCTCCCTTCTAATTTGATAATCTAACAGAGAGTCAATGTTTATTTAGCATTGTTTCATTTAATTTCTCTTCCCAGCCACAGGCTACAAATGAAGCGACCCAATTATTTAGTCCTTGTACAATCCTCACAAGCGAAGCTTCAATAATCGGCGCTGAATGCCAGGTCCCGCGTTCTCCTCTAAGACCTGCCATTTTCACCGGAGTGTAGCTCGTTAACGGCAGTGGCAGGCTTGAAGCATCCCTGCCGTCTTTCAGCCATAAGACCCTGAAGGTAAGAGCCAAAAACCCAACGTCGGGGTATGTAACAGTTTTGAATAACCCAGTCAGGTCACAGGGAGCCTAAATCCCCCCAGACCACACTGAGAGCCAGAACAGCCCATCTGAGGGGACGATCCCGGGCACAGCTGTCAGACTCCACCCCATTACACACCCATTGAGGATCAACCTTCAGGCATTTGTGAAAATCTAGACATTGGTTTCAACCAATAAAACACATCATCTGTTCCAGGGTCATTCCAGTGTTTTAACAGGCTTGTATTGCAAACGTGCCATTAAAGGGACAGCCAGCAAATTCCGGGACATTTTTTGAAGAACAAATCTCTCCCCACGTTTCCGAAACCTACAGACTGGGCACGCTCCATGTATCGGGATTCGGACCCCCCCATCACCCACTTTCGCTCCACAAAATGTTTTTTCTTCCGTAGGCAGCTGGAACCTTCTCTCGCTCTCCAGCTCTTTTGGTGAAAAGTAAGGGCTTTTTGAAGCTCGGCCTGCGGGTGAGAAAAGCTATAAACCAGAGGCAGTAGTCAGGCAGGAGCATTCGGAGATGGACGTGAATAATTGATGTCCCGGGGATGGTGTGGATGAAGTGGGGGGGGGGAGCAGCGGCCTCGGTTCCGTAGAGAAAAATCCCTTTTGTTTTCACACCCCCTCTAGGATTTTCCTGTGTTCATCTTCATCTAACTGTGGTAAGAAGGAATTTTTGGTCAAGTTTATCTCACTATAGTCTTCTTCAAATATTTATCTAGGACATAGATTCTGTTGGGACGACACGGTGGTGACGCTCGCAAATCCGCCGCAGCCGACCGCGTTAGGCGCTGCGCTCGCGGCGCTCTCTCACCGGCCGCAGAGACACGCTCGGCCGCCATGCCGCGTCACGCAAAGGAATTTTCATTTCCGTCATGCAGTTTGAAAAGTCACCACTGAGTTCACAAACTGGGCCACGGGGTACATGAGCGAAACATCGCGCGCTTCTCTGTGCAAGACACGAGCATCTTCACACTATGAGGAACGGGATCGGAAAAACGTCTTGCTGGAGAAGTTCACAAGTCATGAAAGGATGTTTTGTATTTGACAGGGAAACCTGACACATAATCAAACAGGATTTTGCAGGATTTTAGCCTGTAGCTGTAAAGGTGGATGCTTTGTGTTTGTAAATATACAGTTTACATGTTTTTTTGAGTATTCAAACTGACTGCTGTTCAGCTTAACAAACAACAGGTTAAAGGCGAGAGAATTTGAAAGGAGATTTGTGTGAATCACTTGTTTTCAGTTTTTACTATTTGGACTGATATTCCATCCCATTGCGTGCCCGTTGCATTCTGAGATCGAAACTCGTCCTTTAGCAGTTATGGAAGCGAGGTACACTTTCCCTCTATAGACTGTGTAAGGATACCACCGTCTACCACATTAGGGAGGGTCATGTGACATTTTCCTGGAGAGGGCTAGCACCCATCCCTCCCTGCCCCTCTCTATTGGTCTCCCACATCCACAAAGGTGCTTAGAAGCGCGGTACCAAGCTGCACTTCTATTATTCCCCATCCATCTAGATTATTGAGGCAGCTGTCTCTACTCCACTGTCCTCAGCTTCCCATTGGCCCTGGGTAATTAACCAATGGACATATCTAAATTCACCTGAAACCTGGGGAATCAGGGTCCTAAAGCCCACCCACTTAGCCCCAAACTGTACATAATAATAACATTTGTCAGAATCTCACTGGCATCATATTCCCCACACTATAGAAATAAATGACTCGACACGACACACTGCTGAGAGCAGACAGCATGAGCGCAGGCAACAGGTACGGATTCCTCTTTATTTTGACCAGGAGCGGCTCTATCTTTCAGTTTCAATCAAGGCGAATTCTCTTGCGTGAGGCTCATGGAAGCACACAAGCCTCATATCCTGACATAATGGGATCAGTGTTATCTGTCAACACAGGGCCGTCTGTCACTCCTCATGATTCTGACACTGGCTCACTTTAAGGTCACGGGACCAGCAGGAACATAGCCAGCCGAGCGTCATGTGGTCATACTGAGGATAATGGCATGCGTCCGACTTATGCACTGCATCCTCACAGTACAAGATGTCACATGCCCCCCAGGACAGACAGCCCCCACGCGTCAAGTGTGAGGGAAACATGCCGGGACCTCAGCCTCAAGCCCAATGAGGGTAACTCTGCTGAGAATGCTGCTCGGAATTCTCCTTACTGACATTTTCCCGAGAAAGAGGCTAATCTTTCAGAGCGGCGCTGACGCCAGAGGTTGGAGGACGTCCACACGCCACATGATTTTGAAGGCAGATCTCGTAACCATTCTGAAGGCCCCTTCAACTCCATCAATAGGCCAAGGCCGCGAAAGGTGGATCCTCCTCACACACTTTGACGTCTCCTCGTGTTCAAAGCGCCGTCTCATCTCGTTAAAAAGCACCAACACCCGACGAAGCCGACATGGGGCTCGAGAAGGAATGTCCATCAAAATCAATAAATAAATAAATAAAAGTGATGGTCGGCGGTTGACAAGACGATGCTGATATGTGTCTCTGAGCGGGCGCAGCAATCAGCCTAGGCAGAGTGAGAGACAAGAGAGCAATGCAGAGGTGAGAACACAACACTGCAGGACTAAAACATCTGCTCGCATGCAACACAGAACACTGATGATCTCACAGCAACAAGATAACAAGATATAGCTGGGCACAATCAAGTTAAACAAGGGAACAGAAACAGGTGACCCAGAAGAGCAAGAGGAAGTGGACACAAGGGATTCTGGGAACTGGAGTCCAGTATAATGATTGACCATCACGTTTATATAGCGCTTTTCAAGATACCCAAAAGCGCTTTACGGAACCAATGAGGAGCCACTTTAACCACCACCACTGTGTAGCCCCCACCTGGATGATGTGATGGCAGCCATTCTGCCCCAGTATGCTTATCACACAGCAGCTAATTCACCCCTATTCCTTCGAAAGACATCCAGGGATCGATTATGAGAAAGTCAAGATTTCTCACCCCACGGCACCATTTTTACAGCACAGACTCCCACAGAGTAGCGATGACTTGGCAGCTGAACGGCGCAACCTTTCAAAGCAGACCAAGGACAAACACAAAGCAGCAGGCGGCACCTGCACCCACATCTGGGCATGGGTCACAGCCGGTACAAAAGCCCCGCCCCCCAAACTCAGCTCAGGCCTCTGTGTGACGTGTTAATCTGATGACGATGAAGGCCTCTCAAAGGGGATGAAGAACATCTGTCCATCTCTGAAAGAGCCTCACAGCGGTGGATGTTAATCCACTGTGGCGGCCTGTCGCTGGCACTCATCTCCCGAGCTGGTCTGGACCCACTCAGGGCCAACTCAGCCTGTGATCCGCTAGCCGGTTCGGAGCATGAGACTCCAACTCAGCCTGTGATCCGCTAGCCGGTTCGGAGCATGAGATTCGACACCCAGCGGCGTCACAATATAATGCTTTAATGTTTAATAATGCTAAGCAGGCCTGCCATCCCGGGGGGGTGGGGGGGGGGGGCCAGTGGAGGCCACCAGGGGGGCCCAGTTGAAATAATTTTGTCCCAGGCCTGGGAATCATGGGTAGTCGGCGTTGACGATAATAACTCTCCATTTCAATCAGGATTCTGAAAATGAACGGTCTCTCTTGCTGGACATTGCGAGCGCATGTCACCATGGTGACCTGGAGAAGCCTCACTCTGCTCCTCCCCCATCCGTTCATGGGCTGCAGGTGACGCATGTCTGCGGTGGATCCTTAGCAAACACTGTGGAGTTAAAGCCGTGTATGGAGGCCCTGCTGGGGACCGTGAGGCGATATGGACAGCTGAGGGTGTGTACATGGCTGCTGTAGGTAATGAACTCCTTCCCCCAAAGGGGCCAGACAACCTGTTCCAGGTACAGCAATATGACAAGGGGAACACTTTTGGGAAGGGGGGGTGGTTTAAAATCAAGCCACAGACGGATCTCATTAGAGCACAAGGAGCTGCCTTCATGGGTAGCGGAGCACAGCTGGCAGGGCTCAAGTCCCAGCGTGTGTCCTGGGAAAAACATGATAATGAATGTGGGGGTGTGGCCTACAGGGCTCCGCCTCCCACTCCAGGTCACCATGGTGACATCCCGAATGCCACACCCCAAAGTGAATGAGATTGACGGTGATGGATGGCTTCTTTGCTTCCTCCTCCCCGCAAATATTCACAGTTCTTTAGTTTTATTCATCCGTTTGTACATCTTTGCTTGGTGTGTAAAAGGTCTCATCTCAATGTTTTTTTTAAACAGCCCTAAATGTGTATTTTAACCCATGCATGATATCCACATTGCCCTTGATTGGCAGAGCACAGACAGGCATCCCACAGTGTCCCATGATGCTTTGCAGCCCTGGAGGCATCAGTGTGTCTCAGTGGGAAATGGATGAAATATCCCCCACAACTCATTACTTCCTTTTAATCCTTTTAATATGTGCTATTGACCCTTTAAGGTCAGAAATCCTCACAATAGTGTAACATTATCCTAAGTTACAATGATGATTACGGCAAAGCTTCAGGTCCTGCCCACGTAAACACAAACTTGGTTACGACACCTGTCCTGGGTGGACCTTTTTGGAAATAGCAATGCCAGCAACCCGGTATCCATTGAAATATCAGCTAATGCTAATGACCATAGCATACTTGACAGCGCTGTGGGGCCCCTCACTCTCCACAGCACATCTGTGGCTGCTGCAGCTCCCCAGGTGACGATACACGCAAACACTGTGAGACCCCTCACTCTCCGCGGCACATACTGCGACCGCCAATGGTATATACAGTAATATATACAGTATATACAGTGTGTGTGTGTGTGTGTGTGTGTGTGTGTGTGTGTGTGCATGGCTCACCATTATTGTGGGTCCAGCTGTAGAAAAACTCATCCCACCTAGGTCATGTGATCAGCATCCCATCTAGGTCATGTGATCAGCATTCCATCTAGGTCATGTGATCAGCATTCCAACCAGGTCATATGCTCTGCATCGAATGCTTTAATTACAGCCAAATCAAAGAGCCCGGCAGACCCACCTCTCCCACTCACTACAACCCCATGTCAGTCCATTTATCAAGAGCAAAGTGTTTGCTTAACCTTTCAGAGCTCGGCCCAGTGTGCAGAGTGGGAGAGGGGAGGATTTCTCATGAGCCGCGATGTGTGGGAGCAGACACTGCACACTTAGACCTGGGCAGTTCTATGACTGTGTTGTTCAGAGGGGAGTCACCCTTCAGCTCTGGCTTCCATTACAAATTTCAGTCTTACCGCACTGCACCAAAGAATATCGCTCCTCCATCAACATGTGCAAGGCATGAGCTGAAAGTCTGCAGAGGATGGAGATATTCGGTTCAGTGGCACACAAAAAAACTAGGAAGAGTCTTGGGCAATTTTGCCGGTGGAGTGGTGGAGATCGGGGTTGAGATGGTGGACAGTAAAGTGGGGCCTTGCGTTGGAGATGGGAGTCGGACAGCTAGACTGATAACCAGATTGGACAGCAGTGTGGGCAGGTAGTGTAGACCAGATGGGGGGGGGGGCACTGGCTGGATTATCCTCTGAGGAGGCTTGGAGGGGCCAAAAATGTCTATGTCTGGGGGGTCCCTGAGGATTGTGTTGGGAAACATTGGTCTAAAAGAAATCAGGGCTGGTTTCCCCTGAGCACCTGCTGTAAATAGACACATGTGTAAGTAAATGAGGAGCATTAAATGAGGGGAGCGCATCCCACATTAGACATGATCACATCGTTATTACACTCACAGAGGACAGGTGCTCATCAGCACCAACATAAATCTTACAAATGCAGCCATTTGTATAGCCAGATAAGCACGCTCACGATTTGCATAATGCACCTCCTTCATGAGCATAACAGCGCCTCCTGGATGTTTAGTGGAGAAAAAAAAAACACAACTGAAAGTCCGCTTTCATCAGTAGTGCAGAACATACTCAATTGACGATGGTGCTTATCAAATATTGTGATATTACATTAAATGTATTTTAATGGTGCTTAAGTGATCATTATTATGAAATATGAATAAATGAGTTGTGTAACAGGCAGTTATGATACATTCTCTCCTCGGTAAGGAGTTGATGGATTTGAAAGGAGAGTGCCTGCACACGCAGCAGTAGCATCTGCTCGAGATTCCTGTCGCCTCATATCCTGAGGAATTCATGCAGGTTTCTGTTTAATGTTACCCCTTACATTCTCACGGCTGGGAGCAAACCAGTGGCTGATTCAAAAACGTCATCGCCGATTTATCATCCCGAGGCATCAAAATAGCCTGGACATCTCGCAACTCTTATGCTTTTGTTTTAACTATACCCTGAGGGAATAACTCACATTTACTGACTAGCTAAGCACACTGACAGCCACCCATTCACGTGTCACAGGACACGTTGAGTTTAGTTCGCTGGCTGCGATCTGCTTCGCTCCGCTCCCGAGCCCTGTCATACCAGACAGTATGTGCGGGGCCCTAAGACCCATCAGAAGTGGCCGCTGCAAGGCTGCTTAATGACTATGACTGCCGACAGCTCCGGGATCTCGTGCTGGCAAGGTCCAAATATGTAGCCCATTGTGCGCATCTCTCATTCTTCCACCCTCTCCAGTGAATTTTCATATAATGTCTCTAGTATAGATATATAGATGTAATTCAATTTCTCGGAAAAACGGGGCTTTTATAAGCGAACAAATCCCTCGCCATTCCCTACTAAAATAGAATTTCCAGGTACAATGATTCACAAACCATTTAATCTGTAACTTTCTTCAATTGGATTTACATTCCCATTGGGTAACGCCCCACTGCTATAATCCCCCTTTTAATTTGTAATTATGCCTAATAGCTTGCGTTACCATCTAATTCTCCAGGTGGTAAGCGGTAGCTGTAGTGTGTGGCGCGTCGAAGTGCATAGTGGGACAGTTAAATACACCAACAGACAGAATGACTAAGTAAAATACTGACACTGTTAAAGAGGAGAGACCGAGAAACCAAAGCCTTATCACCAGGGCTGTAAATATCGGCATTTTACCTGTCAGCGCAAGAAATCTGCTTTAAACTTGACGTGAGAAAACACGGGAAAGCTTTGGACTCGTATCCCCCCTCCCCATCTTTACATCATCAGTCTGACACAGGTTATTTCCTTTTAAGTAGTAGTTATTCTGTGCTGGAACCACAGGAATGATCCATAGCCACGCAAATAAAGAGGCTTTCGGGGATAATTATATTTCAGAGTTCATAGCATGTTTTCATTTGGCGATACAATAGTCTGGAAAACACAAATGCCAGTGGAGACATTTACAATGGATTACATTGCCTGCGAAAATAAAATCGCTGCCTGTCCAGGAGGCAAAGGGCTTAGCGATATTGAGGCAGAGTAGAATACAGAATTCAGAGCCCACTAGACTGTGCTGAAGAGTGTGTACACACTACCACCCCCTGGTAGGATGCAGTACTGCACATTGAGGTAATTAACCTGTTAGTTTTTTGTGCTGGGTAAAGTGGTTAATTATTATTTTGGTTGATTTGTTGGTTTACCACCAAACAAAACTAGAGAGAAGTTTTAAATTACTATGAATATGCTACAACCACACATAAAACATGTAGCACCAATTCACTGGAAAAGTGCATTTATTTTCCAACTTCATTAATAATCATAATAACTAAAATTTCCTTATGAAGTTTGTAACAGTGCAGGTCTCTCTTTCTGCTGTTAAAATCTCCCCAGGCATTGGCAGTATTTTAAAGAAAACATCCATGTGTCCTAGCACAGCGATAATTTAGGAAGACAACAACACAACATTTTGATCTTGATCAAATCAGCTTTGGGAGCAGCTGTGTGTTTTGCAGCCGGAAAGGTGTAAATTTGAAAGCTGAGATGTGTGGCGTGGAACCAAAGGGCCTTGAATCCAAATTACACACAAATAAATGCCTAAAGTCTTATCCCTACAACATCAAGAAAATTAATTTTCTCATTTGATGAGGAATGAAGCAGTAGGACCTGCTGTTACTTATCCTTAACAGCCGGTATCTAACATGCAGCTATCAAGTGAAACCTTTCAGCTCTGAATAGTGTTTTTTTTTTCTTTTTTTTTCAACTAACACTGTCACTCATTTACACTCACAGCCCATCCCCATACTGCCCACCTGAAATCAGAAGCTGCCAATGTGAGACCCACTTTAGGGGCCTTCTCTGTGCTGCCTGCCTGAAATCAGCGGCCATCCCTGAGCTGTCTCCCTGAAATCAGAGGCCATCCCTGGGCTGTCTCCCTGAGATCAGAAGCCATCCCTGGGCTGTCTCCTTGAGATCAGAGGCCATCCCTGGGCTGTCTCCCTGAGATCAGAGGCCCTCCCTGGGCTGCTCACCTGAAATCAGAAGCTGCCAATGTGAGACCCACTTGAAATCAGGGGCCATCCCTGAGCTGTCTCCCTGAAATCAGAGGCCATCCTTGTGCTGCCTGCCTGAAATCAAAGTCCATCTCTGGGCTGACTCCCTTAATTCAGAGGCTATCCTCATGCTGCCCACCTGAAATCAGAGGCCACCCTTGTGAGACTCACTTGAAATCAGAGCCTATCCTTGTGCTGCCTGCCTGAAATCAGAGGCCATCCCTGGCTGTCTCCCTGAATTGAGTGGATGTCCCCTGAAATGAGAGGCCACTCCCGTGAGACTGACCATCTCTTTGTTGCCTGCAAGCCATCCTTATGCTCAGGGTTGGTCCCAGAGCCTGCGCACCCTCAGCAATAGCGTGGGCCTTTCTCTGACTAAAAATTGCACATGTATGCAAAACATTTACGAGGGTTAAGATGGTGATGTTATGCATAAAATATGTACTTCTGAGATTGTGCATACAATCTTATTGTGGTGGGTCATAACAAAATTTGGTACAATACTTAATTTTGAAATATTTTATAATGTTTTGCATTCAAACTATGTTGAGGCACATATTTAACAAAAAATCAAGTTTATGGAATTTGCTGACTACTGCAGTGTATGATGGGGGGGGGTGGCATGGTATATTTTTGCCCCAGGGCCCAGTGCACAGTTGTTCCACCACTGCTTGTACTACCTGGCAGAAATCAGAGGGGATAAAGACCTAAGTTCCCTGGAATGTAGAATTTATTAAGTTGCTTAATCTTTCATTAAATGATGAATCCGTACACATCCATCCATACCCGTTTGTGCTCACGGCTTGAGCAGAGTAGTGTCTTGCAGGTAAAGGCTCAGCATTGTCACACTGGGTATGGTACAGCCCTGCCTGCACAGCAGTTTGAAATCGATCATGCTTCATACCGGCAAAGTCAGGCACAAGCAACTTCACTGGTCACACTGCAAGATGTGGGATCTGTATCCAGGAAACAGGACACCATGGCAACAAGCTTCAGGCAGCTCTGAGATTCAGATTCAGATTCAGATTCAGATTCACTCCTGCACCAAGGCTCTTTCTGAACAGTTTTCCTGAGCTAATATTTCACCTCAAACAGCAGAGTATATAAAAAAAGACTACAACAGGTAATCACAGAGCTCTCTCAATTAATATGCAGATTTATGCAAACTGTAATTAATTTGCCATTATCCTAGACCGATGTCCTTTCGCTTTCTTCACAGACATCTGAGCGTAATTACTCCATGTGTCATATTTTCTGCGCCGTTCCATTAAGGTAAACAGATGCTAATTTCATTGCGTCCGTTCATGCCGAATAATTGCTGGGCACAATGAGGGTGGCGTTGGCAGACGGTCAGGGGTGTCCCGTGAAGACTCCTATGGCGTGACGCTCATTTGCCAAGCAGGAAGCACTGGCACTGAATGGTTAATGAAGACCTTCGTAGCTTGCCGTCTTCTGAGCTCATTTGCATTCTGTGCAAATCCCACCCCGGTCCAATGGTCCCGCGAATGGCGGCGGGGGCTGTGGCCTATCACCTGCGATTCATCAAGCTAAACAAGAGGCAAGACCCAGCCTGCAGGCTCCACTCATTAGCATTTGAAACTTCAGCATCCATTTAAAGTTGGAGACTGAAGATGGGAGGGCAGTCGTCTGCGATGTTACAGACTTCGGATAATAAAAATACATGTCATTTAACTGCCTTTACGAAACAGTGATAAATTGTGACTGCATCAAATTGCTTCAACACGGCCAGTTTCTAGAAACAGTAACCCTAATTCCCCATTTAATAACGTCAGGATTTCCGCAGCCACTGATGCCACGGTCCACCTCACTCATACATCACCCTGGGCAGGAGACGTTTAAACAGACATGATCGTAAAATGTGAAACCAGCTGACACATGGCCAGCAAAAAGTTAGATCTGCTTTACTGCCGTATCAAAGATAATCTGTCTGGCGAAGAAGAGACAGAGAGAGAGGGAGCAGGTTTATTTAGGAAACATACAAATCTTAAAAGCACGCATAAAAAGTCCAATAAGCCACAGGGAAACGCGTCTGCGATGCAGCACAGGGATCGTGGGGAACTGTGGCAGAAAATGAGTAGCAGTCCAAACAAGGGGTGACAGGCCCGCACTGCGCGGACGGGGAGGTGCCACTGGGCCCTCACATTTTCTTTGCTCGCTTGCGCGGCCGCTGGTTGAAGACGGGGGAGGAGCCCATGAGTGAGTCGGGCGAATGGGAGGGGTAGCTGCCGTCAGAGGCCACGCCTCCCGGGGAGGGCGGGATTCCCGTCTCGCTCATGGTGGACATGGGCTCTTCCTCGAACACGTCGCCTCCCAGGACCCCGTGCCCAGACACCTGGCCTTCCTCAGGATCCTGGGGCTCCATTTTCACCTGCGGCAGGTGCCACAAGGGGGAGCTGTTCCCTGCCGCTGCTGCAGCCGCCGTTCCTACTACTCCCGCCGCGGCCGCCACTGCCGCGCCCGTCACTCCTGGAACGCACAGCCAATGGTCAGTATCCAGAAGACAGCATCTACCAATAGCAGGAGGGCGTTCATCCTAAGTGCTGCATACAGGCCACTGTGTGCCAGGTGCCTGCTCAGCCACGTACCTGAGGAGTGCGGTGAATTGTCCCCCTCCAGGCCCCCTGTCACACGCTCGCTGGGGGTGGGCAGGGCTTGGTCCCCAGAAGCCAGGTCGGCCTCGGGCTCCTCGCTAACAGGGAACGCTATATTATCACTAAGGGGTTCATCCTTCACCTTCAGGGGCTTGGTGTCCTCAGTCGCCCTGTCCGGGTTCACAAGGCGATCATACTCCTCCGACAGCTCCCGACACACCTGAGGCAGGGGCCCGGCCACAACCATCAGCGACACATCCTACTGGTCACTCAACTGTCAATCAACACGCACTGTCTAGTTAAAGGGCATGAGGCACAAGGAACCCTTATTGGGGAATCTCATGACGCTGGGCTTTCCTGGACAAAATCACAGCTGAACAGAATGTTCTAGAGCACAAACCAATCTGACCATAAGCACTTCAATGCCACATCTGTAGGTATAAAAGTCTTGGGAGACTTTTTCACAGGAACAGGTACTTCAAAACAGGACCAGAATGAATGGTCCTCATGTTCATTTTCCACCAGCATGAACAACAGATACAGGCACAGAATGACACCATCACAACAGCACTGAATTCAGCTATTATAGTATATTATACGATTAGGTGATGTGCAGTAATGAAATCAACATTGTATGTTATGCACATGCAATTCTCACATTGCTAGGACCACGATAGTTGGATTGAGATCAGGCTTTTTACTTTTTAGTGTACTTTGAACTCCTTTTTTGCTTTACAGATATTGCAATATTATTAACAAAAAAATTCACATCACAATATATGTAATTTTTCTAAAATCAGCAGCCTTCGTATTTTATAGCAAATCATTTTTCACTTCTTGTCATGACATCCAGATCTCACTGAATCTGTTATTCCATCCAGATTAAAGCCATTGGTCTCTTTATCTGTCGACACACCCGTTATCATTACCTTTTTTTTTTTTTACTTAACTCATTGCCGTTTTTGAGTTTCTGCTTACGCTTTGCTTCACCAGGACAGCTGCTGTATTTTGTGTTTTAGGGGCAGGTTATTTCCATGACTAATCAGCAATGAAAATGTCTGCAGGTCTCACCC
>JAABNY020000025.1:21370755-21385243 GCA_015164015.2 Brevimyrus niger | reverse complement strand
GTGTGTGTGTGTGTTACAGAGACATTTCCCACAGCTGCATTTTAAGCTTCAAATACGCCGCCGCGCAAAAGGCTTCCTGCTCCAACTGACAGGTGTAGCACCATGTAGGTTGCTGGCTTGACATTTCAGTGTCACCGTGGAAACAGGATGACGTCATGGTGGAATGAAGGGGGGGGGGTGAAAAAAGGAAAAAAAGCTGTGAGGACGCATATGGTAGCCAGGGGCCAACCTGTTGCATCTTCTCTAGATCCAGGCTTGGTCTCCCCGATTCCCCACCATAGCCTGGTCTGTGGCGCCGGTATGGCGCTGCCGGCTGCTCGAAGTGGGTCAAGATGATGGGCCGGGCCTGGCCCCGGCTGAGGGGCCGGAGGTTGCGTGGCGGGGAGGCGCTGAAGAGCACGGGGCTGGGGGAGGCGGCCACGCAGGAGCTGGGCTCCATGGGCCCACACAGGTCCTTCACCTCCTCGTCGCTGGAGTTGCTGCTGAGGTCGGCGTGGCAAGGGTGCAGGGCCCATCTCACACCCTCGCCGGCGCCACCTTGCAGGAAGTCTCTGCTAATGCGCTCCAGCTCCTCCTCGGAGCTGTGCCGGTCCAGTGTGGGGTCCAGCAGCAACCGGAGCCTGCGTAGCTGGGCAGGGGAGAGCGCCCCCTGATTGTGCTGCTGGCTGGTGGCCAGCGGGGTCAGTCCGCAGTTTCGCCGTCGCTCTGGGGAGGACAGGAGAGCCAGGGGGGGTCCAAACGTCAGTCGCCTCTCCAGAATCAGGAGGTACACAACGTTCTCGTAAGGACTCATCACTCATAGATCTCTCTTATGTACTGTAATACTCTGTAAACATCTCCACAAACTCTCTCTGCTGCACTCGGTGCTGGAGCTGGAGAAGAAACGCACCCCTGTCGATCTGGGCCAGCTCCTGGTTCTCCCCCTCCGAGTCCTCGCTCTCCCAGCCCTCTTCGCTGCCGTGGTAGGAGATCTGCGAAAGGAACCATCACGGATGCCAGAAGGTCTGTAAGCCTTTGTGGGCTTGAGTCCGCCCACGACGGATAGTAACAATTAAAGAGGCGACGCACTCCTGAATATACCCTGCGTACATATCTGCAAATGGAGGAACGCAACAATAATCGATAGAGACCCGCGCGTCACTCATACAGGAAAACATCCTCTCTCCTTCGGTCTGTCTCTGGAGCTTCATTCTTGTTTTTCTCGATCACTGCAGTTACAGTGCGAGCTGCCTGAGAGGGGAGTCGCCGGTCGCATCATCCGGTGTGCGTGTGACGGCCGTTTAAACGGAGCAGCCGGCCGAAACTGACAGCCGCGATAAGGGTTAAGTAATGTGCCGTAATTACCGTGGTGTGGCAAGCCAGACAGCTGGCATCAGCGAGGGAGAGCGGCCCCATCATCCGTCTCCAGGGGACCGCCACATGCGACGGGCTCTGCATTTGACCCGCAGATGCACAAGTAGCGCCCGCTTCCTTTCTTTGGGGGAGGGGCCTCACCATGCCCTCCCTGTTTCTCACACATCCACCGTGCTCTGAAACTTGCTGCAAAATGCCACAAGAAGCCCACGCCATCTTCTCACGGCTGAGCCTATTGCCAGCAGCCTAGAGGTTAGAGTCCCTGGCTGGCTGCGGTGTCCCTCTCAGCATAGGAGGAGTTACACAGCAGGGAAAAGGCTCAGTTTTCGCCATGTCAGATGAACACAAGTCAGTCTGTGAGTCTCTAGCCCGAGACATACTGGTATGTACCATATACCATATACCAGACATGCCTCTTCCTCCCTCCCAGGAACGAGGAAGACACAGACAAAACCAAACAACCAGCAAATGTTCTTATTCACGTCACAGACCTATGACGGGAGTCTCTTCAACACAGCATCTGAGACCCCCCCCCCCTGGTGGCCAGCGGGGTCAGTCCCTCCGCCCCCATTTGGCGGAGCATGTCACAGTCCAAAATGCAGAAGTGTCCGAACACAATCCCCGCAGTTTTGTAGCAGAATATAAGGGTCCGTACACCTTTGAATCAACAAATTTCCATGAATTTTCTATGACTTCTCCTGGACGTCACGCTAAATTTCAAAGAAACATTTTTATTCAACCCCTTCAGAAAAAGTGTTCTAGGTTGTTACGTGATCATCATCGCATGACACCATGACAAACATGTACCGTGTGTAGAAGAACCAGGTGTTATGATTAGAAATGCGGCGATCTGATATCCAGATCGGTATCGGTGCTGATCCAGATTTATTCGACGGATGCGGTGTCAGCCACACGTGACTGATCCACGTCTGTTACTCCTTTAGGTTTTGGCAGTCTCTAGAAAGATGTTTTTTTTGTGTCAAATCCGTTTGTACAATCAATCACGACAGCTCATTCCCATTTCAGGTGCGTGTTTTACGGAATTCAAGCTGAACGCTAAGGCTGCCACTCGGTGGGTGTGAGCGCAGTGACTTCTTCCTGCTGTGATGTCAGGTGCATACCCTGTGCAGCAGCAGGGGGAGGGTAAGAACATCAGATGAGAGGGCGACGGTCTGGGAGTGTTTTACACTTTTAACAGCAGCTAGCAGCACAGATATTTACTTCTTTTTACTTTGTGAAAGTTCTGAGAGGTGGGAGTAGCGTTTAGTAGAAAATCCCACTAAACAAAGCAATTGTGTGAGAATGGTATTTAAAAATGCAATGGATGGTTGCGGGAGGTGCTAGCTTGGGTTGTTTTGCGCACTTTCTGCAGCTTGTGATACGAGGGGAACTATTGCAGTGAAGTGTAAGTGACGCTGTTGCCAATGGGAGAAAAACCGTGTGGCATTTCAAGCATTCGCCGCTTGCGTGTCCTCGTATGGACGATAATCAAACTGCAAAATGCCTCAAAAACACTTACAAAAGGGAGAGAACAGTATGTTAAGCATGTTCCTATCGGCCTAATTAAAGATTTTTTTCATTTGCATTTACTAGTTTCAAAATATTAACACTAAAATATTACTTCTGGCTGCTACTCCCGTCACACCGCAGCGTAGCGTGCGAACTCCCAGCATCCAAGTTCTTTCTACTTGCATATACCCTTAAAATGATGTTGAATAACGGCTTACGAACATTTCAAATTACGAACGGTCGTTCTGAAAGCATCTCATTCGCAAGTAGAGGAGCGTCTGTATTTCTGTGTCATTATAGTTACACTAATTTGACATAAACAAGATATATGTGGTGCAAATGTAAGAATGAAATGATGTCAACTTGAAGTATACCCAGCATTATTTTATTGTCTGACATTTCAACTTTACGTGTATACACGTAAAGTTGTAATGTCAGACAATAAAATAATAATAATAATAATAATAATAAGGCATAAGCATGCTGCCACAGTGCACTATGCATGTCAGTCTGCAGGAAGGCCCTTGGCTATTTGTGGCAGCTCTTAGCACCTGTGTGGAATTATAAGCTAGAAATTACTATAGCTTTTGTTAAAGTCTTTATTTCATGTGTTAAATGTGTTCCTTCCAGTAAGCACTTGAATGGCATAGACTCTTGCTCACAGACACACACATATACACTATTCTCACACTGTCTGATACTCTAAATTGAACTTTACACGCTCTGTATCTAAATTTCTCTGCTAGCTTGTATCTTTTTCACAGGTAGCACATTTAAGTGTTTATATGCGAAGTGCACTGAGGTGTCTCGGAACACCAACACACAATCACAAACACATGCACGCTCACGTCTGTCTTTGGTACTGTCTGATATTTGGACTTCATGTGGTCTTTACACATTCTACTCTTCAAGTTAACAATATCTATTATATAAAATATTTCTTTTAGCATTGTCCACAAGACCACACACACACACACACACACACCTTTTTGTTTATTGCATCTAACAGTTCAGCTTTACACACTGTATAACATGCTGGGTATAACTTCAAGGTAACGTTTTATTTCATTCTTTTGTGACATTCATAGTGCATATTTCGCTCATCTCATGTCAGGATAGTTATAATGGCGTGCATAAATAATTAGTCTTGGTGCAAACTTTTACACAGATTGTTACTTCAATTGTTCCAAATTAGAAATATTTTTTAGCATATGGGACAATACAACGAACCTCTTCCTAAATTTTTACAAATTTTGAATAGCAATGGTTATGATTAAAAATCGCAATATCATATGGTAGTAAGAATACAACACGAGACATGATACAACAAATAATAATTTCATACAGACTGAAAGACATTTTGACCACATTTTGTGCCTCGACGATTTTCCATACATTTACGACCTGCTCGAACGAGTAAAGCATAATCAAGGTACTGCTCGAGAGGAAAACGGGGTTATACTGTGAATGGGGGGGGGGGGGGAATCATCAAAAATTCTGAAACTCTCATTTTTTATTTTCCATAACTTTCCCTGGAAAATGTCATTTCTTAACTCCATGATTTTCCCAGGATTTTCATGACCGTCTGAACCCTGAAGGAAGCAGCACCGGGTGTTATGACGTGTTCATGTATATTTTTCATTTTCCAACTGAAGTACAAGTATTAGGATGAGCAGACACCAGAACAAAAAGCTAATTAAAGATGAAAGCCCTGTCATTCATGGACAACACCGACCGACAGCTGATACCCCAAGCTACAATACACTTGGACCAGCTGCACAAAAGAAACAGAAATCTTTGACATTACATCTGGTAATCTCCTGGTAGATCACCTTATTCCAAGAATAAGTGTAACCTGTGAATGAATGGTGAAAATGGGGCAGAGTACAGCAGCATGGAGTAGGCCTTGAGCTGGGCCTGGCCCACTGCCGCCCTCCATCGAAGGCCAGTGCCACATCCACCCAGGAACTCTCGTAGAGGCTAAAGTCACACAGCTGGCCCAGCAACTAGTGTGCAGGATCCACTTTAAAAGGGACCAGGATGTAAAACCAGATCTGGGAGAAAGTCCTGCAAGGGTTCTGCATGGGGGTGGGGGGGGAGTCACAACCCTCTTAGGTGTCTTACGATGTTCAGACAGTACGCCTCTGAATGAGCAAAGATGTGTGTGAACCCAGTCTTTGTCGTGGCTCTTCACAGACCTTCAAGGCGAAATCTGCCCAGGTGACACTTATTTTCATGGGAATCCTACAACAATCTCAGAGGGCAAACTGCTGAGTTTGCCAAGTTGATGTTATTTGGAACATGCCTACTCTCATCCACGGGTGCAATACAGACTTGGTCGGCGCTCGTTTCCACTGCAAGGGCTTGTTTTAGTTACTGCAAAATGACTGTGTCCTTTTACAATGGTTCCTTTCAGCCTTCTGTGCAATGGCAATGCGAAACCACAGGAGCATAGAGCCATGCATGCAAATTGCATACGCTCACATACACCCTGCAAGTACCACATATGGGGAGCTTGGTTTTCACTATCTGCATTTTCCGCAGCTGACAAATGGGGTCAACTGTAAGTCTGTATGGCCAGCTTCTGCACTGTTCTGCTTGCAGGACCGACGTGTAACACTGCACTTAAAGAACTCACTTTAAGAACTGCAGCCAGCAACTCAAGAACTGCAGAGTTCCCCGATGTAGTAGGGCCAAAAAAAGAAAACAAAAAGCATCCGAGCCAGTCGTTTCCTTCTCTCCACTTCCTCTTTAGCATCGAAACACGACTTCATTGTCTTTTCTTTGGACTGTCTGACCTGCTGCGCACAGCATAGTGAAACCGAGTCACTGGTGGAGACTAGGATGAGCAGAGCTGAAGATGCAAGGACAGGAATTTGAACGCGCTTCATTGGGGAGATGAGAAGCATCAAGCGCGCATTTTCTGCAATCCGGGCCAGAAAGTATCACACCTCTGCAGAATATCATGCAGAGCATCCCCGGTCCCCCATCCGCGTTCGGATCACCGGGCTCTCTGCAGAGAAAGCACAGCCGCAGGTTGGCGTTACCGGTCCCCATTTCTCATCGAGCCGTGTGTGAGTGCGAGCAAGCGGGGCAGCCCCTCCTATCGTGTGCCGGGGTTTCCATCCACGGCTTGGCGGCCAGCCAGGTTTTCATGTCACCAACACCACAGGATGTCTACAGCCAGAGTGAATATTGAAACCAGGCTCCCAAACCACACTAAAAGCACTCATTTGAACAGTTTCTTAAAACAGTGTTCTGCTGTTCTGCCAGTGGGCCATGTTTGTACATCTGTCCGTACCTCACCATGAGGTATGTTTCAACATTTCGAGCTAAAACTTTGACTTGTTTACCTGTTTTTCATGCCCAAATCCGGCATAATACCAATTTCCTCCTGATGTAGTTGTTCTATTGTGCTCTGTGGCTGCGGCATGTTAAACATTACGTGGCCCCCTCACAGACCTACGATGGGGACGGACTAGTGAACGCCTGACCTGGAAAATTACTACTTGTACATCAAAGGACATAAGGAGAATTACGGCTATGAGCGATGGAGCTGGATTGCAGGCAGAATGGGCAAGGCGGGAAAGGCGCAGGCCCTCAGAAATGGCAGCGGTGTGGGAGGAGGCGTGAACACGTCACTGACGCAAGGTCCAGGGCCTGGACAATCCTCCAGCCATAATAAAATCCTGTATCACCAAACCATCACTTTTGCCGATTTAAAAAGAGATGCTCTACGAAAAGCTGGTGCCACAGATGTGTCACATCCTCCAAATGATTTGCTGCAGTCTAACAGAACTTGATTTTAAAAGTAAAAAAAAACGCAACTTGGCAGCAGCGGGGCCTGGCCCACTACCGCCAAGCACAAGGTATGGCAGAAATGTAACATCCTGCCTCGCCTCCAGTTCGGAATCCGACTCGGAAAACCACAGCTGCTCCTGGGAGATTTGCCCAAATGCTGCTTTTAGAATCCAGCCTTGTCCGTTTCATAACATGCAGCCTTGGGTGAGAAGTCTGTAGCAATGTTAGCATCACTGCTGTCAGCCCAGTAGCCAGCGAACAAATTAGCAACTTGACCTGAGCTGGGTAAAGTATATTTAAGGACCTCCGGATTCCCTAAGCCCAGATCAAAGTAGGCATCTTCTGGAGACAGAGAATGGACCCACTTGGGCCCAGCCTAACCACCTTTCAGATCCAGAAGGCTCAATCCACATCATGCTTATTTCTTTAGCACACATATGAGACATAACCGTTTCAAACAGAACAGACACCCCCTGGTAACGTCTCTGCTCTTTACTGGAATATGTTTGAGCTACATTTAAAAATGTACCCAGTCATTCATCTTCATAACTGTTCTATATACTTTGTAATGGATTACCATTTTACTGACTCTTTGTAACATTTTATAGTTATTGAAGTATTTACCTATTTGGTTATTCAGTCCATTTTAATACCCATATCCTCTCGCCATAATTACGGCCCTGTTTGCTTGCAGTGTGTTAAATGTCAGCATAACACAACCCTGCATCTACAAACACTGCCTGTTATAGCAGCAATCGTCTACAGCTGTTTCACACACTGGTCCGCTTGTAAAATTTTACCGTGTTTAATAATCTTCCATAGAGAGAGGAGGCTGGAGGCAGTACAGGGTCAACGAAACCCTCTGTGTCGCATGACCTGTGTGAAAGAGGCCGGCTGTCCCAATTGCAAATATTTTTATTTTGCTCAAAACAACAGGTGACTAACATCCTAAATCCACACATCACCATTTTTGCGGCAAGTCCCAGGGCAACGATGGTGCAAGATCTCTGACAGTCCAGCTCTGAGTCTGATTTTAAAATGAGGAACTGACTATTTGAAGTGAACGAGGGGGATGCAGTCAAAGCTGTGCTGCGATAGAGGCGGGCCAAAGCCCCGCGGAACAGCCGTGGTAGAGACTGGCTCTGTTCTAGAGTCAATCACCACACGTAAATGGTAAATGGACTGCATTTATGTAGCGCTTTTCTACTCCTGTGAGTACTCAAATTTATGCCTCACATTCACCCATCCATTCACGCACCAGTGGCGGAGGCTGCCATGCAAGGCGCCAACCTGCACACCGGGAGCAATTTGGTTCAATGTCTTGCTCAAGGACACTTGGATGGGGTCAGGAAAAACCGGGCCTCGAACCTGCAACCCTCCAGTTGCCGAACGATAACACTACCTCCTGCGTCACCATCTTCCCCAAGAGAGCTCTTCTCCCGCCCATCCGTCACCATCGGCATCTCCACTTTACCCAGAATGGAGTGTAACCCAGTGTGTAGACAAACCCAAAATCAGGGAAGCCATTTGCCTTTTACTTTGGCCCCAAAAATATTACAGCACTGTCCCCCTTTTGCATCTCAAAGCTTTGCAATTAGCACGGCCGCCAAACGTCAGGTTCTGAGGTCCTGGGGTCCTGTGGCTGACGACAGCCGGGCCAATGGCCTTCCATGGTTCCCGAGATCCCCCAGGGGCTGCCAGACAGTCACACGCCACAACCACGGCCTGTGACTGACTCGGGGAGTTTGGGGGGGGGGGTAAGCAAGGATATCTTCGGGGCCCTGGGAGACATATGTTGAGAGGCTCGGGGCTACAGAAGCAGTTTAGGGATTACCTGTCACCTGCCTGGTTCTATGCTGTTAACGGCCAAATAAGTGTCTGGATTTGTCAGGAAACTAAGAAAATTCATCGTCTTACTAAGAAAGGACGACGTGAGATGTGGTCTATTTGGCAATGTCTCCTGACCCAGACCTCGTGTTTAACGGCTCACCTGTGCACTTATCGAAATAGGGCAGACCTGCGCGTGTGTCCATGCGGGCAACTTAGATGGAGCCCCCGCACAGTCCAAATAACCCCACTGAGGCAGTGACCCGACCCTGGAGCCCACTTCACACCCAGCCCAGCGACAGCATAAAACCGAAAGTATGCGACTGAGAAAGTCACAGGCGTGAGCGGAGCAGCGAGAAAGTGCAGAGCCAGAGCCGCGAGAGGCCAGGGGGGTTAACAACAGCGAGCTTTCCTCTCCTGGGCTGAATGACATTCCAAAACATGAACGTGAAACCCACCCCCGCAGCCTGGAGGAGAGCCCCACGGGATCTGAGGGAAGGAGGGGGGGACAGGTAAAAAACATCACCAGCAACTCACAATGCGCACATTGTGTCATGACAACCCTGCAACATTACACCAGCATCCGCATTTCATCCTGCGCTGGCGGCTGCTTTGCATTACGCCTTTTACGCTGCGCCCTCGCAGCCCAACTCAAACTTTCGCACAGTGTTTACATTCAGGTATATCACGTTTCCATCCTTCATTCACGCGGTTCCCCTTTTTCACTTTAAATAATGCAGTTTATGAACTTACCTTGAGCTGAAAGGGGTGCATCTCATTAAGGGACTGCCGCCTTAGCTTTTTCGTTAAGGTCTTCAACATCTTGATTTGTATTTCATTAGCTCGCGGGACCGAGCTGATGAACTTTTTTCTCGCGCTGTCTCGTAAATGCGGCTAACTGGTTATGAATAAGTACTTAAGTGGTTACATTTGAGATGGTGCGCTTGCTCGGTTTTGCACATTTGGTGAAAGGCGCACACACACAGAAACACGCACAAAGAGCACACTTATGAACTTCTGCTGGAGAGTCGAAACGGCGCCTCGCTAACTACTACTAAACTGCTGCAACAACTCTCCTCCGCCAAATAGCTTGATAGATGTCTATATATATAATTATAAATATATATGTATATATATTTCAGTTGAGGGAGAGCACAATCCGCACCGGATAAAAATAAACATTATTGTGAGGATGATGACGATGATGATTTTCCAGGCGAGTCTTCTGCAAACGTATGCGCGATTACTAGGGCGAAGTTGATCGGTCTCACTTTGCCTGTCCCGCGGCTCGTATCGTTTCGGTCGGAATTGGGTCGGCACACAAACACGCACACAGCACAGCACATAGCACACACTCACACACACACTCACTCACTCACACGCAGCCCTGTGCACACGCTTACATGACAAACACACACACTATTCCTCATACTGATCCATCTGCTGCTCTCATTGGCTGATCTGCTGAGTGATGTCATGCGTTCCCTCGAGAGGGCGGGGTGATCGTCTTAAAGGTATATTTCCGGGGGGTATTTGTATGCGTATGTAAATACTGTTTACATCTAACTGATTGTTTAACCATACAGTTAATAATAAAGTCTTCTGTTAGTATGTGTATTCGTTATGCACGTATTTTAAACTAGTATATAATGATATTCATTGTAGAAAATAAAATTAGATTTTTATTTTGTAATAAAACTGATATATGTAGAAAACATTTCAGAAATATTTTCAAACTCTACACAGCTATCCAAATAAGTATTGTAAGGCATAAATTTTGAGTTAATGCATTTGTGTGTGTGTGTCTGTGTGTGTGTGTGTGTGTGTGTGTGTTGTGTTCTGAGTGTTTATTGCAAGATGGATACCTAAGCTAATGCATTACCATGACTAAAATATTTCTTTAGAATGGAGTTATGCAGGAAAACCCAACTCTGGCACTGCAGTCATCCAGCACCAGAAAGGGGCCTCAGACTATCAGATCACATGCGAAAAAGTGAAGGTCCAACAGGAACATGGCCCTCACTGTCACAGCATCAGGTGTGAAGGCGGCTTTCGGGGCAGAAGAAACATGTTCTAAAAACTGGTTAAAACAGATGGTGTGTGTGTGGGGGGGGGTGTGTGTCTGTCAGCGGCATATGTGTGTGGGAGAGTCTGTGCATGTACAGTCAGCCATGCGGGGCTTTCTGTAGCATTTTTTTCTTCTGCACGCGTGTGTAAATACCCCAGGTAAGTTTTGGTAATCTGAGCCCTCCTTGGCTCTTCTGCTCAAGCGTCTAATCTTTCATGCCGGCCTTATAATTGTCTGCCTAATCCCCAAGTAGCCAGCCAAACTGCTCTTTATAGATCGGCTCTTTTGGGTTTAATAAGCCAGGCCTTTTAATCAACCAAAGAGCCGATGAGCCCAAAGGTGCAGCTGCTGCCCCTCTTTCATAATGACAGCGTGGCTTCTGGTGGCCCGAGCTTCCAGGTTTCGGGTGGGAAGCCGGCCCCAAGTCCTGCTGGGAAAAGCCTGAGCTCCACCTTCCCCACCGCGAGCAGAGACAAACAGAAAGGTTAACAGCAAAGCCTCAGCAGGCGAGAGAGAGTGGCGGAGTTAATCGGCACAACCTCAGCAATCCTATTACCATGACGTCAGCCGACAAGTTAGAGATGCTCAGATTTCCAGGGTTGGGCCTGTGCGCTTCTCGGAGGCCTGCCGCCGCAGGTGAGCACGCCCGGAGTCTGGGGTAACGCTGCCGCTACTGTGTCGCTGGGGGCTAATCACTGGGTGTAACATACAGCTGTCCCACTAATAAATGAAGGGATCGGTTTTCCAGCTCGTTAGCGGCGTGGCACAATCCAGGTAGTCATAATTAATCACCTGCAATTAAGTAACGTTTTCTAGGAAAACAATCGTTTCACACCTTCAGTATTTTTCCACCGCTCCTGCCACACAAAGTCACAATGAGGGCAAACTCACTGTACTTTAAATGCAGGTATTATAACAGTGATTATGTTACAGATATTGTTCTTGGTGTCTCCAACCCAGAAGCCAGCGTTCAGGTTCCGCTGGGACGTTGTGGTCCAAGTCGGGCCTCTGGGATGTCAGCAAATCAGGATTGAGTGGCCTATTTAAGGTGCACCTTGAAGCGGTGAGGAGGAGTATGTGTGGGATTAGGAGTGATGAAGGGCGAGGCAGGGGATGAATTCGGCACATGTTCCTGTTTCTTCTTCCTCTCTCTACAGGGGGGGGGTGCTTATCCTCCTCCTTCTCTTCCTCCTCATGGTTACACTTTTAACTCTGTGCTGTTTCACACATACTGTAATTGCACAATTCCATTTCTGAATAGAACGAGCAGCTGAATTTTCCCGGAATGCCTGTCATTCACCTTATCCATAAATCACTGGACAGGGACATTGTCAGTCATGCATACGTGACCAATGCTTTCAGGGGATTCCAGCTGCAACTAGGGGCAGCAATGAAACGGCTGGCTCACCGTGACAAAGTCCTCAGTCTGCCCGTTGGTCTCTGGCTGATATGAAGGCACTACATGGAAATATCTGGTCAGTGACACACTGAACCCTGCGAGACACTGAGTTTTTGGCTGTGTTTTCTATGAATTTGGCATGTCACAGGAGCTCACTGTGTCATCCCGACATAAACCTCCTCTGATACTGGTTCCCCTAGAAGTCATTGACATTTATAGACACTCATTTAAATGGCATACATTGGACGTTTTAATATCAGTTCATCACTAATAAAGTGATTTTTACGAGGTGGGGATTTTTTTTTGTTGCAGGTTTGACGCTATTCGAATTTTTCTACAGCTACAGTCATTGTGAATTAACGTCATAGGAGTGCGTTAACAGTTAGTCAAGAGCTTTTTTTCTGCGTTAGTGATCGTGTTTATCGGGGTGCGTTTTCCGGACATGCCACTAGGTGGAGATAATGCACCGCCAATAACAGTATCACCGGATTCAGTAAGTAATATAGTCGACTATAATAATACCTAACGTATTATAACCGTGCAAGGTTTCATTAAGAACAAACGTTTGTTCATTTAATTTTTAATTTTCCTCACATTTTCAACAGTCTTACTTTATTTATTCCGATAAGACGCGGTCAAGTGGAAGGCGATTTGATTACTGAAAAAATAGGTTTATGTTGTGAACTCTGTTCAGGTAGCAAGTTTATTCGTTTTAAAAAGGGGACCAGAGGACGAAGCTTTCGAGGTCTGATTTACAACAGTGCGATTGTGTTTGCTGTGTGCGGCAGATGCGGTTTTTCCCGGTTGGGGTTTTTGAGTGACCTCATTGGAAGATACGGGTTGTTTATTCCAAAAGTTACACAACGCCTTGCTTCCTTTTTGGTACAATACGTGCTGTTTAATGCTTGATCCCTTGCGGTGCATCGTGGAAAACGTGTAAAACGCTATAAGGGTGTATTTTCGATGCAAACCCTCCGGAGTTAAGGTGTGTGGGGGAGGAGGAGTAAATAGTATTATTTTTCCTTTCAAAGGAACGGTTTCAAATGAGGTTGTCATAACTGGTAGCAGTGGCGGTACCAGAACGCTAATGGTGGTCCTCTGGCGGCCAGTGGTCGAGCTGTGGGGGACGCTGACAGTAAAAGTGGTGTAAACTTTGTCCACCGGTAGCCTCGCCCCTTATCAAAAGCATACTTTCGCAGGTTGATAAAGATTTCATGGGTGTCATCTCATGGATACAACAGTAAATGTCTGACTGCATCCTCAGCAGCAGCCCTCTTTGGTTTATTTCAGCGTGTTTAGTGTCCTTTGGATGTTCTTAGACTTAAAGAAGGAAAGAAGATAATATTGCGTACTCACTAACTTTTCAGCCCACGGAACCTGGCTTGCCTGTCCCTCTCAGCACCCTGGAGAAGCCGGGATCGTGAATAAGTCTCACAAAGTAAACGGCACAACCAAAAGGGCAGTGACGCCAGTGCTGCTTCGAACACGATAAGGCTATTATCGGGCGACAAATATACTGCGCACGGTGTTTAGAAGATCTAGTCAATTAAGGAGAACAGGCCTATCTATCCTAAGGACATTTTAAAAATCTTCGTTATCTAAAAAATAAATTATAGAATTTATTTTAAAAGGCATTTTAGCATGTACACATGCACCGGATCGACTATGTTTGGGAGTTTTACCAAATTTAATATTCTATTTTTCAGTAAATGTATTGTACACATCATGTATGTAGGCCTAAATATGAAAAGTTTCTTTTGCCCCCTGCTGTTCATTTGTGTTACTGCAGGACATCAACAAGTTATAAATATATGTTTTACTTTGAAGATTAATTGCTCTTTGGGTGATTCCAGTTGAGTTACTTAAGACTACCATGGATGTACTATCCTTGACCATTGAACTAGCAATGTTGGGGTTATGAGCTAATGTCCTTAAGTGTCCTCCTCTACAGCTCCTATTCTACACGATACAGTATATCTCCATGGCAACTGTGACCAATGTTGTTTCCTTGCTAGTGGATTTGCCAAAAAACTAGTCAAGGCCATTTATAGTTAGGAAAACCGCTTAACTGAATAGCAGGAACCAGTGGATACTGGGTTGGATCAGTTGGTGGTTTGGCAACCGAGACCGGGTTGTAGGAAACCACAGGAGATAAGGGTGCTTTCTGAAGCACAGACAGGCTGCTGAGGTTAGACAGGAACCGGGCTGCTGGAGTTAGACAGACATACAAATTTTCAGTTAATCCAATTTAGGCCCACTCTGCCCAGTCATGGAGGACAGGTGTGCGATTATGAGCCCCCACCACCACCTGTATGGTAGCTTTGCAGATGAAGCCATCTTTTGGTCATGAGCCTTTTGTGAAGGTGTGACTTTCCTTATTGCTGCATGAGGATGTAAGAGCGACAGTGATCTCATGCTTCCCCCCCCCTCCCCCCCCCCCCCCCCCCCCACCCTCCTCCCCCAACTTCCCCCCCCCCCTCCCCCCCCGCCCCCTCCCCTTCTCCCCCTCCCCCCCCTCCCCTCCCCCCCCC
>JAABNY020000025.1:21313537-21329830 GCA_015164015.2 Brevimyrus niger | reverse complement strand
GGGGGGGGGGGGGGGGGGCGGGGGGGGGGGGGGGGGGGGGGCTTAAGGGGATGGTAGCGGCAGCCCTCCCTTCCCTCCACCAGCCGCTTTCCTGCCTTTCTGACATTTCTGCTGCAGAAGCTGAAGACTGACCTTCAAAGCTGCCATTATCAACGGTGATTACTGCACACCCCCAGCCGGATGGGGTGGGGGTGGGTGGGGGCTTTATGTCAGGACTGTTAGGATCGTTAGGGCTTGTAACATCCATTCAGATCCCATGTGACTAACATGTTAACTAATTAGATTAAGGTTAATTAGTCATGGTTAATTAATCATGTCTCACTTTGCGGGTGGCCCCCCCGTGGTTCACCCCACGGGGAGGGGGCGGAGATTTTCATAACGCTGTTCATGCCCCCTTGCACCCCAGCCCATGAATCCCATACCACAGATCAGGTGATGGCCCCTTGTTGATTGGGCCCCCCCAGGCCGCAAATGCATCCGTTCCCATTTGAGGTTTACGCTCGCCCCCGCAAAAGGCTGCTGAAGATGTTACCGTTACCTGCCGGAAGTCAAGGCCAAGCTGCGGCTCTCCATTTGAGTCATGTGTGCATAGACTTAGCGGCCGCGTGCGGGGGTGTCCGCATGCATGCCTGACTTAAAACTAAAAAAAAAAAAAAAAACGCAAGCGAGAAATGTTACTCTCTAATAGTCATCGATGCTGGGGGTGAAGCAGGAAGTAACACAGGCTTTTCGAGGAAAACCAATAGCGTTTTGTCAGACAGATGAGTTCCTTTGCCTGAAAACGTATGTAAATGGACCACAGCCTCTGCGGCGAGCGAACGAGGGCAGGACAGTTAGGCAGGGAGTGTACGAGAGGGCCAGAGGAGGGTGCGACCACTGGGGGGGAAGGGTGGGTCGTGCTGGGCCGGGCCGGGACAGGCCTGACCGCGGGCGTGTGCTGTTTTCATTGCGAAGGTGCTTACCTCCTTTAAAGTCACAATAGAATTAAAATAAACAGCATGCAAACTTTTACTGGGTCTGCAAAGGTACGCTTTCAGATTTTATCGAGGGTTTTATTCAGATGTTTGTTAGTTGCCTTGTTAGGCTGCATGAGAAGTTGAAGTGAGGTCCACAATAGTCAAACAAAGTCTGCGATGTGAACTTGGCTACATAAAGCCCTATAAAAAAACGCACAGTTCCGTGCAGGGTCATGTGATTTCACCTCCCAGCGTGAAGTGGCCATGACGGCAGGACCCGGAAGCTTCTGATGACGGTGCCGAGCGTGGTGACTAACCCTCCACCAACACAGAACAAAAACCAGCAGAGCTGGTGTGGGATGGGTCAGGGCAGATGCCCATGGCCTGGGCCGTTTGCGGGGGGGGTCTCGAGCCAGCCTGGGGCTCCACTAGAGCTGTCGGCGAGGTTAGGGCCGTTTAGGCTGTTGACCTTCAGGTCTCTCTGCTATTAAGACTACAGAGCAGCGCTCCCTGTCTCTCTCTCACTCACTGTTTCCTGGGTCACTTCCTGTTTTTCTCAGGGTACGGCCATCTCTGCCTGTCACTGAGCCTCTAGGTACCAAGGTGGGGCTAGTTTGTGTTATTACTGTGATTTTTGTTTGTTTTTCTCTGCCGTGTTTTGAGTTGGGAGCTCAGCTCACTGACAGGACAGTGGTTCCTCCAGTGGTGCGGCACTTCACATGTTTGCACACAATGTGAATTCATGGTAAATCTCTGTTATTAATATCTTAACCAAGGTTGAAGAACACCTCTGTACATATAATAGTCTCGTTACAAAATGCTCCATAAACAAACCATACTTCCTAATTGGTGTCTAATGTTCCCGGTTTTACTCCCAGCGCGGGGGGCATTGTGCGTCTGACGTGCATGTTGGGATCACGGAGCCAGTGGTTATCGCCATGGCGACACCCTTGCCGATTTACGGTACTCTATCGGATATCGCCGGGTCCTTGAGACGTCAGCACCGCGCTCGCTCAGATTCTGCTGGAGACGGCGCTCCGTGGCGTCCATCCCTGGCCCCATCGCAGCCCGAAATGCTAATGAGGTAACGCTGCATAATGGCTGGCAGATTATTGGCAGGCGCCCCTGTCCTCGCATCCGTCCCGTGTCTATTTCAGTCTCCGACACAGATGGAGGGGGGGAAGATTACCCCCGAGTTTACTTGTGCAGATTTTTGTTCTGTGGGCCGACGTTTCAGACACCTGCTCCGTGCGGTCGGCGGAAATATCGAGGAGAACGGCAGACACTTTCATTTTCATTTTTTGCCCTCTCCAGACCATCCTTTCTCAGTGGTACTCCTCTCATAGCGCATCCTCTGTTTCCCGGAGTGCTGCTGGTGCCGTGGCAACAGCTGCCCATCCGTCCCCACATTCTGCACGTCCTGCAGAGGTGGAGGAATCAGCAGGTCCTGCTTCACCTCCTCCTTTGTGGCTCCGGCCTGTGCTGCGGTTACGACACCCCCGCTCCTCTCCACGAGCCATGGGCCCGACGAATCTTGTACCCCCCCCCACCGTCTGTTCGAGTGTGGGCGCGGATGCGGCGGTTTGTCAGCGCCGTGTGCTGGTACGGACAGCTCGTCCCGCCCCCCGTCGACGCAGCCGCGTGACACCGGCAGGCCCGTCGCAGTGGCGTGGTGAGGCTCGTGTGCCTGTGTTCATTTTCATCCTGTTCCCCGTTACCACGTGTTCGCTATGCCTAGGGTGGGGGGGGTTGTCTGATCTGTGTCATCCCTACACGTGCTTCCCTAAGAGCGAATGGGCTGGGATTTGCGCGTGTGTCCGTCCGTGCGAGTTTCGTTTCAGCTGATTGTGCGGCACATCTCCCCGTCTTGCTACGGAAAGGCCCCGCGACCTGTATCTGGCACTGGGCTCTCAACACCGCCAAATACTTTTATGGAAAGATCGGCCAAGCCGAACTACCAGCACCCGCGTCCGCCGCCAAACCAAGTGTTGGCATCGCTCTGCATCTGAGGGGGGGGGCTCCTTCCCCTGGGCGCTCGGAGGCTCCGCATGCTGGCTAAGGCCGGCCTCGGGCCCTTAGCGGCCAACCTCCAGCATCCATCTGCACCGCTGCCTGTTTGTTGACTAGGGTGTGTTTGGCCACATTGCGTGTTGATGTGAAAAGGCTGAGATGAGGGCGTGTCTCCTAGGACATGTGTGGGCAAAGTGCTGGAACACACCCTCCCCCTCCCTCCCTCTGGCTCCTTCCCTCTCTCCCTCCCTTCCTCTCTTCCTTCTCCTGGGTTAATACCGGTCACACGCGCTTGGTTTGGCCCGCGCGGACACCTCCGCGTTGCTTCATGCAGAGCCCTGCCGACTGCGATCGGCCTTCCTCACCCATGGGCCCCGGCGCCGCTGTCAAATTTCTGCATCGTTCAGAGCAGAACATTTGATAAACAAAGCGATTGATCTTATAGGCATGGGGGGACATGGCAGTGTTAACAGGGGGAGGGACAGCCCAGCATGGGTTCTGTGACACCGTGCCACACAGGAAACGCTGAAAACATCTCCCCCGACAGTGATGAAGCCATTATTCATGTTTTTTTCTGTTTCTTTATTACTGTAGTGAAGGTAATCGAGCAAGTTCCTGGTAGGGGCGGTGAAGCCCTGAACGGGGTCACCCTGAACCTCCCCCCTCCCTCAAATAAGGGTTTCCCCCCCCCCGCATGGAGTCAGAGGGTGTCAAAATGGCACGATACCTCCGGTGGTCATTGGCGTTTTCGGAACGCAATAGCTGGCCGGTCTGTACGTAGCTGTGCTTTCGGGGGGTGGGCGGGGCATGTGTGGCCCGTGGCGGCCCGCGGGGCGTGGGGTGTGGGTGCTGTTTTTCAGGTGCGCTGACTCGTAATTAAGCGGGCTTTACCGAGACAGGAATGCTGGGAAACCGGAGTGCAGCGCCGCTGCCTGCAGACAAACAGGCTTCTCATCTTTCCAAGGGAGCGATCAGGCTTAGGACCAGGGCCCGTGTGTGTGTGTGTGTGTGTGTGTGTGTGTGTGTGTGTGTGTGTGTGTGTGTGTGTGTGTGTGTGTGTGTGTGTGTGACTGTGTGCATGTGGTCATGTGCGCCAGCCTGTGTGTAATGTAAACTTGATTTGGCAGTTTGCCAGCTGAAAGGGCTGGAAATGCCCCCCCCACCATCTCTCTGATACAGACATGTCCCACTCGCAAAGTGAAGGGAGAGGCAGTATCACCACACTGTGACCTCAGTCTTGGTGCGCATCTGCCTGCCCCCCCCCCTACCATTGTGCCCTGTTTGCAGAGTGGAGGACTTTGGTCTGTCTCAAACTTGGCATGCCCCCCCTGCCCTGGTGGTCAGAGCACGGCTTCTCTTCCCACCCCTGCATCCTGCTAATAAACAGCCCCCCCTTTGACATTATTACCTGTCATGGCTGTGCCCCGCTCAGGACGGCATGTGTCTGTGACCGTGAGTCACGCGTGGGTTTTTTTTTTAAACTTCCAGTCAGAGATGATGGAGTCATGAAGTGCTCTCTCTCTGTCTCTCTTTCTCTCTCTCTCTCCATCTCCATCTCTCTCCATTTTTTTCGCCCGCCATTGTGTTGCACGGGTGTGAAAGAATGTATGTTTTTGTTTAAGGTACTTTCTGTCCAATTCAGCTTCATCCAGCTTCGCGGCTCGTTGCTTGAGTCTCAGAAACAATGATCCTGTTCAGCGTCGCTCAGAGATGCACTTCCTGTCTGTGAGTCATCACCTCCAGCGACATTCTTTTGATGCCCTCTGTCCAATGAGCACCCCCCCCACCCCCAAGGAGGCCATATTACCCCCTAGTGGTAATCACCCTTCGCCACCGCAGACGGCGTCTGACCCGTGGCAACGGGATGACGTTGGTGACCCCTCTCGCTTTTGGTAACGGGGGTGCACAGAGATACTGAGAAATGCTAATTATGTGGGGGGTGGGACAGGAATCATTGTGGCTTTTCTGGATGAGAGTCACAGAGCTATTTTGCTCCACACCAGAGGACCAGCCGCGTGAGGCATCTCTGTAGTTGGGGGGTGTATGAGTAGCTGGTCCACGTCAGCAGGCCGCCGTGCCGTTACACACGCAGGCCCTGCGTAATTAACAGGCCTTTTCTCTTCCCTAGTTTGTTTATTTGCTGGCTTAATTTTTTTCAGTTTGTGTTGATAAGATCGGATCGCGTCAGCACTTCAGGCAAAGTGCTCGGTCGAGGTACAACTGCAGTGCCAAATGTGGTATGACACCCCCCCCCCCCCCCACTGGGATTCCTCAGAAATCCCTACCTGTTTTTTTCCTGCCTGAGTTTTCTGATGGGCCACATTTTGCAGGGTTTAGCGGCGTGAGCTCAGCCGGCACCATGAGTAGGCAGGAGCCCCTTTTGTGTGCCGGGCCCCGTTAGGTCCTATCTGCCGGGGAGGAGGGGATCCCACCCCTTTTGGCTCGTCGGCTCGGGATTTGGCCCAGTGCTCCGGCGCCAACATATCCGAGCGTTTGGCGAGCAGCCAAGGCACTCAGGAAGCGGTGAGCGCGGCAGCCAAGTAGTGTCAGTGGCCGCGTTAACTCCTTCGCAGCAAACCCATGTCGTCACTGGGGAGCGCTGCCCCACCGGCCGGCATTCTGGCTTCCAGTAAAAAGGGGTCGGGTTCCCGCCCCCCCCCCCCCCCCAATCCCCCCGGTGGGAAGAACAGACGAAGGTCTCCGTGCGCTCCGTGGCCAGGGATGACCACAAGCCAGAGGGTGTTTTTTTGTTGGGTAGTCCCCCCAAATGTGGATGACAGCAATTTGGAGAACGAGCTACTTATTGTGTGTTCATTAATTTTAGCATGATGATTTTCTTTTTTTGGTCAGGCCCAGAGATGTCCTAGTATATTTTTCATTATACAAATTATCTTAAATACGTTTTGTTGACAAAACTTATACAGCCGTCTGTACCATTGTTTCTGATGTTTTTCTGTTCACACTCCCAAGCACACGCACACACACACACACACGCCACCATTACAGAATGTTAGCGGCAGTAATTTCCAGCCGCGCTTTATCCCACGTTCCCGGCAAGCCGTGTCCCACATTTAATCATTTCCTGTTGACCTCAGCAGCTGCAATTTTCACATCCTGCTGAATTCCTGCCTGAGGGGCTTTGCTGCTAAGGGTACGCCATGTGCCAGGCGCTTTGGAAGCACCCAGACTCTTTCCTTATAAAGGGGGAGGCCCTATTATCTCCACCATCCTGTGAAGTTCTCCACAGTGATGGAGGGATGAATACTTACACTGTTTACTTTTGAAAGTTATGGTGCGGGCTGCTTGTTCAGGTTAGGCCTTGATTTATGGGCCTGATGTCAGTCGGACTTTTCGCAGGCCCGTTTGCCTGATGGGACAGGATGAACTTCCATGCTGATGTCAAGCCAGGTGTGGTGATTCATATTCCTTGGGAAGCCAGTTGCATCACCAGCTGCTCTGCAAATTGTGGGTGTGTACTCTTGGAATCGGCCCAGGAGTTCCACCAAGGTCTTGGGGGAGGGGCAGCGGGCGCTGTGTTCTCCTACGCGGTGGGAAGGGCGTGGTGCCTCTTCATTGCTGCTGCTGCCTCCTCCGCAACCCGTTCTGAGAAGTTCCCTGACTTCTACGGATTTGCAGTGGGGGTGGGGGTTTGCACAGCCATTTGCCATGTGTGAACAGGGGCACGCCCTTAGTGTTCTGCCCCACACCACCCTGGTCAAGGCAGAGGTCTAGAGCTGGTGGTCTTCTCAGAGAACCAGCTGGAATAACCCACCCAAGCCAACTAGCTTTTGCTTTGAGTTACTGTGGTTGATGGGACACAGTCACCTGCGATGTATCAAACATGCACTTGGCTGTTGAAGGATGAGGGCATCAGGTTAAGGTTATAGTCTGTAAGCTACTTGAGGGATAAGATGGACACAGTTTTAGTACAGCCACGTTTTTAGGGCGACCATCTTCCCTCTACCTACTGCTGAAGATCCTTCTGTCTGGTTCAGAAATGCTGATGTTTGGAGCTGAGTCCAGCATGCAGGACCTATGCGCTGGGCTTGTGTTTTGAGTGGTCAGTGTGTCGGGTCCAGTAGGCCTTGCTCAAGGAGGGCCTGTCACTGCCATGGAGGACGTGGAGGACATGAACCATACTCGAGCCAGTCTCCCCACCCCTAAGATTCCAGTCTCCCCCTTTATGCTCTTTATGCCTGAATCGCAGAGTCAAATGACATTGTTTAATGTCACATCATTGCAACCTTTAGGTGTTCTTCTCCCCACAGAATGGCTTTGGTCTCCTTCCGTCTTCACCATCACCCATGGACAAGGATCACGGAGATGCTACATTTGCTTTACATTGTGTGGTTTCTTAGTGTCTGGAGGAACAGATTCATGCTGCTTCTTTGCTTTAAAAGCGTGCAGTTTTGAGTTCCTCAAGGAGAGCCATCTAGGCTGAGAATCATCAAGGTTGCTTTTAGTTAAAATTTTCAAGGCATTATGTGCCTCTGCGAGTCAGGGCATTACACTAGTGATCAGAAGGCCCCTCTTAATGTCACGGGATCGAATCCCAGGGTCGGCTGAGTGATTTCACTGCTGGGCTCTTGAGCAAGACCCAACTAATCCCCAACTGCTTCAGGAGCCAGCTGACACTGCTTTCTCAGTTGCACATTACTTTGGATGTCCAACTAGCGGTAAAGGAGTTGAAAAGACACTGATCCGGGAACAGTGAGGCCGTCTGCTTGGGCCCTGAACCTACTAACACACTGAGGAAAGTGGCAGTTATTCTGCAGAGCTCTTGTTAAGTTACTCGTCGTAGGTTCTTATTACCGAGTGCAAGATTACCATGTGCTATATGCGTCACTGAGGGTTAGTCTTACACTTATCCTCAGTGTGTCATACTTACCGTAAGGGATTGCCCTCTACACCTGCACTCTGCACCTCTCAGTAATTCATTAGAGAACAATCGATTAGCCGCCCATGTCATTTGCCTGTCCAACATCCTGTAGCATTTGCTGACAATTACAGCCAGGTCCAGCTCATAATTATCAGAGGGCTGCAGCAGTCTTTTAGGATTTCTGTCCTTCCCGTTCACCCAGCCGTGGGATTCGAGTGGCCGTGGCATGACTCAGATTTCTGGAAGCATGTTGCAAAGGACAGCTTCCGTATCCCGCTCTAATGGGAGCCTGTGGGGTTTGACCTTCATGGGACACACTGGAGGCACCTTGGGGCTTTAGTCTGTCTTTTTAGTCTGTCTTAGTGGCCTGGATTTCCCAGCGCAGACATGCACTTACTGTATCCTAAACTCAAACTGGAATATATTTGTTTTTGCTGTCATGCTGGCTCTGGTTTTCATTCCTGTAATAAATACTTAGAGTTTTGAAATGAGAGGACTTACATACTCAACACAATGATCAACCACATGGATAAGACATGACCTATATAGCTTACTGCACTTATTTTTTGTTAATAGTCTACTCTTATTTCAATTGAGACTGATCTTGCTATTTTCGTGACCTTGGGGGGATGGACCTATGGCAGCAGCAGTATGGGGACAGTTGAAAAGGCACTTTCAAGTGAAGCCTTCTGAAGGACAGAAGGTTCCGTACGCGTCATTGGGCCGGAAGGGCTTCCTGTCCGGCCTGAGCAGGGCACCCATTAGATCAGCCCAACGCTGCTCCGGGGAAACGAAACCGTGAGTGACAGGGGTGACCGGAGCGTTCGGGGCTGCGACGAGTCCAAATAGAAATACGGAGAAGCGCACGTCTCTGAGCACATGAGTACCGCGGCATATCCCGAAGCGGACATGGACTGATTCAGTCAAGCTGAACCCCCAGCTGACCCCACACCCCACAGCTTTCCGTACTTGCTGGTTTCGTTTTTTTTTTTCCTCTTCTAAGGACAGTGTATAGATGTCCTGACACGTGCGATAGGTCACCACATTTGTAGGCCACAGTGACCATCCATTGTCTGTATTATTTAGCCTAATTAGGTGCTTTTTTCCAGTCTGCTTTTGTACATTTATGAGGAATTTTGTTTCAGTTGTGCTGTGTCACTCGTAGCCATTTGGCCAGATCTTGGAGTGGAGCTAACTGTTGGCCAGCTTGCCGAAGAGCGTTTTTCCTGTTTAGTAGAGTGACTTTCTGTCTTCTGGGTTTCTGTGCCTGTGAATGAGACAGTATGGCTCGGTCAGTAAGTGGCCCTCCTTGTGACATCTGGTACTCCGCTAGTCATCCGAGTGAACTGGTGATGTTCTTGTGGAACATCATCACAGTGGGCGGCCGATCGGAGCCGCCGAAAGGTGAGCTGTCGGCATTAAACATGTGCGGGCGTTAAGTGGGTCATCTGAAGCACCTTTGGAGGCCACCTCCAAGAGAGTAATCCTAACCCAGCTCCTGTTCTCACTGTGGTGTATGCACTGTATGTCAGGCCACTCTGGTTTCAATGTGACGGTGGTTTGGCCATGGTCCGTCGCACTCTGTGGTCAGTGACCACCTCCATCTCATCTCTCTCCCCGGCAGGACACAGCCTTGGACCCAGGAGAAGACGTCGCCCTTCTCTCCGTCAGCTTCGAAGACGCCGAAGCCACCCAGGTTTTCCCCAAGCTCTACCTGTCCCCAAGCATCGAGCAGTAAGTGGGGCTGTCGTTCTGGGCCTCCGACCCTGATGGTCCACACCACTGCTCCCTTCACCCTGCCCCTCTTTTCTGATTGGAACTGACTCTTCCCTCTGCCGGAATGAGTCTGCAAAAATCCAGTTTTCTAAATCCTTGCAGTGTGGGACCTGTTTACAGCATGCGCCAGATGTGAGTGGTTTACAAAAAATACATTTAAAAATAAATAAAGGCTGAAGCGGACAAGCACACCCTGGCAGCTGTGAGGGGCTTGGAAAGAGCGGACTTCCTCTTTCTGCTGTCTGCTTCTCTAAAATACAAAATACTGAGGAAGCCGAGAACTAGCTTTGTTTATGACACAGAGCATGCCTGGGTAAGGTCTGCCACTCTGAAGTGCTAAATCTTGCCACAAAAGAATAAGTTTTTTGGGTAAAAATAGATGAGAAGCTGTTCCTCGGCTCTTAATCACCAGCAGAAGGGACACCAGTCAATTTCCAGTTGGTAATCTAACAATGTACCACGGCCATGTGACGAGGGTATTTTTAGTTAGCCGTGCAGCACTGATGGTTGTGATGTATCAATAAACGTGAAGAGGGCCCTTTCACGAGAGCAGCGATGGAGCCTTGGGGGTCACGAGAGCGACTTGTCCTTCCATCCTGACGACGGGATTCGTTCACGGTGTCCGTAGTTCACCCCGAAGCCCTTGTTTAGGGAAGCCTTAATTCCTTGCCGGTCGGTGTGTCGCGCTTGCACGTGTGTGTTACACTAAGGCACATGTGCCAAAGGTGGTCGTGCCAGTGAGGTGTGACCACCATCCTCAACTCCCTTACTCATCGTTCGGCGTCCTGATCCGGGGTGATTTTTATTTCCGAGGCCCCCACGCCAGGTTAGGAGGCCGAAACTCCTCTCTGTACCTCATCCTCCTGCTGTGCACAGATGTGGTCAGATTTTCAGAGACAGGTTACGAGACCCTCTCTCCCACCCCCCACCGCAGAAACACAACTAAAAATACCACCACAAAATGACCAACACACCCCAGTAGGAAGAAGGATCTTCTTTAGCTTTTGGTTATCAGATGACAGCGGTTAAGTGCCGCTTTCTTCAAATCGTTGCTGACCGCTACACATATGTCTCCTGTGACCTGCTTTCCCCCCCAAATACCACATGTTTCCTGTGTTAATGTAGCGGCTTTAGAATTTAAAGCGCCGGCTTAATTAAATCTGGGCTCATCGTGAGTTGGAGATGCTGTGGTGGATTTTGACCCTGTTCTGGGGGTAAAGCGTCCCCCCCCTCGCTTGCATCACTGGGTTCTTCAGCTTATCTTCCCCTGCCACACCAGCTGACTCTTATGCATTGAGGGTTTGTGTTTGAGCTGTTAGCTGCAGCAGGGCAATGCTGAATAGGACTGACGTCGCTGCAGCCTAGTTGGCGTTTGACCTGTTCTCCCTGGGGAGGGAGACAGTCTGGGGATGGGGGGCAGGCTGGAGGCAGGTTTCCCCACGTGTGCCTCCTGCTCTTTGTTTTGGTTTATTGTTTTTCTGCCATGGCCCTGACTTTTGGGTGGGGGCATAGCCGCTGGCCCATGACAGCCCCTTCAGATTCCACACATCACAGTTTGAGGCTGGGGGGGGCTGATGGAGCTGGGGGGGAGGGGGCTAAGACAGCTGGAGGATAGCAGGTTGATCTGAACGTTACTCCCATGACCAAGCATGGTGACCAGTCTAGACCTTGGCGCCCTGGTGTCGTTCGAGGTCCCACGGCGGTGTGTGTGAGGAAAGCGGGGCAGTACACAGCTGTGGGCAGGCTTACAGAGGAGGGGGGGGCTGACAGCACCTCAACCCTTTGAGCGGGAAGCCTGGTCTGAAATCGGCTCTGCTCATGTTTGCAACTCTCTCCCATGCCACACCTTGCAGGAAATCATATTGTGGAGACCAGATTTTCCCACAATGTGACGAACACCTGTAACTTGGTACCTTGTGAGGACATAAGGGCAAACCCATTTTTATAAAAATGTATGACTGCAATCAAAAAACTAAAAATCTTGTATTTAGTTTGGTTGCTTATGGTTAAGGTTAGGGCTGGGTGGGGGTTAGGGGCACCATTGCGGGGATTAGGGTTCTGCCAAAGAAATGAATGGAGATATGATACAAAGATATAAACAAATGTGTATGTGTGTCTTTATTTGTGCCTTGCCTTTATTTCTGTACTCGTTGAACTGGCTCACACTTGCACACAAACGTGCACACATATACACACACGCATGTACACATATACACACACACGCATGTACACACACACACACGCTCGCACAGGGGAGGCACGAAATCGATGGGGGAAGCACCGCAGAGGGGCGAAGAAAACAGGCCGGTTTTCTGTTTTGTGGAAACGCAACTGGAGCTGTGGAGCAGTGAACTGGCGCGGCTCATGCCTGCTGTCCCTTTCTGGGAGACGTTAGCGGCCCCATTGAAAGGTGCCCCCCCGGTTTGCACCTCTCTCTCTCTCTCTCAGCTGCTCACAGCTGCTCTGTCATTTTTTCTTCTTCGTTTTCAGGGACTTTTGACTCTTGTCTACACAGCTACATCTCTCTCTGGTTCCTTCACTGGAGCCGTGCCCTGATGTCCCCCCGCAGCCCCCCCCCCTCATTTTTCTTTATTCCTCTTCACCATCACATCTCCCCCTCTCTCCCATTTCCGCACGTTGCCGCGCTGGGTGCCCGTCGACGTCGCAGGTGGCTCCCGGCCCGGCTCCCCGCTCCTGCGCCCGCGAAGCGAGGGAGAGGAAGAGAGAGAGAGAGGGAGAGAGCGAGAGAGAGACAGAGGGTTATATAAGGTGCGTGGGCACAGTTAGGCCCCAAGGCAGAGAGAGATGAGAGTATAAAAAGCGGTTTGGGTCTTGGTCCTTTTATGTTGCCGTGCTGCGGCAGCGCACAGAAGATGCCCCTGGAGATGGGCCACCGACGAGGGGGAGGAGACCCCCCCATCTCCGGGCCCTCGAGGAGTCCTGGGGGTTTCTGTGGCCCGGCACGGGGGTCCTTCATTTGCCCCATATTTTCTAGTTTTTATTAGTCCGCCACCCTCCACACTTTTTTATCGTTATTCCTTTTTCTACGGAATGCATGCCCCACAAGGGCGCTCCGCTGGGGGGGCCAGGGGGCCGGGGGGTGCCCTCGCGGGTCGGCATCCAACGCCCTTAACTCCGAAATGCACCCTCGACCTTTTCGCCGACGCTCTAATGAGCTGCTGTCTGCTCAGGCTCCCAGTGACCTTTCTGCTGTGCTCCTGCCCACTTGTTGTCACTGGTCCCAGTCTCCCAACCCCCCCCCCATTCATAATGAAAGAAATGCCCCTCAGAACCTGCCGTACCAGGTGGGGTAGGACCACGTCTCGCACTCAGCTTGGAGGAATGCAGAGTCGGGGAGGTTTAGCAGGAGTGCAGTGTTCCTTTATGATTTTTGCTCAGGCAGCTGGAGTAGCCTTGGGGTCCTTATGAGTGGGCAGCTTTGCTCATCCTGGGCGTTTGCGGCATAAGAAATGCCGATCATCAGTAGGTCATGTCTCATTTGAAAGGTTTTATTTCAGTGGAAGAACCGTTAATAACAACGGGAATAGTTCTTAATTACAAGGAAGCCTAATTGGGCAGCCAACACCATCCTATTCACTTCTGTTACTTCTCTGCTGACTGACAGCCCACAGGAAAGCTGCTAGCCCCCCCCTCCCCCCCGCTAGGGCAGTTTAGATTTCACCTGAGTCGTATCTGTAAGAGAACCTCACTCAAACATCTAACAGCTGTTCCATTCAGGATGAAATACAGAAAAGAACCTCATGTTTGGTGGGGGGGGCAGAGTTATTTTCAGGTTATTGTTTCATACTGAACCTCCATCTTTGTGGAATTTGTTATTCTGTGGGGTGGGGAGAGGGTGCTCCATTGCTCAGGAGCATTCCCCCTATTGCTGGGCAGCTGTTGCCCCCTCACTTGAAGGTTCCTTTAAGACTATGAAACTAAGAAAATAAAAAAAATTCTTAGCAGGATGGGTGGAATGCTTTCCGGGAACGCTGCACCACAGGGATCCAGCAGGTCAGGCAATATCGGAACAGTACGGAGGAGACAACTCTTGGGTTTGCTGAAGAAATAGGTTTTTTCGTGATTGGTCCACATTTATGGAATCACTGTAAGTGCACCATAATTCAGTGAGATGTCTGGCACAGCCAAGGGGTGGTGGTGGTGGGGGGGGGGGTTACCCACAATGCACAGCTTTCTCTGTGCCTGGGCCACCACACCTGCAAGATATCTGAGGAAATCAAGAGGGATTTTGATTTTTCAAAGGTGCAGGACGAAACTTCAGCTGCATTCAGAGGGATGAAAATGACGTGGGCTGGATTTCATGTGAATCAGGGAAGGGATTAGGGAGGTTTTCCAGTTTAGCCAATGACTGGTTTATCTACTTTCTGCTACTTTTTTTTTGAAGAAAATCTCTGGGTGACATTATGTTAAAACATCCTTTGAAAAATGGTAAGCTGTAGTGATTGGCCACACAGAATCACCTGATCAGGGTCACATGATGGCATAGCTTGCCCACTGTGGTGAGAGAGCTGTTCCCTGGTCGCTGCTTACATGCTGCTGTGTGCGTTTGTTTCTGTTTCCTGCGGGTGTGTGTACACATCGGCCTGGGGATGGGGCTCTGTCCAGTGCCATGACATCTTGTCACATGACATAACAACAAGCCCAATGGACCAATGAGCGCCTGTGAGGCTTCAGAAATTTTTCAGTTATTTCCTACGCACTTCGGATTGGATCGCACAATTATGAGCAGGACTGTCAGTGAAAAGGAGGCTGTTCCTGAAGGTGCCATCGCAGCCAGTCGGGACCGATCCTTTCCTTGTTGGGTTCTGTCACGCCCACGGGCCGTTCGGTACCTTGGAAAAGAATCTGATCCGGACGCATCACCGTGGGTGACTCGACCAGGAATCGGGGCGAGTGTGCCAAACCGGGCTGTGTGAAGTGGAACAGGGCCGTGTCCAAACCCGGCAAGACCAGATTTGCCTTCCCGGGAATTGCAAACCGGTTCAGCGGCCATGAAAGCCCCATAGCAGCACCCCTGGCGGCCCTGCCGCCTCCCCCACATGCCCCCCGCAGGCGTGGCGGTCCATAGGGGGTTCCTCGTTACCACAGTTAGCCGCGTCTTCGGGGCCCCCAGCCCAGAGAAGCCCGTTTAGGCGACACGCTGCCCACCATGCGAGGCACAGCCGTCCCCAGCCGGCATCCCCCGGAATCTCAGCCAGTCAGTCTCCTGTCCTGCGGCCGTTAGTGGGCCAGACCGCACTCCCACCAGAGCCTCTGGCACACGACGGGCCATAGGAAGACCCAGAATAATTAGCGGCCTGGGAACACGGGCCGTAGGAATACCCGGAATAATATACCAGCATGGGGACACTGCGAAGCTTACGCTGTTTATATACGGAGATGGCATGTAACTATACCCAGTACATTCATTCTAAGTTAAGCACGATAACCCACAAGTTGCTGTTAACTAGCCGTTCTCTGGGTCATATTTCAGCCACTTCCGAGCCACACAGTTTAGATCCTGGTTCTGGATCTTTTTTTCCTCAAATCATGGACGGGCCTTGGCGTGCAGCCCGTCAGGCTGGGTGAAGGCAGGTAAAGGGTGTCTCAAGAAGGAATCTCTGGCAGAGGGACACTGGGCTCAGGCCCCTGCCCAGAAGGACATCACAGGCTTCCAGAAACTTCCCACAGAGGGCTCTAGCATGTGCTGTCATGCCCGGACAGTCTCCTAACCTTACGGGAACACGCCACACCCCGTGACTTGGTTCCAATCCTCTGGGGGTGTCATAAAGCATCCTTTGACTAGCATCTGTCCGAAAGCTCAGAAGAATCCTGCCTCGGCACCCCCCCACACCCGCTGTTTGCTTTCCCGGTGCCAGTCTGCTTTCATTTCCTGCCGTCTGTCCGTCGTATCACGCTGATTGCGTCAGCTCTGTTGCTTCATTACGCTTTCACTTTTGCGCTGGCTGAGATCGCAGGTCTTGTCTATGTGAGGTCTTTGTTTACCCCCCATAGTCGTGCCTGTGAGGGACCCTTTTGGGGGCACGAGTGAGAGCAGCAACAGAGCCAAGAGAAATGCTGGAACCCCCCCCCCCCCCCCCCAAAAGAGGGGATATCTCAGGATTTATTTTTCAAATCGTGCTCTACGGCAGATTAAACTTTCCTGGGATCTCAGAGAAAAGGACGGCAGGCGGGTGGTTGGCCGTCTCTCGTCAAGCTATATGGCACTCAGAGCGGAGGTACAAGCTGTGTGAATGCAGAGTGATTCACTGTGCCAGCGCCCATGTGCCACAGGTCTGCCGAGCAGGCCTTTCCACTGCCACCGTGGCTCCAGAATGTTCTCCAGGTCAGAGGCCGCCAGCCTCACCTCCGGCTCCAAAGTCAGCCACGGATTGACCAGAGCCAAGTGTTTTCGGGGTCCTAAATGCTCCCGTTCTGTCCCTTAAAGGCCAGTGTGGAAGGTTCTGAGGTTAACAGGATTCGTGATGGGTCCGTTTAGTGAGGCGGACTACAAGTGTCCTGACGCAGCGGTGAAGGTATTCTAATTACACGCCTCAGCCCTGTAATCTGCTCTACTGTTTGCCTCAGCTTGTTTGCCTCTGTGTGTGTGTGTGTGTGTGTGTGTGTGTGTGTGTGTGTGTGTGTGTGTGTGTGTGTGTGTGTGTGTGTGTG
>JAABNY020000025.1:21300986-21313437 GCA_015164015.2 Brevimyrus niger | reverse complement strand
GTGTGTGTGTGTGTGTGTGTGTGTGTGTGTGTGTGTGTGCGCGCGCGCGCGCGCGTGCGCGTGTGCGTGCGTGCATGTGTGGGTCTGTCTGTCTGTCTGTCTGTGTCTTTGTGTCTGTCTGCTTATGTCTGTGTGTTTATGTGTCATCTTAGTGAGCCAGTCTTCCTGATCTTTGGCCTAAGGCCTCTTGATGTTTCTGTCTGTTTGTCTGTCTCTTTCTGTATTTGTGTGTGTGTGTGTGTGTGTGTGTGTGTGTGTGTGTGTGTGCACACGCACATGCCTCCGCAGGCTGCAGCTCCCTCCAGGTGTGTGAACCGTTCCAAGATCAAAGTCTTCCCCACCTTGAGAACCGCACCTTGCGGTCACTGGAGGTTTCCACGCGGTGTGTAGCCTGATGTCAGCTCCCCGGACACCCCCCCACCTGTCCCACTGGTGCTCGGGTCCGGCGGGAACTGCTGTGCTCAGGGCAGGGTGGAGCAGAACGGGGTGTGCCAGGCTTTCGCACGGCATGGAGCAGAGCACAGCAGCCTGCTTCAGCCTCGTACCCAGTGTTGTCATGCCTGTGTTTGTGTGTGCGTGTGCGCGTGCACGCGTGTGTGCCTGCGCGCCACTGGTGAGCATGTGTGCTGTATGTTGCGTGACAGCAGTATGGTTTGGCGCACCGCGTCCTGCCCCTGGGGCAAAGGTGACCTGCCCTGCCTTAGTGCCCCCACCCTCTTGCCAGCATGCCCCCGAGCTACCTACCTCCCTCCCTCCCCACCAAAGCTCAGACATTCACCTACACCATGCGAATAGCCTCTCTCTGCCCCCCCAGGCCATGTTTGAGACACTGCATGCCAGATTCGTTCTCGCCCCCACCTACCTTGAGCTGCCTCTGTCGCTGCCTGTTGGAGAAAGAATTAATTTCACCTTGGTGACGTGCAGGGACTGGATTGTCATGGTTGTAGCAGCAAATGTGTAGGGGGATCTTTAGACATCCAGTTTTTTTGTTTTTATTTCTTTCACAATTCAAAAGCTGAGCCTTGAGTTTTTCCTACATTGCATCACCTACCATTTGTTATCATCTTCTGCTTCAGTGCCCTGGGAGGGTCCTCCGCACTACATATCCCAGCATTCCCCAGCGGTGGCTGCCTCATCGACTATGTACCACAAGTGTGCCAGCTGCTCACGAGCAAGGTAAGGTCGACGGTGTAATTAGCACCCCCGACGGCATGTTCGTCATACCGCCCCATGGACTTTGTGACACAGATTATGAGTCGCCGATGACTGTAGTATCAAATGCTATTAGTTGGACTAATTTTGAGGGAAGCAGGTACCATAGTAGCTGAGATCCCAGGCTTGTTGGCTAATTGGCAAATGGTTATAATTACTGCACTTAATGATTGTTTTTCAGCACGATGATTTAGACTTGGCTGGGTACTTTGCTCAGTGTTTCACAGCTCCTCCGGGGACTGAGCTGGAATCCTTCAGATTATCGACCCCTGTCAGTCAGAGATGGGCCCAGGGCCTCTGCAGGGTCTTAGTGACTGTGACTACTCACATATCCTTTTAATAACATATAGTAAAACGGGAGCTGTGTGTGTTTGCATCAATCATATTTGAGGACCAAAATGTTCACAAAGTGTGGTAAAACCTGAAACTTCCTTACTTTTTAGGGCTGGGTTGGGGTTAAGTATGTCATCACTGGGATTAGGGGTTTTCCTATAAAAAAAAAAAAAAAGGTCCCCATTTAGATAGGTACGTGCGTGCGTGTGTGTGTGTGTGTGTGTGGGCTAGTCTCTTGGACCTCTCCCTGCTAGCGTTCCTCAACAGCACTCCCGCAACACCAGTATGGAGCATCTTCTGCCCTGATGTCATCAGTAGGGCTATAAAGCATTCACACAGGAATCCCACTGGGGCCAGCATTCCCAGTCCAGCCCAGTCACCCCTACTTCACCCCCCTCCCCTTCCTGGCCAGCGTGGTGCTTTCCAGTCAGCCGCTCCCACCCTTGGTGACTAAATACCAAGTTCTGTGTAACTATGTCACACCCCCCCCCCCCATCTCCAGGCAGCATAAGCAAGTCACCCACAGGCCTTCAGAAAAATAAATAATAAAGCAGCCGTACGCTTCTTAGCCATGGGGGTGGGGGGTGCCAACAGCTTGACCAATCAGAGCCACTTGGATTGGTTGATCTGGCATGCAGACTCCAGTGTCAGTCAGCCCATAAAGCTATGTGTTTCCCTGGGTAGCTGGCTTACGCTCCTACCCTTTAGTTGCCCTGTGTGAATTAAACGGGATTACACTCCTACCCACAGCAGAAAAACACAAGTGTGACTGAGTAATGGATTTGATTCTTCCAGGCGATGGGGGTGTCATTTTGTGATAACGCGTGTCGATAAAGGCGAGAGTAAAGCCCTGCAAGTCAGTCACATGCCCTGTGGTTCGGAGGCCTTGAATGTGACAGAATCTGCAATCTTTCCCCTATTTTGCCCTGTGACATGGGGTCAGGGGTCATGTGATCTGTAGTCATGTGACCCCACAAGTGTCAGTCTATTTGTAGACCTGGCTGATGTTGCTTTATGTCAGTGCCTGGTATCTGTCAGGCGGGATCGGTAAACGAGGAAGCTGGCGGAGGTAAACCTGCCCTGTGTCCCACTCTGAGGGGGCCCTGTCAGCGGGCCCCGTGTCCCACTCTCAGGGGGCCCTGTCGGCGGGGCCTCATTCCCCAGGAGTCAGCTGGATAGAGACCCTGCCAGCTTGCGAGGGGAGCTTGTGCTCTGAGAGTGGCTGCCCGCTCCACTCCACTCCGGCCAGGACACACGCAGAGTGCGGCTGACTCTCACACCTTATCCCGCCACCTTCTCCACCTATCCGCTTATTTTTGTCTTGTTCCCGGCACGACTCTCGTGTCCCATTCGTCATTCACTCAGTCCCTCCCCCTTGCCCCTTGGGGGGCGGCCTTATGAGCAGGTTACCCGTGGGGGCTGCGCCCGATGACCTGGACAGCCGCATAAACAAAACAGACTGCATTCTTGTCTTTCACCAACGAGGTCACCAGAAGCGCCCCTAACACTGCAGTTTGACCTCGTGTAAGAATCAGCGCCGACCCCACTTCCCACCTCAGACGGCCCTGGGAGGGGCTTTGAATGAGTCTGGCAGCCCCCTGTAGCGTCATTAGGTGGGGGTCCCCAGAGTCACATGTCCTCTAGATTACTGACGGTCCCCGTATTCCTTCATACAGCTGTGTCACGTTAGACCTTTCTGTTCCTTACAAGTTCTCATCCCAGGAATGGCAATCGTGCTTGGTTAGGCCACTTTCTCCTGCCGGTGGGGGGTTGTGTGTGGAGCCTGATCTTTGATGCCCTCCCCCCCCCTGCAGGTGCAGTATGTTATCCAGGGCTACCACAAGAGGAGGGAATACATAGCCGCATTCCTTAGCCACTTTGGCATGTGAGTCCGCCGCAGCATGTGTGGGTGTGTTTCCTGTGAGCGTTAATAACACGCTGCTTTCAGAAGCTCTGTGTGGGTGTGTGTGTCAAGTGGCTGGTAACGACTGGTTCAGTCCAATGCGTGGCTTTGCGTGCCGTACACCCATGGGGGTGCGTCAGGTGACCGCTAATAATGGTGTGCTTCTGCGAGGTTGCGTGTCCCAAGCGTGCTCCACTCTTCACTGTGTGTGTGTGTGTGTGTGTGCGTGTGTGTGTGTGTGTGTACGCTTGTGCTTCCAGGGGCGTCGTAGAGTATGATGCCGAGGGCTTCACCAAACTCACTCTCCTGCTGATGTGGAAGGAGTTCTGCTTCCTGGTGCACGGTGAGTTGCAAGCGCAAGCAAGCACACATGCAGTCCCACCCGCGCATTCCTCAGACACCCTCCCACGCTGTGCAAACAGCCAGCGAGGGTCTCGACCCCTCCTGTTTCCCTCGAACGCTTTTACAGTCCTCGTCCCCCAGCGGGTGTGTGTGTGTGTGTGCGCGCGCGCGCATGTACGTACGTGCGTGCGGGTGTGTGTGTGTATGTGTGTGTTTGCACACTCCGTAACCCGCAGGGTAAACATGTCAGAGCCTCCAGCTGTTTGCCTTTGCCCCAGATCCCACCATCAAGCTGATTGCTGTTCACGAGGCCCACGCTGGGACTCACTCGTTGCCATGGTGAGCGATGAGGGTGAGGCGGCCAAGTCCGCGGCAGTAAAGCGGGCCCTTGCCTGGCACAGCTGTCTGCCCTCCAAATGCCCGTTTTTTTTTTTCTCTTGATGGCACAGTGCTGCTGCTAAAAGTCAGGCTGCTCACAGGTGGCTGCTGTTCGCTGCTCCCGCGGTCCAGCGGGCTTGCCAGACCCACCTTGCTCCCGCAAGTTTTGGGGGAGCACAGTTAAATAAACCCCCGATAACTAAATCACCAGCTGAGGAAACCCTCTGTCCAAGTCATATATTCTGTGAAGTTGTGAGAGTACATGAAAACCAGCACAGGACCTTAGGACCAGGGTCATCCTCTCCCAGGTCCTATTACCATGGCAGCTGCCATCCAGGGTTCTTTCAGCGCGGTGTGGCTGTGTTCTGACCGCTGACCCCTCTCTATGTTCGGCATCCTTCCTGGCCCCGCCCCTGCAGTGGACTTGCCCCTGTACTTCCCATGTGACCAGCCAACGCTCACCTTCCAGTCGGTGTACCACTTCACCAGTAGCGGACAGCTCTACTCCCAGGTGCAGAAGTCGTACCCCTATAGTCCTCGCTGGGATGGCAATGAGATGGCCAAGAGAGCCAAGTAAGTTCACCTCATCGCCGCTGTTCAGACCTGAGACTCTTGACTTCCGTAAGATCATTGGTCCATCAACTAAGGCTCCCTATTTTCATTGGTCCATCAACTAAGGCTCCCTGTTTCAGACCTGAGGTCCTGCTACCTCCTCACAGATCACCAGCCTAGACTGCCCTTCCTCATTCAAGTTTCAGTCCTTCCAGGGCCCATATTCCAGAACCAAGCTGAGTTTTGAGTCTCGATCGCTTTCTTGCTACATGGGCTACACAGTGATGGGGACGTCCTTGGCATCAACTCTTAGCTATAACAGAAAATATAAGTCTGCTTTTCTGTTCACACTCCATCATGGAATGGACGTATCTGTTCTGCATCTTTCCCACAATGCATTACTCTGGGTATTGGCCCATAAAAATGCCCTGAAGGGTCAAGGCCTCGCCCAATTGTTGTCAGGTCAGACTGCCCATGGTGCGAGAACAGAACAGCCAGTCCTAAGCCTTGTTTGCAAAACGCCCTGGTCCCCTTTGTTTCCCAAGATCTTACGTTGTCTTACGATATATTTTTTTTATTACTGTTTTTTTTGTGTGCAGGACATGAGGGTACATACTGAACCCTCTATCTCGTTCACTCTCTACCTCCCTCTCCCTTTCTCTCTCTCTATAGAGCCTACTTCAAGAGCTTTATTCCACAGTTCCAGGAGGGCGCCTTTGCCAATGGGAAGCTGTAGGATGCAGCCGTCAGTGTGAGCTAGAATCTGTTTGATGAACACCGTCCAGACAGTGCATTAGGGAGAGGCCCTCTCTGTGTGTGTCTGTGTGCGTGTACAAGTGTCTGTTTATCACTGATGGTTACTGCGACCATGTTGAGCTCAAGGGTTTATCTTTTGTTTGTCTTCAGCTTTTTCTGTGTAAATGGTCTCAAGTCGTCCTGCTCATCGCTAAAAGGCCTGTATGGTCACGCCACCATCTCAACCAAGTGAATCTGTACAATCCTTCCCAATAAAAGAGTCTGATCCTTTGTACCCCAGAGTATGTCGTGGGGTGGGGCAGGACGGGGTGGTTCCACAGCGGCCCATGTTTTCATTGGCTTCACTGGAGGGTTTTGTTGCAACATTGTCAAACCGTGGCGTGGGGCCCGACGCTTCCGGAAAACTCCGGCGCCGTGGAAGAACGTGGGACGTGCTCCATTTGTGCCCTGAGCTATCTTCACTCGCTCTCCCCCTGGATGCCTCGGGGTTCCTATGGCTACGGCGCACTCCCAACCAATCAGAGGACTTTGAGCGCCCGATGCCAGTCATCGCTCGGAGATGCCGCAGTTAGATTAGGTGTCATCGCTGAGTCACTGGTCAACACAGTGAATCCCTGTTGGGTCCCCGTCACAGATCCAGACGTCTGCGGTGACTTCAGAGGCTGTCCGCCAGGTCTTGCAGTTTCGGGGCGCCTGCCAAACCGGGAGCTTCCCCGTTCTCCACGTTCGCAGCCAAACTCACGCCGCCCCCCCCCCCACCCCCCCACACCCACCCGGCTTGCAAGCAAACGACATTTCATCTGAGCAAAACAAAGGAACCACGGCCCTCTGCATTAAAAGCACCTTCAAGTTTCCACCTGCCCGATCGCCCAGCCTGGGGTGGGGTGGGGGGGGGTGGGTTTCTCTGCATTTACTTCATAAAATTCGAGCCGTTCAGAGTCGGACCGTGTGAAACCATTGGATGTCAGGCTCACCGTTAGAAAATGAGCTTGTTTGCTTCCCTCCAGATGTACTTCAAGGTGAATTAAGAGCAGAGTGCTGCCGTCAGGACAGAACCGGCCTTGCGGGAAGGGGGGGGCGGGGTACACCCGGGACCTTAGCTACTCCTCCGCACAGCCGGTCCTGTCACAGCGTGAGGGGAACAGTCAGAGTGTCAGAACGTACTGTGGCGGCTTTGCTGCTGGGAGGATTAGCGCGTAGCCCTGTGGCTTCATGTGTAGGGAAGCTATTGTTGTTTACGTCAGGCCTTGATGGCGTCGCTCTATTTATACATGTGTGTGTGTGTTTGTAAATATAAATACAGATACACACCCACAGGTGTGCTCCGAATGGAGATTACAGGAGGATTGCGTGTTCGTCAGCGACAGCGTGTATGTAGTGCAGAGCGGGGGAGGAAGAGAGAGAGAGAGAGAGAGAAAGTGCGAGTGTGTGGGGCAGAGGGGGAAAGGGTGCATGCATGTGTGTATGCTTGTTTTCGTTAATAAACGTAAGGGTCATTGTCAGGGGTCTGTCACAGCCCAAGGGCTTGTCCTCTGCTATATTTATTGTTTGTAATGCTGGAGCTGTCATGTTTAATTGGGAACTATAGGGCGAATGTATTTAGGCCATTTAAAAACATCAAGTCTTTTAATAAAATGATTAAAAGCACGACTCTTTTTGTCTTTTTACCCTCCTTTTTCTCTTCTTTGCTTCCTGAGTTTAACATACTGAGCCCAGCATCCACTTATGTTTACACACAGTTGCCATATCCGTACAGCTTTGAAGAACAAGTCAATAATTTTCTTGAGTACCTGATGCAATTTGCCATTGTATTCCGTGGCTTAACGTGATGTTTACCTCTGAACGATGGTTTAATGTGATGATGTGCATGAAGTCGTCTGTCTCGCCTCTGTTGGCCTTGTCCTAGAGCTTTGTGAGAATGGTGCCTTTCCTGGTGGTAAAAACCAAAGTTTTCTATAGGGGTAGCTGGTGCCGGGTCTCAGTCATACCAGCCAGGCCACCTCCATGAACCCCGCAAGAAATCAGTAAAGCTGTAGATGAACTTTGTCCTTGACTTAATGTTCCGGAGTGCTAAAAGCACATTGGCATGAGAGCAGGTGAAGGCGCCTCTCTTACGGGGAAAACGCGCTCGTCAGTAGAGAAGCTCAGGCTGCCTTCCGAAGCCTCTTTTTTGTTTTTTTAGCTTCTGAATCTCGTAGGGTGTTGACCACAGTCTTTGGCCCTCCAAGTTTAGGCTAATCTTTTAAAAACCTCTAATCCTGTTACATCTTAGTGATCTTCACAGTTAGTTCATAACAGTAATTACGGACTGCTGGAAAGCAATAATTAAGCCAGGTTTTTTGATGCGATAGAGGCAGAGGTGTCGCTAGTGAACTAAACTAAGCTGACCACAGTTCACAAGAGGAGATTTTCAGCAGTACCTGCTAGTTTAAGTTGTTATTGGCCTACTTAACTAATGGTAATCAGTTACTTGACACCCCCTCCTATAGACTAACCTATAAGACAGGAGTTTGACATCGGCATTCTTTTGCTGACCGCAAGTACTTTTCATCACTCCAGAAGCCACATGTCCTGGACCTGGGTGTTTACAGCTGGTTCTGCGGCTCCATTTGCCACTGAGCTCGTATAAAGCCTTCTTGGCACGTCCAGTGGGTACGATCCTCCAAACGACTCTGTCTTCTTTCGTTGGAAAAGGGAAGAGCGACAAAAACAGGGCAAAGCGTTGGTGGAAACGTGTGAAAGATGTGAGGCAGTGCCAGGTTTTGAAAAGGAATACATCTGGATGGCATATCTTCAGCTGTCAGTTCCTCGAGTCGTTCCTTCAGGGACATTTTACTTGGATATCAAAATTCACAAGGGATGACTTTCCGAGCTACTTCTCAGGATAATCTCCCTTGAGGTAAGTCATCTTCAGTGCAAAGAGAGGGGAAAGACTTTTTTAAAAAAAAAAACAGCAACAAAGTTGATGGATCTTTGCGAGAGTTGGAATCCATTGAGGGCATTAACATCATGAAGGCTTTGGCTTCTAACTGGAGCAGAGGACGCACTCGAAGTCATCCTGGCATTCCGGATCACTGACTGTCCCGAGAGGCTCCAACCAGACGGGAGCGGGCAGGCGGAAGACGGCCTTCCCCATCTCTTGTTTACTTTCCCTCTTCGTTGCTCCAAAATCCTAAGCTGTCAACCTCACCCCGTTTTATTTGTCACTTTTCCTGCGTGGATTTGGCTCCTTGCAGATGAGGAGATGGAAATAACGAAGCCGAAGAAGAAGCGGAACATCACTTCCGCCACGAGTTGTCCGTTGTACCTCAACAAAAGAAACAAAATGCAGGGAGAGCCAGAAGAGGGATGGCTCTGTGTGCAGTGGGGGGTGGAAGGTCAGCGGAGGGAGCAGCCTTCGGCACACTTGGCCTTTTAACGCCAGTGTTGGTGCAGATGACAGGCTGAGACGCTTAGCTAATTTTGGCTAGAACTTGTTCCTCTTCAAACTTTTCATTTGATCCAAGATCATTTTTTTGTGGGGGGGGCAGGCAGTAGATGAAAACTACCAAACTGCCATTTCTTGTGCTCCACAACCAAGCTTAGTTGATATATTCTTCTGTTATGTCTGAGCACTGGCAAAAAAGCTGATATTTTTAATAAACTGCAGCATGCCAATTGTTATTTGCTAATTACTCCCGTCTTGCTGTAGATGGAAACAGACACTAATCCCATCAAAGTCTTCCCCGCCACTGCATCCACATGTAAGTTTCCCTGTTTCCCTCCACTATTGTTTGTTACATTTTGGAGATTTATTTCTGTTGAGATTCAATAAAACAATATCTGTTTGACTATGCCAATGCTCTCCACCACCATCCCCCAGAGTGAGCTTTGATGATCGATACAAAAAGAGAGTCATACACAACCCCCATGGCCTTGAAAGAAGAAAGCAAAATGCAGGAACTATCTGTTTAAACCCGTCAAGGGATTTTGCAGAAATATCCCTTAGGTGTTTCAGTGTTGGCACTGCTTATGTGCCTTCATTCGTGTTTAAGGAGGGGTGGGGGGTGGTTGTCAAACTTGGGTTGCATTAAGAAGCAGAGTTCCGTATTGTTCTTCTCGAAATTTAATGACATTAAAGAGTCATCTGACGGTCACATATTGGTCGGTTGGTTGACTGTGTTGACATCATAAAGAGCGGCATGGCAGCCATTTCCGGAGGCTGTGTGACCCATAAGGCAGTAGACCGATTCGATGAAGGTCATCCTTGTTCTTTGTGGAATTGATTCATGTCCCTGTGACCTGGAAGGCGGCGGAGCCGCGGGTTCTGTGTCATTACAGGCTCTGTGCCCCCCAAGGATCCCACCCAAGGACCTGTCACTCCTGATCGCACACCTCTGCATCTCCCACTGTCAGGTTGAATGACAGCCCAGGTTCAAGTGGGCAGGTGGCTGAGACGTGACTGAATGTGACAGGGTCACAGGATGCAGCAGTATGGGGCTCCTCACACAAGCTGAGGTTTTGGACTTTTAGATGAGCTCTGTGCCTGTCTTGGGGCAGGCAGGGGGGTGCATGCACTGGCATTAGAGTTCCCTCGTGCTCTGAAAGGGAAGGGGGGTGTTGTTTTTTGTTTGGATCTACCCCAAAACAAGAATCAGCTTGAGATGACGTAGGTGGAATAAAACATTATCAGGATTTGCTTGTTCAGAAGACACCCCAAACCAGGGGGCTTTATCACGCTCAGTACTTCAAGGCATTCTGGGACATATTTTCTATAAACAGATCCTATGGGAAGCAGGACCACACAAGCTCAACTGGGCAGGAAACGGAAGCATCCAAAACGCATGCTTGCCCTGTGATATTTTCTCCAGTTTTCAAGATTTATGTTTTGCCGTTCGTGTGGCAGGGCATTGAAAAAGGGAAGAGGCAGTCTTCCTCATTTCTCTGAGCAGCCTAGACTGTGTCAGCGAAAGGCTGAAGGTTCCCTGGGCGCTGATCCCGGCCTATGAGGTCACATCTCCGGGGACAGGGCAGTGTCTTGGCTGGGGGGGCACAAACCCCCCTTAGCAACCTAATTCAATTTTTCACTTTTACAAACTCACATTAGGTCTTCATCCAGCTGGAAGAAAAACACACCGCAAGTTAAGACCTCGGGGAAAGAGCCCCACCCCCCCATCATCATATTCTGCGTGTCTCTGGTCGCCGACAGTGTTTGCGAAGGTCACAACCAGCTTGGGTTCTTCTAGACCAGTGTTTCCCAATCCAGAAATCGGGGACCTGCAGACAGTCCATGTCTTTTGCAAACATGTGGACTGTCTGGGAGGGAGCAAAAACGTGGATCGTCTGTGGGTCCCCAAGGACCGGATTGGGAAATGCTGATCTAGACGTCTAGATTCTGGGCAATTCCAGGACCTCACATGAAAGACCAGGGAACTACAAAACAGAATAACTACAAACCCGACTTACGGTTGCAGGCACCAGCCACCAGCCCCAGTGAGATGTCCTTACCGCATTCGTGGTGCTACCACGTGGGCAGGGACGGACCAGCTTCTTTGGGGGCCCCAGACTGACATGGGTAGGGGGCCCCCAAGTGGCCATTTGAACATTTTTTTTTGAGCCAAAAGACAAAAAAACAATGAACCACCAATAATATAGTAATCAAAGCGGGGGGTTACTGGCCGTACAGCTTACTGATTGGGGTGGGGGCAGGAGTGTTGCCGGTAAAATTCGTCAATCAATGTGAGGGGGCAGATCGATTGGGCTAATTTAAGATGCATTATTATAGATTATAAAATTTTAACCAATTGTTCTACAAAAGGTTTGAAGTGGACATTTTAGCTATGTGTTTTGTTACCAGAAAAAACCAGCAGGGGGCACCCTGCAGTGTTTGCCCTTGCATGTGGGGTTGGGGGTGTCATTAGCTCACAGTTTTGTTTCTGGTGTACGCCGCTGCCCCGTGGGCTCCCTCTGACCTCAGTGCAGGACACTTTCTCTCCTCCATCTCACTTTCTCTGCCTCTCTTCATCGCTTTGCTCTCACCCATCTTTCTTTTTTTCCCCAGTTCCTACCGCAACCTCATCTAGCGATCGTTGCTTAATTTTGATCACGGATATACAATTATCTCAGACGTGTACAGTGAACTTTAGGCTTTTACTTATGGTATAGCATGACATGTCCCGTCCTTTGCCACTGCAATCCAGCAAGGCTGCACTGAAGACATGAACGCAGGCACACACATAAAGAGAAAAACATGCCTTTTTCAGGCCAACGAACACTTTCCTCTGTGGTTTCGATTAAAGAGGGCTTTTGTTTTGATCAGATCTGCGTCTCCAGACAAAACAGGAGGGGAAACAGCAAACGCATCACTGTCTGTTTACGGGAAAAGCACCGCCACACCGCTCTCCTCCCGGTTCTCTTTCTCTGCCTCCCTCTCTTTCCTTTGTTTCTTCGATGCTGGATGTTTGTTCACTTCTTCCACCGTGCCGTGCTTTCTGCCCCCCCTCCCCCCACTTACATTTCCTCTCCTTTGTTTTTGTACCCTAGCCGCAGTGTTCCGCTTCGCTCTTGTGGGCCATACCTTTAAGTGAAGGGCTGGTGACGCACTTCCTTCCATTTGAGCAGGAACAGATACAAAGCACTGACACCAGGAACTTATGGCCAAAACCATGCTCAAGCCTTGGGGTGGGAGAGCTGTGGGGGGTCTATTGAGGTGGGCGGGCGATCTTATTAATGCCACGGGCCTCTCCAACCATCAGGGAACAAGCCACTCTTTTCAGTCTTATGAAGTCAACCAGTTTTGATGAAGCCTCAGTCATTTCACGAGCTAAGTGATGGAACACTCTGGGTCAGGCCGTGGGGCAGGTTTTGGCGTGGTGGACTGGGCTCCATTACATCACGGCGTCATTAGGGGGCTCCACAGCACAGCTTCCCCCCCCCCCCCCCCCCCCCAAAAACAGACAAAAAAAAAGAAAAAAAAAAAGAAAGACGACCCAAGCT
>JAABNY020000025.1:21259558-21281605 GCA_015164015.2 Brevimyrus niger | reverse complement strand
TTGTGGATGGGATGTCAGGTTCTCTGTGCAGGATTGTTTGTGGATGGGATGTCAGGTTCTCTGTGCAGGATTGTTTGTGGATGGGATGTCAGGTTCTCTGTGCAGGATTGTTTGCCTCAAAAGTATGAGATGCTGTTTTTTTGTTACAAGAACCTTCACTGAACCTGGAGAGGAACCTTCATCTGAAATGAAAGGCAGACCGCTCCCCCCCTGGCCGTCTCTGCTGGGTGTGTAAACCCAATGTGTCCCCATTTGTGTATGTAGCCAAACTGGGGACTGTTTCAGGGAACAAACCCCAGAGTTCCTTGTCATTCCACAGTTAGCGATAAAGCATTCTGCTACAGGACCCCTATATTGTGGAATGGTTTACAAGCTCATGTCTGAGATTCAGCATTGGTCTCGGTCTTTAAATCTTGACTGAAAGCTTATTGCTTCAGCTTGGCTTCCCCATAACATAACACACATACACTATAGCTGCTGGTGCTGCTGTATATCCCATTTTATCTACTGTGCTGATCCATTAATGTGTCTATGTGTGTTCTGACCCCCCCCCCTCCTATAGAGGGGTAACATTATGGATGTGACCTACAAACTGGGTGCAGATGTCAGTCTGCCACCATATACAGGCCAGTGTGTGGGGAACCAATTCATTGATGGACTTTGCCTCTGCCCTTGACCACAGTCTACAGCTTGCTTTTACAAGCAAACCCACACGTCCTGTTTCAGTAATGTTAATGTGTCGGGGGCTGGGCAGCCAACTGACCTTGAACCCCCAGAGGTTTTGGTTTCTTTCCTGTTATCTGTCTCTTTCATTTCTTTTATCTTGAGTTATTCTGCATAAATGATGCACAGTAGGAATGTACCGTAACACAACATAAAGCACTTTTGGGTAGACTTGTGAAAGGTGCTATATAAAATATATCGAATTGAATTTTACGGTAGTACAATGGTTGCTGAAGAGGGCTAGGTGCGCCAGTAAGCAGTGACCTCATTATGGTAACAATCAAGTTATATCCCACCCAGCTCTAAGCGATAGCACTATTGATAAACGCCATCTACATCATTGTTCACTTGTGTGTTCTGTGGCACCAATGATCTGTTATATCTGATAAAGTGAGTCGGAGGCAATGGATAGATAAAAAATGATCTGCAACAAGTATAAACAGAACACCCACATCTTACGGTCATAGTGGATTTCGATCCCAAGGCCCAATCAAAAAGCATAGCTGTCATTAAAAGTTACAACTGTTTTCTGTCTCGTAATACACGGTGTACAGGCTTCTTCGGAGTTAATCAAAAACTAGCAGGATTAACTTTTACCACTAATGGCTCGCATATAAAACGGAGAGCTGGGGCATGCACTGAAATTGGCAGAACGTGTTTGTAACGTTGTAGAGCTCCGAGGTTTTTTTTTCCCTCCCCAAAATACATCAGGGGATATTCAAATCAAAACCTTAGTGCTGATTCCAACGTAGACTTATTCGTGGGATTTTTAAACTCGGAGGAACCACATTACCCAGATGCCACTATATTATTGGCCCCTCGCAATTGGCAGACACGCATGTCACCCAGCTCCAGGCAGGCTCTCCGATTGGTAGATGCGCACGTCACTCAGCTCCAGACAGAGACTCTGATTGGCCGGCGAGGTTCTAACTTCTTAGGCGCAGACACCAAGTCCGAAGTCACTTTATTTTTTACTCGTCGGGCGAGTCTGTGGGTTGGTCGAGGTGCTTCGGACGGCATGGTTTCGTACGGCGTGAGGTGCCACCGGATGCTTTTGGGCGGTCGCGCCGAGGCCGGGGCCCTTTCGGCGGGGCTGTTGCGGCGGCGACGGTATTCGAGCGCTACCCCGCCAGCCCCGGAGCCGAGCGCGGCCGCAGCATCCGTAGCTGCCCCCGATCAGGTAAACGCAGGTGTCTCTCCCTAACTCACCGCACAAAACGACCGTATGTCGACCGTAAGTGCTTCCTAAATCTCTGCGTACTTTAGGCATAGTCCCCTCCTTTTGCCTGAACTCCAGTTAAAGTGGTATATTGCACCGCGCCCTCCAGTTAACCAGTAAATAAGACATGGACTTTAAAGTGTGTCGTTATTAAAAAGCATGTTTTAACCAGTAGTCATATTCTGCTGAAATATTGCATAATGCATGTCATACAGCGATGTACTAAAACACGCATGTTCCGAATCGGCACGTTTGCACGGCCGTCCCGGGACTGCAAGCGCCCACCTGCAGGTTAAGCGGGGTATGTGGGTTTACTGGCACGCCTGGTGCACGTCTGATCGGGCGCAAAACTTCAATAGTGGTATTAAACAAGCTTTAAAGAGTAATCTCTGTCTCATGGGAGTAATGCGTGATTCGGTTGAGGTGTTTCACTGTTTGTTAAACAGGGGTAAACCCTCTCGGTGTCACCTAATGCGTAATTTGCAGGTCTACGTATTAAAAATACGGTTTACCTTCAGGCACAATGACCTGTTTTATTTTTCCTGGACTTCCGCATTAGGGCCCTGCTTATGAGTTGAATTTCTGGTAATCTTCCAGAGCTGTGAATGTCAGGCTCCGGGCCCTGATTTATTGAGATTTATGGAGGCTGCCTTTAAGGGTAAATGAATCATAGGGGATCAGCTCACTAGTAGGCAGAAACTTTGCTTCCTGCCTCCTGATTTCTTTGTGTCTTATGCTGACTCAGTCATTCCTAAATGGAGTGATAATTTGGAAGTGACAGAATTCAGGATCAGGGCTCTTAATGTACGTTAAATTATTGTTATGTGGTTGATCAGTTATTGGAGTAGGAGTGTGTGACAGACAGAGTGCAGTGGTGGCATTTACTGCCCCTATAACCAAGAATTCCCCCTCCCTAAACAGTCTCTATACTAAGTATTAATTATCCTTATGTAACAGGTTCTGAAGTTGCATAATCTGTTAACCAGCTAGTAAGCTACAATCTTCTGAGTTTGTATTATAAATAGCTCTCTAGGTATTATTTTTTGGGGGGTGGGGGTGTCCATTGCAACATTGATTGAGGCCCTAGAAATAGGAAACCTGTGTCGTCTGTCTCTGAGTTTATCTGTGTTGTCTCCCTGTCTCTATGTGAGAGAGAGAGAGAAACACCCCCTCTGTTGTGCCCGCAGACTTCGCCCCCCCGCCGGATGCTGCCCTCAGAGACTCTGCCTTTCTCCTCCTTCCTGACGGATGGTTTTGGTCGCAGACACAGCTACCTGCGGATCTCGCTGACGGAGAGGTGTAACCTGAGGTGTAAGTCTGTCAGCCGATTTCCATCGGTTTTTACACAAAGTTATTTGCGTTGCAGTGGGGAAATATCAGCAATAAATAATTGAACTGGAACATGAAAGTATGTAAGTGACATTAAAGTGGGTGATGGGCTCTGATCCTGCGGGGGGCGCTCTCCTGCAGGTCAGTACTGCATGCCTGTGGAGGGGGTGACGTTAACTCCCCGGGCCCAGCTGCTAACCACGCAGGAGGTGCTCAAGCTGGCCCGCCTCTTTGTCCACGAAGGGGTGGAGAAGATCCGGCTGACGGGGGGGGAGCCCCTCATCCGGCCTGACATCCTGGACATCATCGGTGAGCTTTCGGGGGTCCTGCTTTGGCCTCGCTCTCATTCCCCTTTTATTTCTACTTCTGAAGTCGCCGCCCCCTGGTGTTTCTGGGGCTCCTGTACTCGTCAGCGCTGCTCTCTCCTTTGTCTCTCCCTTCCTCTCCTCTTTCTCTGTACTCTCTCATGCTCTCCATCCCCCACTTCTCATTCTTAAGCCTGAAGCCTCAGAGCTTCTGCACCCCCCCCCAGATCAATAAAGACCCTTATCTTCTAATTCTCATAGATTTTTGGGCTGTGATTTTGCATTTGGATGGGACTCGTATGTTTCAAGGTGCACGCCCGCGTTGTGAGAGCCTAGTCAGGATCACGGTTCCTGGATTCTCCGATCCTGCCCCGGAATGGGATCTGGATGGTTTTTCACTTTCTGACAGTCGCACCCTGGGGTGTTACTCTTGCTGCATTGATGCGTACGACTTCAGCTGAACTCTGGGGGGGCTTTTTGGCATCTTTGAGTTTGCTGGTGCTTTTCTCATTCTGACATTTGAAAGCTGCTTCCTCACCTTCCTCCGTCTGCATTCAGCTGAGCTTCGGAAGCTGGAGGGTCTGAAGAGCATCGGCGTCACGACCAATGGCCTGAACCTGGTGAGGCTGCTGCCGGGACTGAGGCAGGTGGGCCTGGATCTGCTCAACGTCAGCCTGGACTCGCTGGTGCCGGCCAAGTTTGAGTTCATTGTGAGACGTAAAGGTGATTTCTGCACTAGGGGGCGCCGTTCTGGGCCTCAAGGGGATGTTTCTCAGCGTTCTTCAGGGGATGTGTGGTTCAGCCAGCCGGGGTGCTGTGCCTGTGATGAGAAGGTTGCTGGTTCGAATCCCATGGTCAGCAGAGTGATTTCACCGTTAGGCTCTAAAGCAGGGGTTTCCTACTCCGGTCCTGGAGAGCTACTATCCAGTAGGTTTTCTGTCCCACTTGGCTTCTGATGAGCCACACCTGTTCCTGGTATTTACCTGAGAGCAGGTTTGGCTCATCAGAAGCCAGGTAGGATAGAAAACCTACTGGACGGCAGTTCTCCAGGACCGGAGTTGGAGACCCCTGCTCTAAAGCGAGGCCCTTAACCCCAGTTGCTCCAGGGACTGTGAGAACCTGCTTTCTGAAAAATATTCTTTGTCGCTTTGGATAAAAGCTTCAACTAACTAATTAAAAATGTAAAAAAAAAAGTGTTAAATGAATTTGCCATTATTTATTCCTTGCTATCAGAGTTTTCACATATTAGTAAATCTTATTTTAAGCACCATCTGTAGCTGGTGAAATGCTGGCATGGTATTCGGGAATATGACAGCGGTGTACCTACCGACTCACGCTGTCACAGCGCCTCCGGCTGCGGTGCCAGGAAGTGCAGTTTGAGGCCAGCCTCCTGTCTGGTTTATTTTTATGTAAACAGCTCCACTGCTCAGTTTGAAAGGATACTTGGAATTTACAGCTTCTGGAATGTTCTTCATGAAACCAATAACTGAGTGAGCTGAGATTCTGTCCCTAAAGGTTCCTGACCCCCGTTTGTATAGGAATCTCTGTATCAAGGTGCTGCAGAGTATGGCTGTGATCAACACCCGTCCCCACAATGCCTGCTTAGGCTGCGAGTTTTTCTGTCTCTGTTCCAGAGATTGTGGGCAACTGAGCTTAATCTCGGCCTTGAATTTCAAAGCGTCCATCTCGGTAGTCGTATGCAGGATTTCTGCTGGAAAACCGCTCTCACATCATGGTGCCGGAACCTCATTCTTCTGGGATTTGGACCGGAATGGTTCCGGTTAGGACCGCACGGCTTCCCCTGGCTTCCGATTGCTCTTGTGTTCGCTGTGTGGGTTCAGATAATTACAGAATCATCATGACCTGAGTTTGAGGGAAACCCTTTTGCTCGTAAGGGGACGGTGGCCTTGTTCCCCGGTTTGCTGGAAGCTCCCCCTGGGGGTTATGCTTCCTCTGCCCACCAAGTCGTCCGCTATGCAAGCTCGGGTGTTCTGCCATGAGTGGCATTCCGACCGCACGCTGAAAAGCACGTAGCCGCGCTCTGACTTCGAAAGAGCCATTCAGTATGAAGAGAACGTCCAGACCGGGACATCAGGTGCTGTGGTGGGCGGCATGATTGGTGCGAACGTCCCTCCGCAGCCTTTGGCTCGGAAATGCGTGACCCTGGCAGCTCAGACAAGGTTAATCAAGCTCCCCTCGCCTTTCCGAAATAGGCCGCCAATCTGGCAATGGAGGCGGAGATGGAGTCGAGGTGGGAAGCTGGGAGCCTCTGATAGGAGCCCGCAGAGAATCTCCGTGGGCTGCAAAATGAGCCGGTTTGACCAGATTCGAGCTGACAGCTTAATTTCTGTCCCAATGCCGCAGGATTCCACAAGGTGAAGGAAGGAATCGACAAGGCCATGGAGATGGGATATAGCCCCCTGAAGGTGAGTCACGCAAGAACGAGCAAAGCAGCTTTGGGGTCTTAGTGTATTGGGGCATGTTTTAATGCTGCATTAAAGTACATTCCTTGATTGGATCCAAGCCTAAAATTTAGATTTTACAGAATCAGATGGTATTAATATCTATGTTCAGTGGCTTCATCTTACTTGGGAAGTCAGAAAGGTGACACTGAAGACATTAATACTTTGATCGGAGTATAGTATTGACGGAGTATAGCTCCTCTTGGATAGTGACAGGTAGGGCACCGCGGAACAGATGGCTGCCACCACCTGCGTGCCGTGGATGCCGGGATATCTGATGCTCAGCTGCGACCTGCATGGCGACGACAGCCGAGACGGAGCGCCACGGGCTCGGTCAGGGAGGCGCGAAATGTCCAGGGGGGGGGGCTTTGCAGTGGCATATTTCCGGAAAATACGTCAGCTTCTCCAGCTGTGCGAATGGTGTGTCCGCTTGCTACGGCTGACCGCAAAGTACACAAAACAGTGACGCATTTTCAGCGACTTTTTTTTGGAAATGTGCTCTGAATACGACGGCGGTGGTGTTCCACACTGCCCTCTGCAGGTCAACTGCGTGGTGATCCGGGGTCTCAATGAAGACGAGCTGGTGGACTTCGTGGCCTGGACTGAAAAGAATCCCCTGGAGGTTCGCTTCATCGAGTACATGCCCTTTGAGGGTGAGTCGCAGGCCGTTCACCTCAGGTGGCCTTCCTGGTTGGTCCATCGTCTGGGTCAAGACTCAAGGCTCCGGTGTCTCACCATCCTAGTGTCTGGTTCTCCAAGACTCTCTGAATCAAATGTCTTCCTCGTAAAAAATTTCCCCACTCCGCAATCATTCCTTTCGACACACGGTCAGTTTTGGGACTCGAGTGTAGTTTTACGTATTGTTTTCACCTGCAGGCAACAAGTGGAACTTCAAGAAGATGGTGAGCTGTCAGGAGATGCTGGATGGGATCCGGCAGAAGTGGCCTGACCTGGAACCGCTGCCTGGAGGACCGGCGGACACAGCCAAGGTTAGCTCCCGTCTGCTAGGTGACCTTGGAGATCCTGTGGACCGTGTGAAAGGTGACCCTCCAGACTGATCCCCTCTCCTGTGTCTCAGATCTTCAGGGTTCCTGGTTTCCAAGGCCGGGTGGGCTTCATCACTTCCATGTCCGACCACTTCTGCGGCTCCTGCAACCGGCTGCGGCTCACGGCGGACGGCAACCTCAAGGTGGCCCCCCCGGCACGTGGCTGACGAGCGCCGTCTGTGCCAACATGTGGGATTATTCACTGAATTCTGCCGTGTGCTCAGGTGTGCCTCTTCGGAAACGCGGAGGTGTCCCTCAGGGACTGTCTGCGGTCAGGAGCTACTGATCAGGAGCTGCTGGAGATCATCGGAGCCGCTGTGGGCAGGAAGAAGCAGCATCACGCAGGTGCGGGTGCGGCGGTGACGTTTGGGGAGCTGGGATGGGGCCAGTTCCACCCTGCCAGTCGAGAATGCAGACTGCTGGGAATCCGGTTTCGACTGGCTTGGGTGACGCCCTCTTAAGGTGTGGCATTATATCTTATACGAGAGCTAATGGAAGAGGACGGAATGATGGAATACCCTAAAGGATGTCGCTGGCCTTCTCAGGATGCCTTGATGTATGGATGAGGGCAAATTGGGACACATACCGGGGGTGGGGAACAGATAACAGGGACAGCACATGATGAATGATTTCTGGGTCATGGCGGCCAAATCCCAATTAGAAAGCTTTCTGCAGAGGTTAAGTTAGTGCCGTGTGTTTGGTCCAGCAAAGTGCAGGATTATTTAATGTTAATTTTTGGTATTTTTATTCTTTCGTTGTATTTTTTTTTTCTTTGTATTGCTAATTTCCTTTCCAGCAAAGTCGTGGAAGCAGGTGGAAAAGCATCTCGCTACACAAGTGCAGTGTATGTTTGTGTATGCGGTACATGAACCGTGAAACTTGGGAATAGGCCCTGAGGGTGTGTACTGGGCAGAGTGCGTCGGGGACAGACAGGGGGGGGGGGGCGTTTAACACCACAAAGGACGGCCGGGAAAATGACCACAGGCCTGAATCTGTACGTCTGTGATCCAGTCTCACCAAGAACTGTGTGATTCTGAAGGCAAAGGGTGAGCCTCCTCATCATCACCTTCCTGATGTTATATTTTTAGGTCTTTGGTGTTCTAATCCATTCCCTGCCCATATTAGTCTTCTAGAACTCTCCACTGATGTGTCTGGTCTTATACAGTCTCTGTGTTGTGTTCCGCAGGAATGTTCAGCATCTCCCAGATGAAGAACCGGCCGATGGTCCTGATTGGTGGGTGATGCAGTACGTACCCTGCTTACCCAGCATGCAGTTGGACGTGCCATTCGGTCACTCAGTGACTCGACAGGGTTCCCTAAAATATCACAATCCAAACCTACTCCTTTTCCCTCAGATACTGCTTCATCAAGGCCTCCTTCCTCCTCACCCCCCATCCCCTCTCTGCAGTTTCTGAACCCACTCTTTCACCTCCTAAATGCAGTATCCCCCAAGCCCACTCCCTTCCTGAGACTGTACCACTCCCTCCGTGGGGGTCACTCCGGCAGCAGAAACACATGGTGCCTTCTTAATAGCACAGCCTCTGGTGACCCCGGTTCCATCATAGATCGGGGCAGCCCTCGGTGGAACCGCGGGTCATCGCGGCCCTGGATCACTCGGACGTTTAAGGGAGCGACTCTCCCTGCATTAACCTCCCGCAGAGGATTGTGGGATTGTGACAACTTGACAGCCGGTTCACAGGCACCGAGAGCCAAACTGGAAACGCTCGCTGAACAGAACCCAGCGAGGGACCAGTGGCAAGGCAGCGTCCTGGGGGCGGCTCGCTTTCCACTGGGCAGTCACCCACTAGGAAGCGCTCCGAGTGGAAGGCATGGGCTGGGCCCCAGCAACCCCGGCGAGACCAACACCCTATCAACACCACCAGCCAATCAGCTGACGCACATCAACGCCCAGGGCCGGGCCCATATGGTGGATGTGGGCGCAAAGCCCGTCACTCAGAGGACGGCGGCTGCCGGGGCTGTGGTGCATCTGACGCCCAGGGCCTTCAGCCTGGTGAAGGAGAACCAGCTGGCCAAGGGCGACGCCCTGGCTGTGGCACAAGTCGCCGGCATAATGGCCGCCAAGCAGACCAGCACCCTCATCCCGCTCTGCCACCCGCTGCCGCTGGACCAGGTCAACGTCACCATGGAGCTGGTGGAATCGGAATGCACGGCTGTCGTCACGGCGACCTGCCAGACCACCGGCCGCACCGGGGTGGAGATGGAGGCCCTGACGGCCGCCTCGGTCGCTGCCCTGGCACTCTACGACATGTGCAAGGCAGTTAGCCATGACATCACCATCACGGACATCAAACTGTTGAGTAAGACGGGGGGCCAAAGAGGCAACTACCAGCACAAATGCCTGGGCAGGACAAGCCCCACCCACAACCCCAAAGCAGCAGCACTGGAAACGGATGACAAATGAATTAATGTTTTAGTGGGATGTTTATTGCGATCGTCTCTAATAATTATTGTCTCTAATCTAACTCTCCCAAACTGCATCCGAGTGAAGAGGATTCTGGGAAATTGTTTCTGTGTCTGGGCTGAAGCACAGTAGGTCAGACCACCTGGTATTGTTCTCCCTCAGCCCTCCAATCATAAGCTGGTCGTCCCAGTGTGTCACTGTATTAAGCCAGGCCTTTTCGTCCACCCTGCACTGAAGATCCTCTTAAGATTAAGATTACGCCTTCATAAATGGACAGCTGTTGACTCGGTACACATGCAACCATTTACAGGGTGATTTGTAAGGTTGACCCCTTGGTTGGTGTCTCTCTGCACTGCTTCCCCAGTGGTTAAGTAGAGATACTGCAGTTTATCTGAAGAATGTGTTTCATGTTGCCGCTAGCTGTAGACGCAGCAGGGAATTCAGGGCTGTCTCTGCTGAAGGCTGACCAATAGGAATGAGGAAGATGAACCACGCACAATTATGTTTCTCTAAGCAATATCTTTTTCTAACAAACACTGTGCTTGTACTATTTTGGGTTTGTATGTTGTCTGTTGGTCATGCCATAGCAGATCATTTTGGTAAACCTTGGCTGCTTAAGCCTCTCAAAACAATCCTGATTGCAGGAGTGTGAAGGTGACGTTACTGAAAGAACATATCAACTGCAATAGTGGCCACATGTGAGACTGAGAAGACCCCCCCCTCCCCGCCGCTGCCCAAGTAACATAAAAGTAGCTTTTCTATACTGAAGCCACGTGATGAATGATTTGCAAATTCCCTTTGGTTCAAATAATGGGCTCTAGCGTTTTGTAACTAAGTTCTAAGGTTGTTCTACTATTTGCAGAATTGAACCCAGGGGAAATGACCAAGGGGCAATGCTGACTGCTGCTGCCTGCCGAATTATGTGGCCAACGGGACACTTTCCCTGGGTTCAATTTTAAGGTGCCCTTAAAACAGTGGGATTAAGTGATGATGCAGTGCTTTAATTACCCCTCTGGGGCTTTGTCAAGAAAAAGCAGGTTTGTGAAATGTGACAATCCATTTTTAATGTTTGTGAGTCAAATTTATGGTTGCATACAAATAATGTAGTCAAATCTTGTGATTTCTTTTTGTGTGTAGTGTGATATTTTTTGGAAAATAATCCAGGAATGTCTAGTTAAGAGTGTATCTTAAATCTAGATAAAATGTATTGCCCAAGTTCTAATATATACTAAGAGTCTTGAAATGTACGTTTGATAATTCAAAAGCTTCATTTTTGTGTGTGATATCAGCGCTCTGTTTTTAATGCCATGAATCGAGTGCATCCCAGCTGTTTCTCACTCTGCATTATTCTGCTGTGCTTATTGATTTTTTTACTTTTATGTTTGAATATATTTCCTTAGCTTATCTCTACATGGAATGTTAAATCACGATTCTGGTTTTGATTATTTGTTCCTGCTTTTTGTGGCCCAGTAGCTAGTGAGGTGGCCTCACATCTCAAATTCAACCCCTGTCCCGTGTGCGTGAGGCCGGCCCGTCGTCCCGTGTCCCCCCTGCCCCGTGTGCATGCGGCCAGCCCGTCATCCCGGGGTCCCGCTGGTCCCCCTGCCCTGTGGTGCTGAGACATACAGCTTGATGCCCATAGCGTGTGATTGTGTAAGTAAAGATGTCCTCACCCCAACGTGTGCCCATTTTGCCTGGGATAGACTGTCCCCTGGCGCCCTCTACTGGGTAAGTAGTTGGAAGATGAATGACGTGAATAACCTTGGCAAGCATTTTTTTTTTAGCTAAAGTGCTTAAATTTGAATGGAGGTTCAGCTGGAGTTTTGGCTCTGGGATTTGACCCCCATAGCACCTGTGCATGGCCAGCTGGGGTTTCAGCTCTGGGATTCGACCCCAGTTACACCCGTGCATGGCCATCTCTAACCTTTACACTCGAGCTTGAAGGCTCATTTGCCTGATGGCTGTCTGGTGGCACCAGGTCTGGAGTTTTGTCACAGATGGCAGTTTTATCTACCTCTGTTTAAGGTATCTTGCATATTAACACAAGAATGCGTTTGCTTTCACTAATAAAAGCACTAACTTGACATGATGGTGAGATTTTTCTTTGATATATTTAAAAATGCTTTCTTTTGACCATTCAGTCCTCACAATTTCTACAAATTCATTGGTGCAATTCATATTCTGACCAATTTTCTTTATGCACCTTTAAGTTTTATTACCACTGGGGGGCAGCATTGGACTGTGGTATATTTTTAAAATTGACTTGGAATTGTACTTTCCAGTTTTTCTACAAGTGATTTAATTACTCTGAGATACTTGTGCTTCCATCATAAAGCGCCCAAAGCACACTGGCACATAGGGGACAAGGATTCATTTTATTGTAACCCTACAAAATGACACAAAATGCGAGCAAAAAGAACCTAAATAAAATTATGGCAGAACGACATAAAAAAAAAAAATCAGGATTCTGAACAGCTCATTCTCGTACAAGTCTGAAACTGACTGACATACAAACAGTATAATTATTTATAATCATTTTATAGAACATTTTTATTGTGTATGCATATAAAATACGGCAAACTAAATAAGGCAAATAAATAGAGGTACAATTTACAGGTAAATTGAACATTCCTTAACTTTCGTTTTTACCTTTTGTCAACAACTAAAACGGTGTACAAAACGTTTAATGGCTGTACAGCTTTCATAAGAGTTTGTTCCACTCTTACAAATAATGTGTATACAACTAGTTTAAATTGGGTGCAACCTCGCTTAAGCCTCGCTCGAAACGTGTGTACGTGTCACTGCGCGAATCGCACTGAAATCGTGCCACCTGCTGGCCATTTGGCGAACAACACCAGTTTCCTGCCAGGTGCCTGTGTGAAACTGGGTGAGTAATATTAAGTTATTTCTTTCGTTGCAAATTGATTCAAACAAACACAGTGGCGAGTGTTACAATGCGCCATGACCCCGGACACTTCCAGGATAATCCGAGACAACGATTGCCCGGAGCAACACTGCGCTGAAGGTCACGATATAATTCTGATTTTGGAACCCCGACCGTTCATTACTGTGAAACAAAATGTGCAGATACTCCAGGTTTCCGCTATTCAAATAAATACCTCAATACTGTTAAATCAGGGCCCTTCTAGGTGCAAATGAAAGTGAAAACTGTTACCCCGTGTGTGTTAAGAAGCCGCCCTTTCAGGAGTTTTGCTCTTTAGTAACTGCCGTGTCCACACGCACATAGATATTTTTTAACACCTAGCTTTTTTAAGCGTTTTAGCCTTTCATACACACTCAAACGGCGTTTCAGATGTCTGAAAAAAGAGAACTCGATCCAGGGTGAAGATTTTCAGAAAACGTCGGAGTTTGCCCCGTTATTCACTTTGATGTCAGAGTGTACCCTCCTCACTTTTCACATTAAGTGTGAATGTGCTTTTGACAGCGGGTTTTTAACGTTTTCATGTAGACAGATTTTTAAAAAACTGGGATTTTTTTTTTAAATAACGGAGGAGGAAAAACACCATTTTTAAAGGTACCCATGTATGTGTGGACAAGGGCTTAATCTGTGGGTGTGCATTTAAACAAACTTGCATGTTTCCAACAGGTTTTGGCACTGATTTTGTGTGTCTACCCTCAGACAGTCATACCTGGGGTGTGCAGAGATTTTTGAAGAGGGTGTAAAGGAGCCGACACTGTGGGCTCAGGCTAAGTTGCACCCTATTTAACCAGAGGTTTCTTTTTCGAAACTGATTTGCAGGAGAGAGCCTGACAGCATCCACAACAGCCAGGGTACCGGAACAAAGAAGAGAGGCACTTGAGGGAAAACACAAAAAAACACAGGAAAGAGGCTTTTGTGGCCTGGGGGGTTAGGGGGCATGTGACCTGACCTCAATATGCTCCGGGGGGAATGCCCGAGAGACCCTGGAGTGATGGAAGCGGACACCCCATCCGCTTAATGCGCTGACCTCCAACCGCCCCCCCCAATGCACAGTGACCTAATTTCATCTAACGCTCAGCTACAGTGGAGGTCCATTGATTCATATTAGAGATTTTTCTGTATACGTGTTTTTTTCCTTTTGTTTTACTGCCGCTGACATTTTCACACTCACTGAAGAAATAAACAAGTGACCAAATAAGGAAATAATTACTCGAGTTTGAAATGCGGCGAAGCTGGATGGAGACAGACTGATGCCGGAACAGTGTGCTGGGTGAGTTTGCTCCATGTGCTGCTCCTTGCCAGACCCCATTTAGGTCATAAAACCCCATCCTGGGCTGCAGGAATCCAGCATTCAGTTTCACGGAGCATTCAACTGCAAGTGTGGCTTGATGCACCGTGAACGCGGTGTGGAGCGGGTACGACGCACCTTGAACTTGGGGTGGAGCGGGTACGACGCACCTTGAACGCGGGGTGGAGCGGGTACGACGCACTGTTAACGCGGTGTGGAGCGGGTACGACACACTGTTAACGCGGTGTGGAGCGGGTACGACGCACTGTCTGTGCTGATGCAGCCAACACCTGCTGGGGGGAGGGGGGGGGGGTTCTGGACCGGAGTCCCATTTCCATTCCTGGTTTAGGTCTGCTCAGGTGGAGGTGGCCCATGCAGGATGTCAGGGAGACGGAACAAACAGGTCACAGTCTGTCACGCCTCCAGTTAGCCAGGCCTGGTCCAAATCCTCTTAATCTCCTGCGAGACTGCAGCCCCTGGACTCGACGCCCGTGCAGCTGTGGCTAAATGCACACCGAGCGGTGCGATAAAGCCCTTCCAGGGAAGGGGGCCCCCGGGGCCTTCCTGTCCAGCATCCGCCCCAGGAAATTCGACGCCACTTAAGCAGCGTAAGTGTTTTTTAATGTATTCTCTGACCGGACCTTTTCGGACTGTTGAGGAGTTATTTGTCATTTGTTATTATAATAAATGTAATATGTCCAGGCCTGAGAGCCAGATGAGAATGTAACAGTAATCTATCCACTCTCATAGTGGGCCAGCTAGTTTTAGTGGAAAAAAAACAGAGATGTACAGCTGACTGACTCTTAACCTGTCAGGATGGTTTTTAAAGATGGCTGTCCATGATGCATCCCTGGATGACTATATTTCATGTCTATATGAGAAATATCTACTCTTTTTGTTTTACTGTATAAGTTTTTTTCTTTCCATAGATGTGCTTTTAAAGCAGTCTCTGCCGTGTCCGATAAGCTCGCAGTTTGACTCGTTTTGCACTTCCGAGGCAGCGAGCATCACGGCCTAAGATGGCAGGGGGACCTGCCTGAGGTTCTGAGCCCCTCAGGACCTGAGCGTCCAGATCTCTGCCTTTGGAAGGCAGCTGTCTCCTGATTCTCTGTCTTGTTTTGAGTTTGGTTTTCCATATATTTTCCCCTCTATTTTCCTGCATGTGTTCTGTGTGTGTGTGTGTGTGTGTGTGTGTGTGTGTGTGTGTGTGTGTGAGAGAGAGAGAGAGAGTGTGCATTTTTGTAATTATTATATTGCGGGGGCCAGATTTCCCCACAATGTGATTAAAAAAAAAAAAACCTGTAACTTCTTACGTTGTGGGGTAAAACATTTTTTAGTGTCCAACTAAACTACTTAAGGATAACCTCAATTTTATAAAAGCTGTGACTGCAATCAAATAACTAAGAATGTTTTGTATTTGGTTTGGTTACTTATGGTTAGGGTTGCCATTGTTAGGATTAGGGTTTCTCCCCATAAAATGAATGGACGGTCCCTGCGTGTGTTTCTGCGTGTGTGTGGTGTTTCTCCCCAGCTCAGTAGTTCCACAAAATGACCCCGTGACTCCTTGTCACCTGACTGCGGCGAGTTTGGCTTCAAGGGCAGAGCCTCCTGTCAGGCTGGTCTTTCCCAGACCAGGGCTGATCCATCCACCCCACCACCTACACAAACACTTAAGCAAAGCCAAAGGTCCATCACCACAAAACCTTTGGAAAGAAAAATGAAGGGGAGCAGGGTTGGGGGCGGGTACTCTGCACGTCAAACCCTGAACCAACAGATATCTAAAGCCCAGACAGGAGAGGTTTGCTGTGGAGCCCTGCTAGCTGGGGATTCTCCCAGGCTGCGCTTGCAGGATTTGTCACTGCGCCATCGTTCCTTCCTTTGCGTCGTTGGGTTTTATGGTGCTTTGAGTGTCGTTTCTGTCCGTTGTCCGATACTTACGCAGAGAACTGTGGGGAATGGACACAGTGCGGGTGGAAACCTCTGTAATCCGGCGAGTGAGGGAGCTGAGGACCATGCGTTGGTCACGTTGAAATGTGCAGCATGTATCCTTTGGGGGCTCATTAGAACATCACCAGGGCTTTGGCGACGGAAGTAAAAACGAAACACGTATTCTAGCAGGTAGAGGGGTCTTCAGTAAATTACAGTGCAAATGAGACTGGGATGTAGGGACCGTGAGACCAGGACGTTACAAAAACATTAATAGCTAAAAATATGACTTAACAAAGATACATTAGAAAAACTTGCAAGGAAACCAAAATTAAAGATAATGAACAGCAAAGTTCAACGTTAGCATGTCCACTTCTACATATATAAATATATAAAAGCCTTCCTATTTGCATTTCTTTGTATTAATCTTTTTTTAGCTTTGGCACTAGTTAATGCCATAACAATCTTTTTTTGTGTTTTTTTTTTGTTTTTGTTTTTACAATTATTTTCTTTTTTCAGGAAAAGAAAAGTGAACTCTACCCTTTCTGTCACATCCCGTCTTTGAAGTTTGCCTTCCTTTCCTGTTTTCCCCCCAGAGGTGCCATTCTCCCTCCAGAACTGCAGCTGGGAGGTAGGAGGAATGCATTGTGGGAAAGGAGGCACTTAGAAGGGATGGGGCACACCCCCGCGCTCCAGTTCGGTTTGCCCCATTACCAGACTGCCTTATGACAGGTGAGACTTCTGAGCTTCCAGTCAGCTAACGGCTGCAGCACCAAAGTGCCGCATTAAGAGCTGATGCTCTTTGGGAATTGGGGGGGTTGGTTATGACCAGAGTCTTCCTATCCACCTCCCCGATGGAGGGACTGAGGTTTCACTGTCAATCATGACCAAGCACCACAGTGAATACGGGAGAGACACAGTGTGGCTCCGCCCCCTGGAGCGCGTGTTTGTCGTTGACGAGGGCGGCTGGGTTTGACGCCGTTACTCCCAGCCTGGCCTGCTGGAGAAGCAGCACAGTTTGCTGCTTTTATTTGTCTCTGGATGGGTTTGGCTTGAGCCTCTGTGCTTTGTAGTGTGCGGGCACAGGTGTTCAGGGCAGTGGTGGGCCGGGCTGTGGGAGCTCCTGGGGGCTTTGGTTTAAGTGCCAGGTGCCTGAGTCAAAAGCTGTGAAGCCAGGGCAGTAAAATCGGCCCAGTGCTGGACCTGTCCCAGAGCGGGGAGATAAACATGAGGGAGGCACGAGAGACGTAACATGCGATCCACAGCCAAACCCAGTGGTCTCCGCAAGTCCATCTCCGGTTTCCTTCTTGCATTTGGGGAGTAAATACCTTGTCAGAGGTTTGGTGAAGTAAGAACAGGGAAGGTTATTGTTTTTTAAGCTCCGTTCAGGTGTGCGCTTGCCTGGCGCCGTCCAGCAGAGGGCGACGGTGCTTAATAGTTGACCTTGGTGATGGGCCTTTCTCGCCCACTGCCATCCACGTGCTGGCTGCCGGACCGCTTGCGGTTGCGTTTTAGCTTGGACAGGTCCTTGTCGAAGACCTCGCCGGAGCGCAGCGCCGACACCAGGTCGTCGAACTCGCCCACCTCGTCCGACGTGGTGCCCCCTCCCAGGTTCTTCTTGGACCGCCTCTCTCGGTCCCGCTGCTCCTTCAGCTGGAGCGGCACACGGACACAAAAACACTCAAAACCGGGCACTTGATTTTCCGACTCTAGAATCGACCAAAAGATAACAATAGTAAAATATCTTTGAGGGTCCTGACTATGCCTGTCTGAGACAGTGGTGCTGTTACTTTCTCATGCTGTTTCCTGTAGCCGTTATGGGGGAGGGGGGTCTTTCTCATGTCTAGAGCATGAATGTTACTATACTAAAGGAAATTTTAATCTAATAATTTACAGTGAAAGGCCCATGAAATGCTTCTTGAGAAACTTAAGGTTCTGCTCTAATTATATACAGTATGCTGTATGATGTATACATTATTATACAACATATCAGCGGCATAACCAGACTGTAGACCACATCCTTCCAACCCATCCTTGGAGCCCCAATGGAGCTGGTTGGGTTGTGACAGGTCATCACTCACCATAGCCTCCATACGTGCTCTCCTCTCCTCCTCCTCCTTGCGACGCTTCATGTTCTCCAGGTCTTGCTTGGCCTCATTGAACGACTGCAGGAAGGTGTCAAAGATCCCGAAGAATTCGTCAGGCTGCATTTTGCCCTGATCTTCTCCAAAGTGCTTCAGGGCCTTTGAGAACTTCAGGGTTGAAAGAGGGACAGAAAGTCAGTGGGGGAAGTAGCACCATGCTGGTAGTGCACCCCTTACCCCCCCCCCCACCACAGCGCTGTCCTTGCCTTTGTCTAAAAAGGAATGAGGAGCAATTATTCAGCAAACACACACCCGCAGAGCTATCTGCCCCATCAGCTGCCCTGCCAAATCCATGTTCCATGTTCCCTGCCAGCCTTGTGTGGACCTCAATCAGGACTCTGTCACACTTACAAACTCCCTCGTAAAGGGACCAGTTCTACCCAGACTCGTGCCAATACCCATGTCTGGGGCACAGATGCTCTCCAATTAAAATGCAAAACTCGAACGCGATTGCATTTCCTCGGATTTGCTTGGCTTATCACGTTACGTGTGAATTAGTCGTCCGTCCCTTCAGCTTCCATGAGCACCTTGAAGTCTACGTCACACTACGGAGATCCTGGGCTAACTGCTAACTCGAATGCACATTCAGTTGACAAGCTATGGACTTGTTCCCCGGGATTTATGTTTTACTGTTTTATTATTGTTATTTTTATATATATATTTTACAAATTTAGGGCCTGCTAAAGTCAGGAAGAGCGAAAAGGGCCTGGTAATTACCATGAATAATTGTGTATGTTGGTATGCAGGCCCTGACATTTAGCCCCAGCTAGCGCTTAGCCGGGCCTCACTTGGGGCACGTTATGTGGCTGCAGAAATCCTGCTTTATGTGTTTCAGGGCCCCAGGCTGCTCTTTATGTTTTCTTTACCACAGCCATCCAGACTGTCAGTGCAGTATGTAATTCGGGGCCTGGAACTCCAGCTCCTCCCCCTTCTTGTCCTCCCCACTCTGAATACACAGACATTTCCCCTGGCCCCATGCCCGACATCACCCCCCCCCCCCACCCACCCAAACACACCCAGCAGTACAGTACAGTGCAGGGCCTTTAAACATCCCATAATGTACTGGATTATGTGGGAGGGTTGGGGTGAAGGATCTTTTCTAAATAGTTTGTCATTAAAACCGGTGGACAGTAGCCCGGGACTCTCTGCCAGGCGCGGAGCTTTGAAAGAGAACACCAAAAAAGAAACCAAGGAACCAAGAAAGTGTATTTATTTGTGTGCTTGGCAACAGTGGGAAACTGGCTCAGCTGAGACGCACTCCTTACCTCTCCCTCTTCGCTGACCCCATTTGAATCTTTATGGCCTACACTCCCAACACCAGAATACCAGGATATCCTACATTAATGCTTGGTTAAGAAGAGAAACTAGCACCAATAGGTGATTAAGCTTGCATCACCCTCTGGTCCATCCCATCAAGAAAGGTGTCATCACCATTAAGTCCCTTAACCTTTCTGTCGCCATACCAACTTGTCTGCCAACTCCAGGGTCCAGGGCATCAACAAAGCTCCCCTGCCATGACCCTGCCTCCCCCTTAACACTGGAATGCTCGCCCCCCTCCCTAAACTGCCAGGAACGGGAGGCAGGCTAATGACACCTAGCCAGCTACAAAAGTATTTATTCATTTCTTCGCTTTGCAAACCTGGTCTGGCCAGGAGTTGTGAAGAGGAGATGGATGGGAACAGTCTTAGGGAAAAAACAATTCTGTCCTTCATGCCAGAGTGCGGGGGCTTGTTTACTTGGTGATGGGGCTAAAACCATCTCAACACACAATTTCCACAAGCCCATGGTGGGACTTCCTCTCAACCATTTTAATTCCCTTCCTGTCTTGCATTCAGACTAAGACAGACCTCATGTCCTGACCTGTCCACGCAGTATTGGCTTGAGTACCCTATAGCCCCACAACCGTTGTAATTCTACTGGACTGTCGGTGCAGCATGAAGGACTCAGACTGGACGTTGCCCCCCCCCCCCCATCTGGCTCTGCTGCCCCCCCTGCGCATGACCAAGGCACCCCACTCATATCCTGACCCTGCTACACGCAGCATGCTCTTATGTCCACGGAAAGCAGCAACTGTTTTTTCTTCTTTGAGTAAAACTAAATTAAATATGATAGAATTGATATTAGTTCTGTTAACAGAGACGATAAAGGGGACACTTGCCCTCCCCCTCCCCGAAAACAGAGGGCGGGAGAGCCTCTGTGTCAACATCATAAATTACAGCACATTTGGCGAGTCAGTGGGGCAGGGTGCCCCGCACACGCTGCCTCCCCCAGGATTTTGGGCATCTCAGGGGTGAATCATTTTCTCCTCGGCCCAGTATCTGTGCTAATGATGCATCTGAGATTTTGGGGTGGGGCGGGGGGGCCTGTCTGTAAGCTCTGGGGAAGTCACGGCTCAGGGGGAAGAGGGGCTCCTTTGTTTCCGAGGGCCTAATGTAACTTGGGCTGATGGTTTTCCTCCGACGTCCAAGCACTCTTTACGCTTGGGCTCTCCTTGAACAAATAATCTGAGAAATGGGAGGCAAAATATGGTGAGTTTCTGTGGTGGCAAAGGAAGGCCAGCCGCCCACAAGGCCCTGTTTGTGTTCTGCTCGTCACGGCGGCCCCAAGGCTACCTTAAAGCCAGGCATAACCCCATGCACCATCTCCACAGGCCCTACTGCCATCGTCCCGGCCCCTGGGGCTCCAAAAATGGCCGCTTTTAACGCTGCGTGAAAAGACGGGCATGCCGAAGCAGAATGTGGGAAATACACAGACGGAGCAGAAAAAGAAGGAAACCTAAAAAGAGAATTGGAACCTGGTGACGGGCTTCCCTGGGATGTTCAAGTCATTACATGGGGCTGGAATTCACAAAGCCTCCTCTCTTTCCTCCCTCCATTGCCCTCCCCGTCGGTCGTGTTCCCACCGCTCGGTCGTGTTCCCACCGCTTGGTCGTGTTCCCACCGCTCGGTCGCGTACAAACGTGGCAGCACCTCCTGCATCTTTAAAGGTTTGACACTGAAGCCCCATGGGGGGAGCCCAAGTCCGTCCCCCGAATGAGAGAAAGGGGGAAACGTGGACCCATCCTGACAAAGAAGGGCTCCGCCGAGCCGACGTGGCCCGGGACTGATGTCAGCCAGTCACGTGCCTGGGTCTGGGAAAGTCCCTCCTTTGTGGTAACTGCTTCCATAAAATGGTGCATTGTGATTGGGATTGTAAATGTACTGGGAAACACTATTGGACTGAAATGTGCATTCTCAAGTCCGATTTCTTATTAGCTGCCATTTTTTATTTTATTTTATTTTATTTTATTTTATTTTATTTTATTTTATTTTATTTGGGGGGGAGGGTGGTTAGCCCTTTGTAAGGTAGGAAGTTCTGGAGCATTGCTGTAATAGAGCAGGGCTGGGGGGGGGGAACTGGCTCATATGCAAACATTGCTGCAGCTTTAAAAGCTTCAACGCTGATGTGTTTTTCAACAGGCTAATCAAAGGGATTTTATTGGGTTTTGGGGTTAAAACTGAGTGGAAATCAGATCCTCATCAGCAGGCTAGTTGGGGGTCCGATTAGCTTTGTACAAGGCCCAGTATAGAGACTGAAAGATCCAGAAGACCCCTGAGTCAGAACTGACATGCCGGAACCACAGTCCCATTGGGAATGGAGGAGGGTGTAGTACCTTATTCTTGGCCTCATTTAGCTGGTCCTCCAACTCAGAGAAGCTGAAGCTGGCCACCGTGATGAAGTCACTGACCACCGGAACAAACTTGTCCCCGTGATCCCGGGGACGTCGTTGCTGGTACTGCAGCTCCTGTCAGGAGAGAGCGGGGGTCCAAATCACTTGGGGACCGTCAGCAGTTGGGGATTAATTACAGCTGCTATCCTGGCTTGCGTCATGGCTTTGACCGAGCCAAGAATGTGTCCAGAAATGCAAATGATCATCCCTCTCTTGATTGTGGAAATGCAAATGCCTTTTCTTAGGGCATATGTTAGACTAATAAACCATGCAGCGCCGGTGTTTAGAGTCACTAAAAATCACGCATTTGCATGGGCCCCCTGTTCACTACAAGCGGTCACTGTACGTGGGGGGGGGGGCCCGGACACAGCCCTTTAACCCCTGCCACACCTTGCATTCATCTGGAAAGAAATTAGGCCCATTGCTCAACCTTCCCTGTGCCCCCCTCCCTTGTTTACCATCCATCCATACATGGTGCTGGTGCCCATTGGCTTAGCTAGGCTGAGGTCAGCGTCTCATTTGGCAAGCCTGAG
>JAABNY020000025.1:21220404-21236241 GCA_015164015.2 Brevimyrus niger | reverse complement strand
CAGGCGGAGACTCGAACCCGGGTCCCAGAGGTGTGAGGCAACAGTGCTAACCACTGCACCACCATGCCGCCCCCACCATCATCATCATCATTATTATTATTGCTGTTCATTCTGTTGCCAGTCGTGTTAACAGATGTCAGGTGTCGTTCATTCAGTTGGGTCCCAAACACTGTGACATGCGTTCTGAACAGCCACCGCCCTTGTGCCAAGGATGGGTATGGCTCATGGCACCGAAGCCCTGCTTAAAATCTGGGTCAAATGCAGGAGTGCAGACAATTCGATTGTGGAGGCATTTTAATAGCACAGCCCCCCCCCCCTCACCCTGCAAACCCCCCAGCGGCCTGGTCTTCAATAACACGCCTGAAGTGCATTTCCACTCATTTCTGTTGTCCAGGAAGAGAGAGTCACAGGCCAGGCCGGCAATTTTGGACAGTGATTATCGAGGACTATTGAATTTCTGTTATTGTTTCTGTGGGTTTACAGGCCAGTTGGAGAGCTGGAAAACATTTTTTGATGGAAAATGTCAATTTCCTCCAAGGAATACTTGTCATTTTTATTTGTGTATATGTGTGTGTCCGTGTGTGTGTGCGTGCCTGTGTGTGTGCCTGTGTGTGTCCGCGTGTGTGCCTGTGTGTACGTGTGTCTGTGCTTTGTATATTTACAGTTTTGGGATTATCATTGTAACGTGTTTTCCCTTGTGCTGAGCGGGTGGGGGGTGTGACGAGCACGTCAGCACGATGATTTCATGAGAGCTGCAGCATTATCACTGCAGTTTACAGCTCCGATGCCCACAGCCACTCTGCTCCACTAAGGCAGCCATTCAGGGCCTCCATGAAACCGGAGGTGATTCTCCGAAACTGACTGACCCGCAAAACGTCTCACTCTGAACGGCAGCCAGCCTCCTCTTATCCGGAACCACAACATCAGCATGAAAATGTACACAGAGCACCGTCAAGCGAGGGGATGGAAGCGTGAGAGACGGGCATGAGAGTGCAAGTATGAGGAAAACATTCCTCTGTAAAAATCAGCACTTATTTTTATTCAAAACTAACATGACGGGAGTGTCGTGGCTCAGGATGTCAGGGCACTGATCTGCGATCAGAAGGTCACAAATCCCGGAGGCAAAAGAGCAATTTCATCTCTGAGACTTAAAAGCAACCCCCCCCAGTCACACCAGGGACTGTCTGACCCTGCTTTCTCTCAAAATTGTACATGCTTTGGATTCAGGCATCTGCTATAAATGTAAATGTACTAACTTCCATAAGGCCGGAATTAAATCCCACAGACTAATATGTGCTGTGTCTGGCTTTACACCCCCCCCCCCCACCACCGCTTGTCAATAAGTATCTTCTGTGGGCGATTCTGTAACCCCCTACTTTATTGATGGTGCACTTGCAAAATTTTGCACAGCATGAAACATTTACTGTACGCGTTTAAAATGGTTGCCGGCGCGTTTAGTAGGAAATGCTGCAGTTTTAATTAGCCTGGTACAATTGAAAGGGGGCTGTACACTTCAGGGTTAGGTCAGTGCTATTGAGTATTTTGTGCCTTGATATCTGTGCTGTAAGGCTGACAGGGACTGTATAAGCCACTATGCACAGCGTCTTCTGTTCACAGACTTTAGGGTCACCCTGTGTTCTGTGTCGAGTTCTGGAAGCCGCAACGAAAACTAAAATTGAAAACCAGAATAACACAAAAATGGCAGAGATTTTTTTCTGTCTGAAGTCACTGCCTTAGCAAAATGAGACCTCAGGCAGTAAGGACACAGGGCAAACCTTCCAGAAGGTTCTTTCTTTCTGGCAACCTCTGCCTCCCATGTCTCTTCAACTCCCGTAGGATTTGCAACCGGCGGCCGTGACTGAATTTACCCGGGGAAGGGGGGGGGGAGCCGTGACGGGCAAGGAGAGGAATCTAACTCCACGCCGGAGATGTCGAAGGCTTGGCCGGGCAGCTTTACCCGATTCTTCCCACGGCCGCACGGGGACTGGGCCAAGCACGTGGCCCCAACTTCGGAGCAGCCGAAACGAGCCGGGACCCCGTCATCAGGAGGGCCAGCCTCTCAGGTCACGTGCCTTTGAGGTCTGAGGCTAATGCTAAGTTAGTAAGAAAAACGCCCTTATTAGGTTATTGCCTTGTTTGTAAGACGTTCTGCAGCTCCTGCTCCGATGGTGCTTCACTGGCAGCTCAGCCTGGCTACACTTACGCCCAGTTAACACGCTGGCTGTGTTTGTAACGTACATCACTTTGGACAAAAGTAATTGCTGCATAGAGTCACTCTGGACTGTCTGGCACCGTTAGTCCCACAGTTCCTGGAGGTAAAGTGACATTTATTTTCATCCTCTAATCACAGGCACAAGTTTCACGTCACACCTGCAGGGTGATATGTGGATCCCCCACTGCCCCCCTGCTGAGTTGGGCTGTTTATTTATGAGAGGGGCAAATGAACTCGCTGCCATGTGAGAAGCTCTGGGGTTTACGCTTCGTGCGAGATGGCCTACCCCCCCACCCCCCAGGTGAGGGTGGCTTGCAGCGCTCTCGGACACGCCGTAAATTCGGCGACGGGATTCTTCAGCCACGGTGGAGTGGCTTTAGCCGGAATGTTGGCTGTCTATCCAGACTGTTTTAAATCTGTTCCCTATTATTCTGCGAGCATGACGGTTTGGCGGAGCAATCCAAAAAGACAGCAGCGGAATGGTTCTTTTTTTTTTCTTCTAGTTTTTCGTTTAAGGTTCTTGTTTCTGAAACTATGCCACATCCATGCTGTGCAGAAATGATGGGACAGGCATGGATTGGGCACTGTAGAAACTCACAGACATTTAATGGAGCCATAGTCCACCTGGCTGCGAGGGCTCACTGGGGGGGAGGGTTCAGTCCACAGTCATAACTGCCCAGCTCCCTTTGATCGATTACTGAGTAGCAAGGCCATCCTGCAAGTACAACCATGGGTGGGCTGCTCATCTCTGATGTGGGACAGGATCTGGTGTTAAGAAGGTGTACAGTAGAACGTACAAGGTGAATCTGCCACACATTGACAAAGTCATTCTCGGTAATCAATGCGTCGGGGACCGGACCAGCAAATAGCAGAGAGACACATACAGAGACACACACATGGAGCCCCAGAGTTCATAACAGAATGTTCTAAAAGCAAATTCATCACCCATTCACGTTCCCTGATTCCTCAGTGTGGATTGTGGAGCCTGGACACTGAGGCCGTGTGTAATGTATACATCCGTCACCTCAGTCCAAACAAGCTCTCATTGTTTCCCGCTATATCTAAGGAAACTCCAGCGAGACCCTCTAATGCAAACACCACTTCCGAAGCCATTGGCCAAGGTTTTATTTCGGTGTTTATACTGAGCATGCACGGAGAACGCGCCAACAGGCGAGGCGCACTACCGAGCGAGGTCGTCGCTAAGGAAACTTGTAGCGACTGTTGCTAATGCGGAGAACATACAGGATGTGGATTGGCTGTAGATAGCATGTGACGTAAGGCGCCCTGGGAGCTTATGCGAGTGGGCGAGGTGCAGGGTACGTACCTTCTTCTTGCTGCAGTAGATCTGCCATTTCTTCTCGGCCGGCAGAGCAAACATAGCCTCCCGGTTTCGGTCTGTCAGGTCTAATTCGTCCTGAAATGCAGCCGGACACAGGGTCAGTCATTTTGTCCAGTGAGTTTTTTTTTCCTACAGCACACAGTGGGTCCAAAAGACACAACGTTTTGTGGAAGGATGAAGTGAGATGGACAGAGGTAGCATAAAACTGACTCCACACACTAGGCCATGAACACATTCACGATGGCCAATGGCCAAACAGGCCGTTTGACTTATTGCCATGGCGACCGAGCTCTTCAGACGATCGGGGTCACTGGAAAACTTGAGAGAAGCCCCCCCCACTCTTGGGCCAGATGGGCCCAACCCGCTGAAACTCCAAAGGCATTATCCCCCGACTTTACACTTCCATTAAACGCTTGAAGCTCAGCTAAACTGGACCAGAAGCTCCCGTGGTGGCTGGGGAATAGAGGCACATGCCTCCCGCTGCAAGTGACACATCACTGTCACCTGATCTGTACATGTGGCAGACACTCCATGGTAGCTGCAGGCTATTGCGGATTTGAGGGAGCGGGAATCTACTGGCTCTCTGTAGACAGACGCCCCCCCCACCAAGAGCAGTAATGTGAATCTCAACATCTGCTGCTGGGCTGAACCAGAGCCAGGTGGAGCAGGGCATGCGGGACCTGGAGTTCTGTGTTTCATTTGAAGCTTGTAGCTAAGCCCCGGTCTGTCTGACTGGCACGCCAGTGAACGACAGCCTCTCCACTTCCGCTGAGCCCTGTTCCCCATAACGAGAGCCTCTGCTGCGGAATGCAGAGATCTGGAGGCTCTACTGCCTCTTAGTGTGATGTTTAGCACCGAAATGTTCACTCGGTTCAGTATTCGGTAAACGCCCCATGCCTTTCCCTGCCCAGAACCAAGAAGTAATGAAAACAGCGTTCCGATCATAATCTCCACAGTGGATTAGACATCAGATTTTGGGTCATGGCTATGATTCTGTTCTGGGCCAGTGACAAAGGCACAGGGCATGTGTTCCGAATGCGAGGGCCGGACCAGAATGTGGAGGGGGGTTGAGTATCGACGTCCCGTAGGGATCTGACTCGTGGGGGCGGGGCCTGGGGCCTGGGCCCCCCTCCTTAATCAACTGACGGGCGCGTGACCTTGCGGCTTAAAGAGCATCCCGCCTGCCCACGCCAAGCGACCACAAGCGCTGTGGCCACTCAGTGGAAATTCACATAAACTAAAATCAATATTGATACACCTGCTACACAGAGAAGAAAAATACATGTACAGTGGAAGGCCTGACGGTAATTTGGCCTCCAAGTTTCTGCGATAGGAACAGACAGGCGAGCTGGGGTGGTCTTTAAGCTAAACAAAGGCTGCTGTCATGGTGTGTGCTGGGGCTGCGAATACCCCACCATTCCGATGGGTGAATCATCAAACATCACACGGAAATGCAACAGCGAACACGGCATCACCTGTTAGTGAGTTTTTAATGTATGTAAGGGCTCACACAGCATGCTGCTGATGATTGCTGCAAGGATTCAGGTCAAGTACAAGTCAGATGTAAGGTGGGTCCACAGAGGTCTCTGGCTAAGGTGCCCACCAGAAGTCTTCTACAAAAAGAAAGGCTGGTGAACTACCTGCTTAGGAGGATGAAGATCACAAATGGACACCAGATGGACTTGACAGGGTGCAGAACGTATACATGAGAATTAGGTTCATTATCCACACACAGAGGGATTTCAGGTTCATTATCCACACACATAGGGATTTCAGGTTCATTATCCACACACAGAGGGATTTCAGGTTCATTATCCCCACACAGAGGGATTTCAGGTTCATTATCCACACACAGAGGGATTTCAGGTTCATTATCCACACACAGAGGGATTTCAGGTTCATTTTCCACACAGAGGGATTTTGTCTCTACTTGTCGATGGCTCTCATATATACAGTAGATGAATATACAGTTCAGACGAGACAATGATCGGATATAGTCCTTTTAATATATACAGCTTGCATGTGTGGTTCTGAACTGTACAAAAGTGTTTCTGTTAGCATTAGCCTAAAATTTATTGGATGAAATTGGCAGAGCCGTGGATGTGAGGCAGGAAAATGTTTGATGACGGGATGGGGAATGTTTCAGATACCATCTAAGCCAGGAGATCTGATACGATCGGAGGGGAAACAATGCAACAAATGGTGAATGTGGGAGCTTTAGAAGTATAACTTTACGTAACATGAAGGCATGAGGGGGTAGAAGGGAAGGAAAGGGCTTGTCTGAGGGAGCCCAGGTCATGGAAGGATGCGAGGATGGCGGCTCCGTGGCTGAAACCCTGTGTGAATGAGTGACCCACTGCCAGGTGTGTGTGTGTGTGTGTGTGTGTCTGTGTGTGTGTGAGAGTAACTTGGGGGTCTGGCTTGGCTTGGGTTGTTCTGGCCCCCCCACTCGTTCAGGAAGGGAGGAGGGAAATGGGGGTGTGGACCTGCAGGAAGTACAAACTAGCAGAAATGGAAGGAAGTCATATGAAGTCCCAGCGGTGGGGTGGGGTGGGGTGGGGGGGGGGGAGAGGGGAAGCAGGAAACTTGTAGTGGCCATATAAGGAGACCTGGGACTGAGTCGGGGGGGGGGCAGCACAGGTATCACAGAGACCTTCGGTGGAGCCACAGGTGCATCTGTGATGCCTCAAGAGGACCAAGTTCTAGGGGAGCAAGCAAAGCAGTCAAAGGAGACGGTCCTGAAGGTATCAGGTCCAAACCACAGGAGAGGACAATGGACCTATTCTGTTGAAAAAGGGGCACAGCCTTAACATAACCTCAAACTTGAATGAATTCCAGCGAAGTATCTCGGCACATGAGCAGCTGTGAAAGTGCACGCTTCCTGGTTCGGCTGGGACCATGGCGGCAGGACGCAAGAAGGGCGCGCGCTCCAGGGGGCATGTCAGGACACGGTGATCGCTAACCCGCTGGTTATTTTCCAGTTACTCTGTTTGGGCAGTGGGGTGTGGCTCCATCGCGGCACGGTGCCGAATGTCCCAGAGCGGGGCAGATCTCAGGATGTGTCACGCATGGGAGGGGGGTCTGAGTTTGGCCATGGCGGAGCCTTGGCGGGCATCAGGGTTGGTTCGGGAGATTCGGCAGGCAGGGAGGGGTGAGGAGTCAGCGGGTATCCAGGTGCTGGTTGAGGACCCCCCTTCCCCTGGCCAAACAAGCCCCCCTGGGCAGGCCGGTGGAAAATGATGACTCTCTGGTGTTACATAAAGTGTTTCCGTGCCGACACGGCGAAGCACGGCCGTGCAGCTGGCATGTTTTATGGGAAGCCTTCCGAGAGAGCCACCCAGCTTGGGGAAACACGAGACCCACCCAGGCTCCGGACCGCAAGACCGGAAGACTTTCCTTGACTCCAGTCGTACTGGGGCAGGAAGGTGCACTTGTGGAGCCTTACAATACAAGTTTAGTTTTCAGTGGGTTCATTCTGAACTGTTCTAACGTCCCGCTGTGGGGCAGGGAGAGCACGTTATAAAAATAAATGAAATAAAAAGAGTTTATTTAATTACAGGAGCAGTTAACATAGAGGTTAAGGAACCAGAAGGGCAGCCAGAAGGCTGTTGTGGATAGCTACACAACCTGAATCGCTTCGGCATTAAAAAATTCAGCTGAATGGGAATATATTTTGCCTCGGGTCTTGGCCAGCTCTAGCGCCATCTTGGTGGTAAGAGCAAAAATTGAGGGCTGTCATTTCTCCAGCAGGCCATGCCGACCCCAAGAGACATAATGCCTCAGACTGGTGCCTAGCCCCTGTGGTTTGGTGCAGGCTGCAGGATTCAGCCTGTCTGAATCTGTATAAAGAGACAAGCCAGATATATATGGGTCCCCTCAGGCAGCTGTGGGACCCAGTGGTTGCACAGACATCCCCTCCAATGTTGTCCTGCCCACTGAGGCCTGATCCGAAAAACAGCCCGTTGAGTTTTAAATGCACCCCCCCTCCCCCCCATCCTACGGGTGGCCGTTGGGTTGTCGACACACTATGCCGTTAGCTCAGGCATCAGGGTGGCCCTCTCACACAGGAGCACAAATCCCCCCCCCCCATGATCCGAGGTGCTAGGAGACACCATGGCGGTCCTTCCTAAGATGACGTTACTCTTGGCTGGTATGGCCACTGCCTAGCAGAGATGCACCAGCATGGACTCTTGTGTCTGCGTGATCCTCATGTCTGCACCAGCGCGGACTCCAGTGTCTGTGCGATCCTCATGTCTGCACCAGCGCGGACTCCAGTGTCTGCGCGATCCTCATGTCTGCACCAGCGCGGACTCCAGTGTCTGCGCGATCCTCATGTCTGCTTCTGCATTCTTACACCCCAGTATTCCCCCATTCAGTGTCAGCTTCACTTTAACCTAATTGCCATGCATGGTGGTTCTGCAGTCTGACCAAAGGCCTTTGTTAGCCTGGTAAATAACACCATTTTCCTCTATTCTTCTGCTCCAACCGCTCTGCTCTGATCCATCTCCCCATGGCCTCCCTCCCTCCCTCCCGAGACCTTCGCACCCCGTGGTGGATAGTGGCTCAGGTTTGGCACACTGGGGGCCCCACTGGAATCTGCAGAGAGGCACCAATCCAGGACTCCAAGTAGAACCTCCCTACCCTCTCTCACTGTCACCTATGTGTCCTCATGCGACCCCCGTATCCCTTCCCACTGCATATTCTCCACTGACTTCTAAGTACACAAATGTGCGACTCATTACGTCTGGTTATAAAACGTCACCGCTCTGGAAAGAGGCACCGTCGAACAAACAAAACTATATTTCTACCACTGCATGGCCCAGATGCCACCACATCGACCATGTATAAAAATAAACAAAAAATTAATCAATAAGAAAAAATGCCTTTTGAAATGTGTTACAAGCAGACAGAGCCTTGCCACAGCTTCCATAACTGATTGCACGTTTGTACAGGAAGCATCCAAGCTGTAGCGATGACCCCACATTCCATATCTGAAACCCATTGTGGCAATCGTGATTAATTATGCCCATTAAGGCCCATAACATGGGCTCTCTTACTCATGAGGAAATTGGTCAGGACGCTTAATCGTTTCCAGGTTAACCTGGAATCGTTCTTGTTCCAGCCAACCACACCAAGGAATCTCCTGCACGTGGGCTGCGGGGGTTGGAGTCACTCCTGCCATCGTTTGGTACAGCCACTACCGCAAGGAATACAGACACCCATCCAGGATTACCACCTCCGTCCCTGGGATGGTCGTCATAGTAACGTGTGTATCCCTGAATCCCTGCCCACTGAATCCTGATCACTGGTGCCTGAATTTACTCGGAGGTGGAAGTCATCGGATAAGGTGAACCAATTTTGGCTCTACTGGCAACGTTTTTTGTTCCTTGTTCATTTGACTGCCACTAAAAGGATGCTGAAAAGCATGCACTGACAACCAGCCTGAGCAGAGACGTCTTCCACAAACAAACGGTAATTACCCATGTGGGTGGATGATGTTTACACGTGGGACCGGCGTCCCCCTAATCGTATGTGAGAGGGATCTTCCATGCATCGTTTTGACTTCTGTGTGGGTTGCATCGACCATCGAGGGCCCTGTGGTCTCCAGGACTTGCAGGCTTTAAGCATCTGCTAGCCAGTCACAGGGATGCGCGACCTTCAGTGACGTCACGCCGCATTCATATGGCTGCCGCTGCAGACCGTTCTGCTAAAGCAAAATCGTAATGAGTAAAAAGGAAATCAATGGTGTCGGCAACCATAACTGACCTGCCTGCCTAACCACCACCCTCAGGGATGGGGCAGTCTATGACGATGCTCTGGTGGCGGAGTTGAGAGTAACGACTTCCAGAAGTTGAGAAAAGGCAGTTTTATGGCATGGCGTGCCCCAGATCCATCATTCGTTATCAGGGCCTTGCAGAGGTTAAATTATTGCAATAAAGACGAACTACATCTGCAATAATCTGGCTTACTGTTAACACAGAAAAAAAACAGAACAGCCTTCACCCAGCAATATACTCACACTGGCCATCAGACGGCCCTTCCTAAGACACTGCGGCAAACACAAACATAAGTGCATTGGCTAATTTCCGTGTCCAGCTTGGAGAGCCCTGCATTGAAGCCATTTCATTGTTTTGGATGTGGCCTGCCTGTCTTAATATTTCTGTCAGACTCCACTTAAGCCAAGATATTTACCATAAATAAGCTGCGAGTCGTTTGTTTCCTCGATCGTGAGGCTGCTGTGATTTGGCTAAGCGTTCCCATATGCGGGGCAAGTTCTGTTTTAGCCCCTATTCCCTTTCTCGCATGATCTTTTTCCACTAAAGAACCCAAACACAAATGCCGCTCTCCAAATGAAAAAAGGCCCAAATCAAAGTTCTCCTTTAATTGGAACATAAGCCTTGGCGAATAAAGGACCAGCTAGGTCCTCTGTATGTAAGGGCCCAGTCTTTGCATGATTTAGCGGTTGAGGTTATGACTAATGATGAGATCTGTGGTCTAACTGACTTGCAGAATATTAGTAAGATCAAGCCAGGGTCATGTCAGGTCATTCCCCATTGAATACTGTACATTTCACCTGACATTTGTGTCATGTGATCTCTTGGAACTCTTCCATTTTGGAGAACCTTCATCGGGGCAATAAAATCAGTTGCAGTCTGATCAGTTGTCATAGCATGTGCTTCTGGACAGTGGTCCAATCTTGGCTGTTGCTATAATCTGACCCTCAAAACATTGATGGTGTGGTGATGAGTCTTCCCGTCCTCCCAGCCACTGCATGCCACATCCTAACTGGGCACAGGCCAAAACAGATTCAAGGGTCAGCAGGGGGCACTGTGGCTCTCAGGAAAGTTCTTGGATCGTTAGGATGCTGGTTCATTACCATCTGGGACAAGGCTAACGAAGCACGCTCAGAGCCTATTTACTGTGGACTGCTTCCCATTAAAAGGAAGAACATTCCAGAAATGCATGCATCCATTCTGTTCTTGCTCCAAGAATGGATTCTCTTATGTCTGCTTATTTTTCTCCTACGGCAAAAATTGTCAGGAAGAAACAGCATTTCTGATTGCTTTTTTTCCCTAGGAATAATTAGTTATAAATCAGGCACTAATTAGCTGGCTATAGACTCTACATTAGACTTCTCACGATCTTTTGGTGCAGGGGGCAGCAGACAGGCCCAGAATAGATGCCGATGACATGAGTTATGAGGTGTCAGTGCTGATAACGGGAATCTGGCAGTGGAAACGCGCTGCGATGGCGCCAACGGCCCACTCACCACCAGTTCGGAGAAGCGTGCATGCAGTTCCTCCGCCGGGGGCATGGGGGCGCTGAACTCCAGCAGCTGCAGAGGCACGCTGTCCTTCAGGTTGATCTCGGGGGGCTCGCTGCTACCGAAGCAGCACAGGAACCCCAGAGTGGGGCGCGTCCTCTTCCGGGGGGGCATCCTCTACGGAAGGGGGCGCAGGGGGATGGGGGTGGGGGAGGGGCCACAGGCCTGCTATCTAGGGCACATGATCTGCAGACAGGGAGAGAGAAAAAGAAGGGTTTGGTAATTAGAATGATATTAGGACTATCTGAATGTGGATGATCATTCTCCTTGTGCCTCCTGGTGGCATTCCTATGTTTCTGATCCATATGGCGGGATGAGGGCCAGGATCTGGCAGGGCGGGACCACGGAGCCCTTCTCCAAAACCCGGCCAGCTTTCCAAAGCGACTGACTCATGTCTCTCCCCAGCTTTGCCATAAATGCCTCCTGGCGAATAAGGGGCTCTTTCATTTTGCCAAACGAAGTAAGCAGCCGACGCTAACCCTCTCGCCCCCAAGCCCGTCTGCTTGTTTACACACCCCCTGTGTGCATGGCATAGAAGTGGGCTTTGCAGACCCTAAACCCGCCACCCCAGCCCCGCTCGGAGACCTCCGCAGCTCTGTAATTAGGAGATACGCTGTGAGCACTGAATAAAGCCCCCCAGGATGAAATCATCGTCCTCGGCCACTGGGCATTGATGTTTTCTCTTTTGGATGGCAGTGAAAGAGAACCAGGAGCGGGGGTGGGGGTCACTGCACTGAATCCAGCTCAGCTCGTCCTTGGTCGGCGTGTCAGCCGGCACCGGCTTGGGGGTGTGGTACCGGCCAGGGGCGGCGGCAAGCTGGGGGCCGCAGCCCCTCTTTGCATGCAGGCTGCGAGGGCTTCTTTTGAAAGGGCGCACTGTTTGGGGCTGCAGTGTGAGGCGGCCCCGCGCATGAGCCCCCCCCCAACAACACCCTGCCCCCACCCTGCGGGGCTCAGGGACCAAAACAGACAATGCAGCGGGAGCCCCTAGGGCTGTCATTCATGTTACCGGTTTTTCGGGACCAATTGGAATGTACCGTTAACGGCCACAGTCCATCCAATTTCCACGCTGTGTGTGTGTGTGTGTGCGTGTGAGGGGGTGCTCCAGCTTCGGCTCTTATTCCTCCACCCCCACAGTCCACCCCCCTTCCTTCATAGTGGGTTCACAGTGCTGATACTACTTCAGTTTTATATCTCACCTCCACCGCACCCTTATGAAATGCCGCTTTACTCCGTTACTGTACTCCCCGGTGTTTGTCTAAGGCCGCGTCTGTGTGTGAAGGACCGGCTAATTCTGAGCATATGTGTGGTGCCCCAGTGCTGACAGCACCTCGGCACTGGTGACAGAGGTGACAGATCTCTTCATTATCGCCGTCCGGTGACACGCCGGCCCGGCGCTCCGCCAGCATTGTTCCAGCGCCTTTTTTTTTTTTTTAAATCGTGCCCCGTTCCAGAAAGGCCTGGGTCCAGAGTGCAGCGGTGTTCAGCAGCCCGCATCCCCTCGCCAGGCTGCTGGCACGTCAGCCTGTGTCCGGTCCGGATCCGGCTCGATTCGCGCCGACCCGCTTCTGCGTGCCCCTGAGGATCACAGGGCTGATTTAAGGCTGGTTTCACATACGCCATGGACCAGCGGTCCTACTACAGTCCATGTTTCCGGTGTATTTGAAGTGGTCCTTCTGATTTACGCTTTTACAGTGAGGCGTCCACTGCCGCCTGCCTGCTCTGCCGTCTGATTTGCAGTCTCCAGGTCAGCTGCACACTGGAGGACAGTGAGGAGGCCCTCCCAGCCTGCATCCGGGGATTCATAAAACCAGCTGCCAAAAACCCAGAGCCATCAGCTCTCAGCTGCCTGAGCCGGGCCTCCGGTCCGGTCCATCATCCCGCCTGCTTCTCACCACTAATGAAGCGGAGGAAATGCTGGAAGCCGGCTAAGTGGTTTTCTGTTCTGGAGCTGGAGGGAGGTCCAATCGATACAGGATCAGTCCGCCATCTGGGTCGGGGTGCCAGACTCTGGAATGCTTACTGAACGCACGCATGCACTCGCACGGACACATACGCGCAGGCACGTGTGACATGCATGGCTGAGCATTTGGGAGTTTATTACTGACTTATTCTACTCACTAATCCATAAACCTCAAATCAACCTCACTTGCAGGCACAATTACGTTCGAACTGCTCTCATGTAGTCTTTGTTTCATGCTACTAAACCTTCAAGAGGACAGCCGTTCAGCCCACTGACACTTTGATGTTTATCCATTCTGGCCATGATGGTGGACTTGACCAGGAGGAAGTTAAGCAAATTCATAAACTTGGGGAACAAACACTGAGATCAGATGACACCGGTACCCCCCAGCTCCACAAGTGCAGGCCAGCAGTGTTTATATTCACCCAGGCCCATGTGACCTCAGCTGCTGTCTGCCTCTGAACGTGTGCCCCCCCCCCGCGGCTGACTAGCATCTACCCCCCTCCCTCTGGTGTGCTGCACTTTGATGAGTTTACAGAACAACCACCTTACTTGCAATATTAGTTCGTAATGTGATTCCATGTGACAGCCACTCTGAAATACACCATAGCCATTTAATCACTGTCCTCTTACGAGATGCAGACGCGTCGATCAATATTGTACTGGTGTTCTGCACCACTTAGCACCCTCATGGCCCGGATTCTGGCGCTGTTTGGATGTATTACAGCCCTTTTGATCCACCCACTTCTCATTAATATCAATAGACCGTGGTTTGAGTGACTGGGCACCCGAGCCACTATTATCTCTCCTTCCATTTGAAGCCCTCTTTGTGATTCCCAGTGCACCATGTCACAATCCCAGTCAGCGGCATTCCCAGTTGTGGGATTGCTGCTGGAGCGAGCCAGCCCCAGGCGCCTTGGACACATCGTCACACGGGTCTTCGGCACAGACCACCCATCAAATCGTCGATGCCGCCTCTGATTCAGCCCCCTACTTCATCTGCTCATCTGCACCATTGAGAAGTAGGTCAGAGAGGGTGGGGGGAGGGGTACAGGCTCCATCTCCTCTTTTTCTCACCTGCCCTCGCTCTCTCTCGCTCTCTCTCGCTCTCTCTTCCCCACCATCTCCTCGCTCTCTTCTTCCCTTCCTTCCCCAGGCTGCCTCCTCCCCCCTTATCTTCCTGCTCTAGCTGTGGGGTTTACGTGCTGTGAGACGGGGATCTGACCCGCCCTCTATCTTTCCTTCTCTCCCTCACTCATCCTCTCCCTCTCTCTTGCTTGCTCTCTCCCTCTCTCTTCCTTGCCCACCCTCTCTCCCTCTTTCTCTCCCTTGTCCTCTCTCCCTTGCCGTCTCCCCCTCTAACCTTCACTCCTTCGCTTACCCTCTCTCTTTCCCTCTCTCCCTCTCTCTCCCTTGCCCTCTCCCTCGCTCACCTTCTCTCTCTCTAGCCATCGCTCTCACACCCCCTTTCCCTCATCCCCTCCTCCCTCATTTTCTCTCTCTCTCTTCGTTTTTACTCCTCACCGTCCTGCGTGGCTCGCGGTGAGAAAACCTTTCACCTTTGCCCCTCTCGTGCCCCCCCCCACCCTAGTCTGGTTTCATTTTTCTGTTAGCGGGATGCTTCCTTTCTGGCATGAATGCCTCCTAACTGAAGGGGAAGACCTATTGTTCCCTATGCGCAAATTAATAACATTCTTGGGGGGCGATGGGCCAAGCTGGACACAAAGCAGAACGCGGTGCGTTGGGTGGGGAGCACATGGGGATGGACAGTGCTGATGGACATGTCGACTTCCTGCCACCTTCCCATTGCAAACCTATGTTTCAGTGATGTGGTCCTTTGTCCGTTGGCAATCATCAGCCCTCTGCCAGCTACCTGGGGCTCTGTGTAGTCGTCTCTGACCCTTCCTGTCATTTTCTGATTCCAGAACAGCCTGAGTATCTGCAGAAAATGGAACTGTAGGTTTCCATGTGTGTCTGTTTGCTTGTGTTTGCCAGAGATTATACCAGATTTTTTTTTTTTTTTTACTGAAATCTAATCTTAAGCATCTTGTTTTGATTGTTTCTAACACTTTATAGCTACTTATTAAGTTTTTAATGTTTTTAGTTCTTTAATCTGTTTTAATACCTATATGCTCTTGCCATGAATATAGCCCTAGTTGCTGAGAAGACCTTCAGTACCAACATAACTAACTAACCTCGCCCACCACGTAATGGACACATTTGCCCTCTGTCAAGGTCAGGGCCTGGATTTGGGAGCGTACTTCAGCTTTGGGCGTGTACAGTGACCTTGTATCATGGCCACCGCCCTCCCAGAAGCCCCCACCCCTTTCCTGAGCAAATGTGTCCACAGACAAGCGCTCCGACACACCACCTCCTGCTATGCCTGGCCCCCCTTCTGCAGTGCATCAGGGAGATGATATGGTGAACTGTAAGTCCTCACAGATCCCCACTAAAAAGGCATTAACTAGCCTGTGCCCATTCCTCTGTCACTGGCCCCGTGGGCCCTGCTTGCTTTTCACCATTTTTGGGGATGTAACCCTACGGCCTCCTCCAGCGTGTCTGACCCTGGTGGGCCAAAGCAGACGAGGCCCTGTGTGGGAATCCTCATGTTTTAGCTGCATTTTTGCTTTAAGACCAGATATGAAGTAGCCGCTATCGGGGGCTGGGGGACTCTCTGTAAACATGCCTTTACAATCAGCTGGGGGACTCTCTGTAAACACGCCTTTACAATCAGCTGGGGGACTCTCTGTAAATACGCCTTTACAATAAGCTGGGGGACTCTCTGTAAACACGCTGTTACAATCAGCTGGGGGGCTCTCTGTAAACACGCCTTTACAATCAGCTGGGGGACTCTCTGTAAATACGCCTTTACAATAAGCTGGGGGACTCTCTGTAAACACGCTGTTACAATCAGCTGGGGGGCTCTCTGTAAACACGCCTTTACAATCAGCTGGGGGACTCTCTGTAAATACGCCTTTACAATAAGCTGGGGGACTCTC
>JAABNY020000025.1:21208683-21219727 GCA_015164015.2 Brevimyrus niger | reverse complement strand
TGGAAGACTCTCTGTAAAAATGTCTTTACAATCAGCTGGGGGACTCTCTGTAAACACGCCTTTACAATCAGTTGGGGAACTCTCCGTAAACATGCCTTTACAATCAGCTGGAGGACTCTCTGTAAACGCACCTTTACAATTAGCTGGAAGACTCTCTGTAAAAATGCCTTTACAATCAGTTGGAAGACTCTCTGTAAAAATGTCTTTACAATCAGCTGGGGGACTCTCTGTAAACACGCCTTTACAATCAGTTGGGGGACTCTCTTTAAACATGTCTTTAAAATTAGCCTGGTGCTCAAATTTTTTTGACCCACTGTGCAGCACACACACGCATATACACAGGCGCACACACACACACTTAAAGGCGCACACGCATATACACAGGCGCACACATATACATGCTCACGCACATACACACACACAGGCACACTCACGCACACACACATATATACACACACACACCACATTCCTGCATGGTTATCTAAGCAGTTATTTAAATCTCTGCTGGTGAGTTACAGTTTTAGTCCCAGCTGACCACTGTGTAACGATGACGTTCGCAGCATCTTGGCCGACTCTACGTCCTGTATCAACTCGAAACGGTGTATGGGGGACTATCCTGGCTCTGGTGCTGGAAGCTGTAAAGAATATCTCAGAAACTGCCAAGGAAAAGCCAGTGTGCAATTGGTTGATGCTTCATAAATAACAAAACAACCAACAGTGGGGATCTGTTGGCCTCAGAACTGAAAGTTTTGCAAATACAATGACAGGAAATGAGAGGATAATACAAGAAAGAAAGGTCTGCTGCTGCAGGCAAAACTCTAGGAGTGTGCTTTCAGGACCCTATAAGCCCAACACTCTGGCTCGCGGTATCCCTGTGACGGATCTTGTTTTTTCCCAGAATCCCCCTGGGCTGCAGATAAAGTGAAAGGCGTTCAGAGCCAAAGTGTGCCTACGTGCGGGGGATGAGCACAAGTCAAAACTGCGGAAATGCTGCCTCTCCCTGCCTGATTTCTCTCCTTGGTTTTTTTCGTCCTCTTTATCTGAAAAGAGGCAGTTTTTGCAAATGGACGGCAAAACTGCAGCCCTCCTTCTTCCTTCTCCTCATCCCATGGACACATCATCTCGATCTCGGAAAATATGGCCACCCTGTTGGATAACGGAGTGTGGCTTGCATGGCGGTTGCGTTTCTGTGATGTTTCTGACAGACGGCGGCTCATGGAGAGCATGGTTCTCTGGGGTACTGTTGATCTAAACTGGATGGCGGGAGTTTCTTAGAAGCCCCGTGGCAGTACAGGCAAACCACAAGATGCCTTTGGGTATCCTTGAAACAAACAAACAATAACCGTTTGTTTACAAGAGCTGATTCTTCCTTGGAGGGGGGAATATATCAGCATTGAATACAGGAGGGGCTGCCTGTCCTCTCTCAGTGTTATTAATAGATACTTCACTGTGGGGGAGGGACAGCTCAGGCCAGATTTACCAGTTGCCATCTAATTTTAAGTATAACTATGCAATACCATTTTCCGCCATTATGATTCAAAAGTCAACTTAGTGCTAGAGGAAATGTTTATAATGAGGATGATGTTTGGCAACAGAAAGGCCCCTGATGACCTTTGACTTGGTGATGGCATTAAAGGAGGGCCCCCTTAATCTGATCCAAATTCCTGTCAGAGGGGAGATTAAATAGGTGGAGGCGAGTGTCGACCACATTCCGGGTGGTTGTAGATGACCGTGAAGGTGCAGTAACACTTTGCCTGAGAGACGAGAAGCCAGGCCTAAATCATTGAAGCATCCACCTGTTTGAAGGCAGAATATGTATAATTGACAGGTGGGGGGTTAATTTTAGCAGCTTCCCCCAACAGCTCTTGGAATGAATGTCTTTTACCTCCCTGCTGTATGGAAATTTCACTGGGGGGGGGAGGTTTAACGGCAGGGCAATAAACAGGAGATTAAATCGGCATGGTCTGCTGGGTGACACGAGCCAGGTGTCAGCCGACTGTGGGGTCCGTTTCCCTTGCTGACCCCCGATTCCCAAACATGAAACCAACACGCTCTCACAGGGTGGGGGCACACTCGCCAAGCCAGGTCATTCAAATTCCCGTTTATCAAAGGGGGTAGGGGGGGCGCTGCACATTCCAGGCCACCCTCCCCCCTCATTTCTAACATGATCACAGGGCCCTGGTGAAATCTTAGCTCAGGCGTGACCCCACATTCTCACGTGCCCCCCCCCTCCCCCCATCGGCTGGAAAGGCAATCACTCGCATCCCAAAACCCCAGAAGGAAATAAAGCATATCACTGCCCCCCCTCCCCCTCCCCCCCATCTCGTCCCACAGAAATACGTTAGTGCTCAGGCCAGAGTTCGCCAGCTAAGGAGATCACACTCACTGTCAGTACTTTCAGTTCGGCTGTATGGGCCAATTTATGCCCATGAAAGTCATAGTTCCCAGGTGCTTAATAAGCCAAGGTAAATGGATACACCTGTGCAGGAATTACACTAAACAGAAGCGTATGCTTATCAGCTGACCTCTCTCTGCAGGTTAATGCTAATAGCTAATTACTTTATACAGCTGCAGGTATGATTGTTCTGTTGTTTTGGCTTGTTGTTTTTTCCGCAAGCTTATTAGCGATAGTGTCAAGCTGGAGTCGCCCAAAGACATCCAGGGCATCGCCCCGGTGACCCACCGCAGGCGTGGCTGCCGGTCTCGCTAAGCATTGTTTGCTGAAGGTCACGTCCTCACAGGGGTGAAAGGTCAGCAGCTGACTGTGGGCCCGTGGGCAACGTCTGGAATGTGTCACAGACCATTTTAGGCTCGTGGACCAGAGAACCAGTGGCATGCCAGCCTTTGGGAGTCTCCATGAAACTCTCTGAATCAAAGCACTGTGTGCTACCAAAAAAAATTGCTCAATGGATCAAAAGCTGTAGAAACTGTTACCACGGGCAACACTGTAGTCACTTTGTTTCACATGCAAGTAGGGAACTTCCCAGACATATATAAAAAAAATTGTTACAATTTCTCCTGCTGCTAGGCCGTCTGCCTCTCCTCCTGCTTCTGCCGTCAGTGTTCTTGCAGCCATGACAATATAGCACCAATGCATCTCCAACTAGCATTCCGCCCATTAGCTTGCCGCCGGAACTAAAGAGTGGAATTAAAATCCGAGCCGTTTTTTTATTTTCGGAAAACTGTTCGCGTGGTTCCCCTGCCTGATCACGCACCTCCCATTCCACTTTTCATGTACCCACTGCTGAGCGCCGCAGTCTTGAATGACAAAGACGAGCAGTGGTCCCAGCAGCACTTCTCTCCACTCAGATGACTATAATGGATGGCGCTCAATGAGACCAAACTGTATTAACTTCCCTCTCCCTCCTTAACTTTCAGTGGTGTCGCCACGACTTTCAGTCTTGGTCCCAGTGTTTGACCTTGGAGGTCACGGGAGTCTCGGTTTCTGGAATTCTCCATATGGGTGTAGAAACAGCAGGCTAAGGGGAGGGAAAACCAACCTGGACCAGCAGACCAGGCCTGCAGGGAGCATCCATCAAAGACCCAACGCTTAGAAAGGAGGTAGACAAAAGGTCATGGGGAAACTACAGCCAATAATTGATTTCATGGATTGATCGTATGAACTTTTAATGCCTTGCTACAGATGGGGAATTTACGAGTCTGCTTGGACCTTCCCTTAGGGGGCACTGCTGGGCTGTGAAGGCCCTGTACCACATTCAAGCATCTTGGATAGATAGCTGCAACTTCAGCATGTTAGAGATCTCTTAGATTTCAGAGTGAATTCAGCCTGATGTCTGCTTGCAAGTAGAACCAGAGTAACCATTCGATGGGGCTTTATGTCAACAGCCACGAGGTGCATTAGCTCGCTCCCCAAACGGTGGGGGGATCCAGCATCAACTCCAGACAATATTCAGCTCCCCAGGAAGGTTCCCTGATTTGCTGGGACTGTGTCCCCGGTCTCACTCGCAGAAGGAAGGCTCCCTAACTCGCTGGGACTGTGTCCCCCATCTCGCTCGCAGAAGGAAGGCTCCCTGATTTGCTGGAACTGTGTCCCCGGTCTCACTCGCTGAAGGAAGGCTCCCTAATTCGCTGGGAGATTGCCTGTCTGTCCCGACAAGTGGCTTCCGAGGCTGAGTACGCCCCAGTCTGGAGACCTCCGCTCACTTCCTCCCTCAATTCCTGGCATTCCTGATGCTTTCAAACTCCTAATATGGATCCCGCTAATCACCCAGGGGGATGTGACTGTTCATTCCTTCCCTGTTCTGCAGCCTGTCATCTGCCCCCCACCCCCAGCCCACGCTGCCTCTCACAGCCTTTGCTTCCGGCCTGCAGAAATTTACAGGCAGCTTTCCATGCCGTACCCCCTCTAGCCCCGTTCCGCGTCCCCATGCCCCGTCACCAACCCGACTGCAATCTCCCCTAAACATTTCACAAATAGCTGAGTGTTGCTGTTCACAGCCTCAGATGACAGATTACAGTTTGGCACTGTTCTTAGACAGCGTGTTCACCATGAAAATGAACCGCTTATAGACAAACAAGCTGCTTCTTTCCCATGTCACTCTTCCAAAGAATACATAATGATATTTTACCCGTAATGCACATTTCTCATACCCGATACGCTACACTGCAAAAAGAGCAATTAAAACTGAGAAAACGAGCTGTAGTAAAAACTGAATCGGCAACAAGATCAAGTTCACAGGAAAAGAACAAAACGAACAGCAAAGGAATAAAATGTGATATTTTAATGGTGGAGACAGACAGACCATCCAGTTGCTCCCGGGCTATCGGGCAGCCTTGCAGCAATGTCCCTGTGCGTCTGTCGAACAACCTTCCAATACCATGTTCAACAAACTTGACATGGAACCTCCTGAACTGCAGAAACCCGAGCTGTTCCAGGTCTCCTCATCTCCGTGACCCTGTCAGTTGCTCCGTTTTGGTGCCTTTTCCCTATAATTGCCCATGAAAGTGTTAGTGATAAGGCCCCCCAGTGGCTAATCATCAGTGACAGAGCCCCCCACCCCCAGATTAACACAGGCTCATGTCATCAGCACCGACTTGCCCATATGGCCAGATACCCCCGGCATGCTTCGCTTTTACACTGAGCTCCCCTGCTTCTGTTTATGGCCCATAACGTCCACCCAGGAAGCCCCCCCCCCCACCCGAAAGCTGCCCCTCGCACCCCTGTCCAGCATGCTTCCTTCTTATCTGCTGCTCGACCCCAGACCCCCAATGTTAACAAGACGTCATGCTGCACCATTCTTGTGGCTCGTTCCCACGCCGCCACTCACCACCTGGATCACGGCAAACTTAACCCATAAGGGATTGGGGGGGGGGGTAAACTGAAATGTCGGCCAAAGTCGCCATCCTTACTACAGGATCCCTTGAGCCCAGATCCCCCCCCCCTAGACACAATCCTTGGAGCCCAAATTCTGCACCCCCGCTCTTGGGCTTGTCTATCTCCTGGGTGGCACAGTTTTCCTATGGCTTGTGTTGACAATTCTGCTCCCACGTCCCCCTCTATCGTCTCTCCTTTTCAGCATTCCTGTATTTTCCCGTCTCTCTGAGCAGAATATATTTGTTTATCTGCAAAATAACAGCTGGCGGGAAAGTGAAGGACTGTGCCCCCCCACACCTGATTATGCTGCACCCCCTCCATGCTCCAGATGGTGACCCAACATCAGAAAGGGCTCAGGGGAAGGCCTAGGAAATCCGCCATTCCAACCTCAGTTATGTCTGTTTAGTAAGGGCCAGTCCTACCAGTTAATTACAATCAGGATAACAAGCTGCAATCAGGCTAAGTCCTGTGCTTTGCCGCTCCACATTAACTCCAGTGCACAAAGATAAAATATGGACAAGCTCTCAGTCGGACATGTGTCCCCCAAAAACCGAGGGACATACAGGTTACACACGTAATTAAAGGATCCAAATGTCCCCCTGACAACTGAGAAAAGAGGACTTAAATTGGAAGGTTACGAACCCTTAGATCAAGCAGCATAGTGGTCTGAGGAGTACAGCAGCTGGGATTTCCTGAATGACCTCTGACCTTTCATTCTACAAGCCCAGTGGTCCAGTATTCTACCCTGTCCTCTACATTTTAGGGTGTAATTTTAATAGCTGTTTAGGGAAAGGCATTTTTTTCAGCTGGTTTTATTCACGTGCGTCACTTTTTCCAAAACATTGTTGAGGCCGTAACCCTTTTCAGGGGCCACTCGCTGTGACAGTTCTGCATCCACGACAGCGCTGGATTGACTGTGAGAATCTCCACAGATGTGCCCTTGATCAGTTCTAATGAATTCATGCATGAATATTCAGGATTTGCTGGGTGGGGGCTGCTGCCATGACTCACAAGGGAGTGTGTGTGTGTGTGTGGGGGGGGGGGTTGGCTTGTGGACTGATCACCCTTCAGATGTACCCACAAGGACCTGAAGTCAAGAAGGAACCTTGGCATTCTCAAACAATGGCCAAAGTTAGCTACTCGTTCCTGGTCACCTGTGGACAGTGTGATGTCACAACAGTGTGATGTTTCTTCCTTGTGTTTTGCAGTTGTAGGTTTGCCATTATGCACCAGTGGCAGCAGCAGCGGTCAGTGTCACCAGTGCAGTGTGACACAGTTATGTTCCTATTCCTTGCAGCTCTTGGAGCCATTCCAGAGGGGCTGGAGGCGTGACTCTGCTTTCTTCTGCACACATGATTAAAAGTGATTAATTATAAATATGCAGGCACACAGAATAAACACCACTTCCTTGCAGCCTTTCATGACAATTTAACAAATTTAAATACAAAAAGTCAACCATGACAGGCTTCGAGATATTCAACAAATGCAACCTAAAGGCTTCATTTCTTCACCTTTATGATTGATGATTCAGAGCTTTTCCTGTGAGAGCACATGTGCATTCCCCCCCACCCCACATCCACTTGCTGTGGGAATAGTACTTCTGCTATCTTCTTAAGGCATGGGTGTCCCCACATTTAACACACCTGAATTACCACACAGCTCTTGAGCTGAATCATTTCTGGTGGAACAGGGAAAGAACTAAGGTGCACAGGGCTTCGGTCCCCCAGGACTGCAGCTTGACACCCCCTGAATTAAGAGATAACATGGGATGGGTTCCTATATGTTCCCTGTGACTCCCTGTCCTCCTCCACCTCGGACAAACACACACAGCCAGGTTTGCCACATAACGGCAAAGCCGTGACCCCTGAGCGGCTCCTACCTCATCGATCACCGACTATGCTCTCTTCCCGTCAGGCTGCGTATCGCTCTGGTGTTGCGCTTCAGCAGCATGAACTCCCCCAGAAAATCAGCAGCTGTTCCCTCTCATCTCTGACTACATGTCAGGCTTTGTGCAAGGCGACTGGCTACAGCAATGTGTGTAATCTGAGGACATACTTTCAGTCTCTGGGCTGAAATCGCACTATACCCTGGGTGACTGCGCCGTCTTCTCCCCATGGAAGCGAGTGCTGATTTACTCCCTGGAGCGGCTTGAACCTGGAACCTAAGTACGGTACCTTAAAAAACCTGCTGATTTATGGGTTTAGGCCCTAAGACTGTTCAGTTCTTGAGGATGCAGGACATTCAGCTGATGTGGTGTCCAAGGATTGCTTTACTATACATCTATCCCACAGGCCACATTGACAAGAACCACATTTCCAAACCTGACTAAATCCATAATTAGCCTGGGGTCAGCATTTTAAATAGTGTTTTTTAATAACCTGGCACAAAGACAGAAAATTATAGGCATGGCATTCGGTCATTCCCCAGGCAAAAGGACATATTCTCCCAATCCTCTTTAAGCCCAATTTAAAGGTTAAAGAGAAAAAAAACTTGTTTGCAAACAAGATTTAAAAGTATATGCCCACAGATGTCCTGTCCTCTTAATGGTCCAAGCTTGCCAGTGCTTTCTTGCAATTGACAGTTAAATTATGGTAAGTCCTGTTTTACAATATGTTTTGTAATTTATGGCTGTATGTTTCTTTTGGGCCAGAGAAAATCTTTATTGCTGGTCTTGCTCTACTTAGACATCCATACAGTGAAGCTGTGATGTGTGTGTTACTAAAATTGCCAGGAACAGATGACTTCTCAGAACTACTGCTTTCCTGCACTGTCTTGATTATTAAAACATCTGCTTGGCATGAGAAATCCTGCAAGAGAGGTCTGAAGCTGAATTGTGAAGGATGGTGATGCAGCCAGGTTTTACTCAAGATGAAGCTGTATTTTCACATACAAACATAGTGATGCTATGTATTGAAACTTATGCTACGTATTGAGGATCAGTGACCCCAAGTTTGTTGACTAATTCGGTATATTGAGGAAGAGTGACCTTGAGGTTATTAGCTGAAGCTGTATATTGAGGATCAGTGACCCCAAGGTTGTTGGATGATGTTGCATATTGAGGATCAGTGACCCAGAGGTTGTTGGGTGATGCTGTATATTAAGGTTCTTTGACCCAGAGGTTGTTGGATGCTGCTGTATATAGATGAGCAGTGACTCCGAGGTTGTTGGATGATGCTGTATATAGATGAGCAGTGACTCCGAGGTTGTTGGATGATGCTGTATATTGAGGATCCGTGACTCCGAGGTTGTTGGATGATGCTGTATATAGATGAGCAGTGACTCCGAGGTTGTTGGATGATGCTGTATATAGATGAGCAGTGACTCCGAGGTTGTTGGATGATACTGAATTTTGAGGATCAGTGACCCAGAGATTGCTGCCTGTTGCTATATATTGAGGAAGAGTGACTCCGAAGGTACTGGCCTGATCTGTGACACTCCTTCATCCCCGTTTCATCCCAAGCTTCCTTCCACCCATATCACTGTTTATTTTCTTAGCTGATGAGCCATGATCTACCGAATGGTCTTGCTATACCTTCCACACTCTCTGGTCCTCTCACTCTCCTTCTCACTACATTCTCCTTTCACTTTCAGCAAGAACAGTGCCCCGGATCATGGCAGGTTCTGGCCTGGTGATTTGGACTGTTGAGTGAATCCTCTTTGCACTTTATTTTAGCAAAGCTTGAGAAAACTAGCTTAAGGACAGAGGGATCATTAATATTAAACTGGCTTAACCAGGACATTCACTCGACCCAAACAAAAATGGCTCTTTCCGCAATCCTTTCTTTTTCATTGTCTTTTATTCTTCTTTCATCCCCTCTCTTCTCCATCCTTTTATATCCAGGCTTGCTGGTAGCACGTGGTGGTGTGATAAGAACGAACTTTCAGCGGGACACAGTGCAACCTCAAGCCTAATTATAGCAATTATTCAAAACCGTTTAAAGTAAATAACCGTGCGATGCAAATTAGGTCTTAAACAGACCATTTTCATTTGTCTCACCATCTCACGAAACTCCCAGAGTGACACCGCACGAATCAGACCCAAAATTACAGAGATCGTTAGTTTTAATTGCCACAACTGTGCTCCTTGGGGCTTTTATTTGTGTAAAAAAAAAAAGGAATTATTTAAAAAATTATATTTGTGCAGATCTTGGGACTGGACTGATACAACATAGCGGGCAAAAACGTTATCTCAGGACACACTGGTAACTCACGTCTCACATCTCCTGTCCCATAACCTCATCTTCACTGGTAACTTTGGTCACCCTAATCTCCTCAGCTGCCAGCCATTAGGATGCAGTGGAGGGTACAGAGATCAGCCGATGTTAAATGCGCAGCGAGGGCTGCAGAATCAGCCCAGCGATTTTACATGTGTGAATTAGCAGCAGGTCCCACGGCTGTAAGGGGGCCACAGCAGCCATATGAAGAGGGGGGTGTTTGGGAAGAGCACATGTGACGCGAGAGGCGTGTGGTCCTACATGCCATCGACAGGCCACTCTTTGTTTCTTTACACTTCTAATGATCCACTACCCAGTCATGGGGGATGACCCATCAATGGTCCCTTTGTGACTATTCCTAGACTTGACCATGGTTCAAGGATAGCCCCCCCACCCCCCAAACAAGCTCAATATGGATATGGCAATTTGCCCTTCAAGCTGGAATCATGCCCTCCATATGTAATCAAGTCAAGCTTTGACTTGGGGGCTGTATACTGTCATATACAGTTATACAGCAGCATGAAATATTGTCCCCCAGGATGGCGGTGTGACATACAGACAGTGAGTGACAATATAATTTTTTTTTCCTACAAAGATCTACACTGTCATCTGTTTTCTGATTAGCCTGTGGCTTTTAAACAGTTTTAATGACGCTGGTTTTTTTGTTCTTTATTTGCTACCACTAAAAGCAGCAGACTTTTAAGTCCACTGAATGGTACATATCAGTGCCTGGGGATTTCTGTGATTTTACAATTAAACATACTAAACCAGTGTTTTTGCACCTAAAAGGGCCCATTTGTGCACGCACATAACATTCCTGTCTGGAAAATCCATAAAAATTGTAAAAAGGTAACTCAGTAACACATAATAGGGTCAGAAATCCCTGTAGGTGTAGGGCTCATGTTCCGTCACGGTAACATCTGTGTGCCGTATGTCACTTGACAGCAGCCCTGGACACATCTGTACCGCTGACCTTGTCACCCCCAGCATGATGGTGTATATTGGGTCTCTGGATGATCTAGCATCTGTAATGCAACATGGATGAAAAGCAGGTACCTTCACATCCCGGGTTTAGCACCAGCCATAAATGAGCGAAAAACCCTGTATGCAGTGCCCCCCCCCCCCCCCAAGAAGAAGCATGGCACTTCCTTCTTCCTGTCACCTGACCTCAGCATCTCTCTCCACCGTTTCTGTGGTGTGTTAGATGACAGCACAAACAGGCACCATTCCTGGCTGCTAACAACAAGCTCCCCACGTCCTGCTTCACTGGCCCAGGGGGGGGTCCCCACACATGTCAGAGCCCCCTTCATCCTCACATATGTGTGCCTGGATGCTGATGGATTCACAGTAAGGGGTTCTGTCTTTGCCCTTAACTTCATGCTATTACGTTACTTATTCTTATGGCAGGCTTGTTTTTCCAGACGTACACCTGTTACACGTGTTGTATATTTTTGCAAAAGCAATTTGAAGCCTCATTAAAGGCTACCCCCCCACC
>JAABNY020000025.1:21193699-21208666 GCA_015164015.2 Brevimyrus niger | reverse complement strand
AAAGTCTCGGTCCAGCCCCCCCGTTGCTAAGTCTGCGTCTGTAACCATAAGGCTACTTGCAGTCTGACAGGGGTGTTGCCTCCAGCAGCCGAGTCGCTGTCTCATTCGAGTCCCCCCTTAGACCTAAAGGGGGCGCTCTTCTCCTGATTTAGCACTCAGCGTACCACTTTCTGTACACTGCAGCCTGTAACATCCCTAAAACAACCAGTTCTCATAGGTGCTGAAAAATTGTCTATTTATGTAATAACATGAGGACAGCCATCTTTTCACTGTGAAGAAAACCATTAGGGCCACTGAGTCTGACACCGCTAAATACTATTATGTCTACAGTTTATATTCCTTTAGTCCAGGGGTAGCCAATCTTATGTGCAAAGGGCCAATGTGTATTTGGGTTTTTCAGAGTAACCTTTAGGTCAGCTGTTCAAACCCATGCGTGAGGTCTCTTCAGCCAATCAGTCCTCTAATTAGTAATCTAATTGGGAAGTTGCAGCAAAAACCCGCACACAGAGCGGCCCGTTCTAGATACGATCGACACCCCTGATTTAGTCTTTGGCATGTTATGAGTAAACAAACCATGTTCTGTACCTACACCGCTTGGGCCAAACTGATCAAATTGTAAGCCCCTCCCCGTAGTTCTACACTTGGTTTAGCCCATGGCCTCGGCTCAGGAGGCATGTGCGTCCGTACCACTTCCCGTCTAAACGAGGCGCTCGCCAAGCTCCTCGCCATTCTTCCTCTGAGGGAGATTCGGGATGCCGGCTTCCCGAGCCCACTCCCCTCCGGGATGCCCCTGCCCGTTAACCCGCACTTCCAAAAAGCCCCCCGCCTCTGTGGGAGTCTGCTTTATTACTTTACGCAACTGTTTAGCTGTATGGCGAGGAAACGAGGGGGGTGGGGGGGGGGCACCATAGCAACACAGAAAGGGAGGCCTTATGGAGGGAGACGAAAAGCGAAACAACAAAGGGAAATGAATGGAGGTTTTCCTGGCCACCCTTGGCACTGGGGTGGGGGGGGGCAGGTTAAGCAGGAGCTGGGTTTTTTGGCGGCGAATCTGGTTAGTGTGAAGAAGGGGGCCTCTTACAATTTTCTATTTTTGGCAGCATGAATTAGAACCATATGGACCAGTTCAACTCACAGTTCCACAGAAGGCACCTTCACCTCCTCACTGCCGAGCACTCTCCCCCCCCCAACACCCGGTATCACACAAGGAGGCACCTTCACCACCTTGCCGCCTAGCACCCACCCTAGCACCTGGTATCCCACAGAAGGCACCTTCACCACCTCCTGCCTAATAAATGATCAGCCTCCTGCAGTGGTCAGGCAGAGACCCACCTTCCAGCTGCCTAACAAACAATCAACCTCTTAATCTGGCTGGGTGGAGGCCCACCTTCAGGCTGCCTTATAAATAATCATTCTCCTGAACTGGCTGGCCGGAGGCCCACCTTCATGTCGCCTACAGTAATGAATCCTCCACAGTTGGTTAAAGCAATCTGGCTTCTCAGATTTGTCTTCCTCCTGTGGGCAGCTCTGAAAATATCAATATTTCCTTAATTATAGAGTCTCTGTCATACTGTCCCCTGCAAGACTACAAGCGTGTCCCCATCTGGGATTATATGCCCCTCCCCCCTGAACGAAACAGAACACAGCCTAAAATGGTCAATGGGGTGAAAACATGCCTGGAATGAGACCTGATGCTATGTGGCACAGGCAAGGAAAAAGGCTAGGGTGAGACTGTGGGTCTAGATCCTATAACTTACTGTCCCCCGTTAGCTGTCCGGGTATTTCTTTATTGGTGTTGTTACTGCTGATTATAGTACAGTTTTCTTTTTATTTCTTCTGCATTTTATTTTACTCAAACAAGGGTCAGACGGTCCCTGGAGTAACTTGGGCTTAAGAGTCTCGCTCAGGGGCCCCATGGTGACATCACCCTGTCCACCCTGATTTGAACTTGCCCCCCGCCCTTTCACAGGTGGCTCCTGATCACATGTGGCAAAAGGGGGAAACTTACTTGATGCTGAGTATCATTTTGTGTGTTCTAGAATAAGGAAAGAAGTCACCAGATTGCGTGCCGAGCAGACCATAAGATCTGTTGATATGTAAGTCATCTTCACTCTGGTCACTGGAGAAAGCTGCAATGCAAGTATGTTGCTTCATACTTGCTCCCTGTTTCCAAGGGTTTGCTGATTGAGGGTTAGGTAGTGGCGGATGAAGGCCTTCCCTGTAAATTGTACACTCTGCGCTTATGGGATGTCATGCGACGTACACAGCACAAACCGAAGGACCTTCTCATGCTCATTCGAAAGGGTGAAATCTCTAATTGCACAGAGCCACCCTGTGCCTTCCGCAGATTCCGTTGCTGCTCTATTCCCGCGCTTTGTCCCACCTCCCTGACTTTCGCAGCCTTAGGATTGGCTTCTCCCTCAGCCTGGAGGGCAGTGTAATAAGACGTCTCAGGAGAAGCCCAACAAAGGGGCACCAGGAATGCAAAGCTGCATAGAGAGACACTAGGTGACAGCACTCACAAAGGACTATTACATCTTATTGAACACTCCCTGCTTGCTTGTTGAGATATTTGGGCTACACAGATGTGGTTAATTGCTGCTGTGACACAGTGGTGTGGCCTTCTTCTGTGTTAGGGTCCTGATTTCCTCTAGGTCTCTTGAGGTTCAGGGTCATTCTCTTCCCAATGCTGTCCTATACCTGGGTCTGTCTATGATACTGTAATTCCATCTGTCGTAGTGGGAGGGCTCCTTGAGAACTTCTTGGACTATTCAAGATGGTTAAGGCCCGGTTAAAAACGTGTCACACGTAAGGCCACCAGGTCCAAAATGTAGCTTGATGTTTTCTGTTTCTTCCCAGGAACGCTGGGCACTGCACCTGCAGGTTCTGTGGGTCGCATGGCTGCCATTTCTGCTATTCCCTGCATCGTCATGCGCATAAACCAAATGCCAGACCTCGCATGTGTGTCCATGCATGGGGCAGCCGCACGCCAATGGTGGCTTTTGTGGTCTTCTCAAATATGTCCTGTATCCTCAATTACAACAAAAAAGGATCTCAACAGCATGCTGAGGAAACCATAGACAACCATTGAGTTTGTCTGGGGTGGCTTTCGCATCAATTATTCTTTTCCACAATGAGAGGAATCAGAGGGTCTTAATGCGAGGCAGGGTCCTGAAGTTGCGATGAGCTCAGCGGAGCTAAGCTCGGTGCCTTGGTGAGCTTAGCAGGCTTAGAGATGACACAAAAGGACACCGTCTCCAGTGTGATGCTCGCCGGCTTGGCCGAATGGGGCTTTGTAGAGCAGGCCCTTGTCAAAGGCGCCGCCATGTTTCACCGAACACCTTCCATGTGCGAAAATCAAAGCGGCCACAGTCAGAGGAGCGGGGCGGCTTCGCGTCTATCGAGCTCGACGGCGAATGAAGGCGAATGAGGGGCATCCTGCAGAGACGTTCCACATGGCTCCTGAAGAAACCGCCTGGATCATCAGATTCCTTCAACACCTTCAAGAAACTCTACAAAAGGCACCAGTTCCGGGGACACTTGGCTCACACCACACCATGTTCTCCAGATGCTCATAGTCTGTGTCCTCTGATTTGAATGGCACTCTTATTAGGGACTTGCAGTGTTTATAAGTTGTTCTGCTTACAGCATCGCAGCTTGTACCTGGGCATTCACTGGCAGCTCAGCCTGGCTGCACTTATGCCCAGTTGGCTCTTCGATAACCTCGGACCAAAGCGTCTACTGAATAAATATATATTAGTATATTAATATATTACTAATAAATTGATCACAGCTTGGCTTTCACCGCTTCTGAGGAATTAGCTGTTCAGTCTCCCTCCAATATTGACTTCCTTGGCAAGCAGGGAAGTGATTAGACACTGGCTGGACATGTATCGATTTGGCCTTTTGTAGACCTCAACCTTCTCCACCCCTTTGGAAGCCTCACCTACCTTTCCTCGCATCCTGTCCACCAAAGCCTTCTCAGATACACAAGGTGGAGAAAACAGGACATTAAAAGTCTAAAGAGTCTAATTGCAAAGTGACTTTTTTTCTGAATTAAGTCCAAGGGGTCAGAGATGAAGAATGTGCAAGATTTCCTGTTCCGCAGCCCGTAACTCCCCAAACATCTCCCAGTTTATGTACTGCGGCGTGTCGCCAGGGCAACCTGGCAGCGAATCAGGGCCCTGCACCAGAGAATCACTGTTCCAGCAGAAAGACGCAAGGAAAGCCTTAAAGAGAAACACACCCATTCTAACAACAGCAGCACTGTGTCCAGGATCATGCAGTTATAAACCAGGCGTCTAGAGACCGGCTACTGAGAAGCGCCAAAAAGCCAGGTATGTGAAAATAACAGCAGCATGCAGCTTAAGCTGTGTCACCGACTTCAGAAGGAGCGTTTATGGATCATACCGGATATTTTCTGCCTTTACAGCTGCAGACAAAACACTTAATGTGCTCTAAGTATATATTGCGAAAGATATTAAAAGATCTTACTGCCCTGAGAAAACTGAGGGACAACGAACTTTCCTTCATATGGAGTCCCTGAAACCCAGTTCCTTGGAATGAGTGGAAACGTTCAAGATATAAGTTTGAAACGTAATATATTGTGTGTATAATATATAAAATGCCCAAAACAACCCAAAACATCACAGGAGACCTGATAAAACGTGATTGATTCACCTGCCATCCAGATACCGAGCCGGAAGCTGGGGCTGGACACTCGAGTAGTAATGTCACTGCAAGCATGGCGCACAGTACGGATTTAATCCCACACAAGCCAGGATAAAGGGGCTTGGCCTTCTCTTCATCGTCATTCATGATGGTGCAGGAGTAATCTCCTTTCTGGCCGGCTGGAGCGAGAGAGAACATGGGCAGCGCATGGGTCCAGCCACCATGACAGAAAGTGTAGGCCAGCCGCCTAATGTTATCCCTGATATTAAGCGATATTCCGGTTAGTTTCTCCCTCCTGGATGACCTGTTTATTTTTCCATGGGTCTGCATTCATTTCACGGTTGCTAGGACACTGACAGGCAGATTGTCATCTGAGTGTCCTCCTCTCTTTACTGTTTGTTTATCCTCAGACATCCTGAGATAACAGATCAGCCTCTCAATTATTTTCAGGAAAAAACACACTGCTTCTCGGAGACGTAAGCACCCGCGCCTGCCCCTCCGTGTGAACCTCGCTGAGGGGGGGGGGGGGGGTAAAAGTCAGCGTGCCACTGCTATGAGGAAACGTGACGATCAGGCTGATGCCAGACTGGTTTATGATGGTACCGCAAGCATTCCCCAAACTGCACACAAGTAAAAATCCAGGCAGATGGTTTTTAAAATCCAAAAAAACAAACATAAATAATCAGAGGGACCTTAACAGGCTATATCTGCCTTGTAGGGGCGCGTGGAGAGACCTGAGGAGACTGACCAAATCTCACTGTGTGTCTTCAGGATGAGCTCATCAGAACACTTAAAGCAGGTAAGACCTTAATGACTGCTGCGGATGATCCATCACCTTATTTGGTGCACTGTGACATCAGACTGGATTCATACAAAGGAACGAGGAACAGCAGATCCAGAAGTCCTGTCTGGAGATGAACTCACTGGTATGACCTGCGCCTCCAGTACCCAAATAGTCCATTATGTGAGACAGTTATGCAGAATAAATCTAAAAGCTTACATTTTAACATCAGAATACAGCATAGCCATTAATGGTATGTTAATGACGGAGTCATTCGCAACGTGTACAGTTTTCACTGTGTGTACAGGTAAATATTTGCAAAACCAGGCGAGATTATTTGATTTGTGTAGTGGGTATGCTTTTCTGGGGTTTTGGACCTTCATAATCCAACTTTTACACTTTACTACTGTGTATGCATTCAGAATTCAAGTTAAACAAAAGAAAGCATTTCAAAGGGCAAGATTCAGAAATTCCGGCATAACTGAAAACAACCACAATTTTACTGCAACAACTTTTGCTTTTGTTTTTCTTTTGTATTGTGAGTGTTTGGGACACAAGACAATGTAAGATTGCAGGACGTCCCGTAAGATGACATACCTCATGGCAGGATGTGCAGCTGTCAAAGTAAACTGACACGCTATCTCACTGACATAACCAGAGTTCACCTGGAATATCCCCAAAATTCTCAAGAATGTGAAAGTAAAAGCGAATGACTTCAAAACAGCATGTCGAACAGAATGTCACATTCCACACAATCCAAGTGAAATTCTGGGGTTATATACTGCTTTACTTTTTATTTTACTTTTAACTTGTCATATTTGGTACATTTCCCCATCAAGGCAATAAAAGAATTGCTCTCAAAAACACCCCTATGGCCAAAGACCAAAGCTCTCCCAAACTGCACAACAGCCCTAATAGCTACACCCATTTCAGGTTCAATGTCTGCACCTGGAAGGCAGCAAAATAAACCCGCAATGCTTCAACTGCGGCCCAAAATCCGAAATACTCACAATCCATGTCTCAGGCTTGTGCGCTTGTAGACGGTGATTTATCCGCAATGCCTCCCAACTATTTAATCGTCTTGCTGACAGCCCTCAACATCTTCCAGTGTTTTGATAAAGTGTTAACGTCGCCGGGTGCTACGAGGGGGTCGTGGGGGGAGACAGAGGATGAATGGCCTGGTGATGGAGACGAAGGGACGGGAGACTCAGGGGGAGGGTCTTTGACTGCCAGCTGCCGCCCAGCCGAGCACACCGAGGCTGGGAGATCTGGGACCCTGGAAGTCCGAGGAGCACAGCCTGTGCAGAAAGGGGACCCTGGGGATTTTCATGTCCAGGCCGGGACTCTCACGGACAGCTGAGGAATTTTCCCACAATTCAACAAACAAACACTAGAGCAGCACGAGGCCACATCATTAGCCCAGTCTGCCACAAGGAGAGCCGGGGGCCCTGGACGCTGTCTTTATGTTTTTAGCAGTCCTCGCCTCTCCCCCAGTGCCCCCTTCCCCACAGCACAGTTGATCTGAAGACCTTCCTTCAAAGGCCATAACATCACATTGATATTGCTTGGGTGTTTTCATTACTCTTCCACCTGAAATGCTGCCGGAAGGCTGGGATACGCAAGCAGCCGTCGGGCTCCATCTCAGCCACCAATGTGCACAGCGGTTTTTCCCATCAGCCGAGAGGCTCACCAGCATAACCTGGACAGACCCGATGAGCCTAAATGCATCAGAAAACCGTGCCTGTTTCTTCCAGCTCGTGTCTGAAATGGCAGACGTTATGTGTCTTTAGCTTCTGCAAGCCTTGAGGGCTAAACGTCGGGTCAGCAGCCGGGCCAATGAGAGGATCTAACTGGGAGGAAATTGGGAGCTATGACTGTCCTCATATGAGTCAAGCTCACTCAACGGCCCAAGTATGAAGGCATTTGTGGTGTCAATGCAACAATGAAGTCAGGCAATGTGGCTAGACAGCTAGTGGAGCTGCTTTAAGCAGATCATGTTGAACTCTCTGACCCAGCGTGAATTTGAATGCCCCCCCCCCCCATGGCCATATCCCATAGGGTTTTAGAAGGGTTCAGGGGAGGTTAAATGACTTCACGTAAAAGTGATGTCCCAGAGAGACACGCGTAAAGCTCACATTAAACTGACAGAACGCTTTACTTCCAAGTTACATGGTCAAGACAAACCTCAGGATGACAACTCAGCAACACCTGTTCCCAGCCAGATGTGGATCAAAGACAAACAAACTCAACCCCAGAGAGCCTTCGGAGTACAGTTCCAGTGAAGGAGCCACTACAGTCCTCTCTTCCATCTGTTCATTTTCTATCTCCAGCACAGGTCAAAGTCTCCACTGGCGCGCTCCTTGATGAATGAAACTTTGCTGATGATTTAAGAACAATCTTTGAATGCATAGTACTCCAAAAAATCTCCAAATTAACAGAAAAGTAAACAATTCCGGGTCTCTTAGGCTGAAAGCTGATCTATACCATTAAAAAACACACTCCTGACAGGCTATTTGGCTGTGTAATGGTTTTGCACACCCAGCTGTTAGCTTAGTGTTGCATTAAAGTTAGTTTAAGGGCACAGATGAGGCCAGGTGGGACCTGGGGACCGGCTGCAGGCCAAAGTCACAGATCAGCTGCTTGCAATCACAGTCGATGCCCATGTGTGAATTCCAGATGACTTCAGCTCTTGGCGGTTGGTGGCTTTGGTTCCCGAGTGGTTCAGGGTGTGGATGACCAGCCTACTGAGTGGTGACAGTGCCCGGTAAGCATTTTGGCGGCCCGCTCCACAACCGCACAGCTCAGGGCCTGTTCATTGCTTCAGCTCCTCCGAGTCCCACCAGCTCACACCGCATCTGCCCATTGCTGTTGCCGGCCACCTGTGTCTCCCACCAGAAACTAAGCAAAGCACTGAAAAGTAAAAGCTAAACCCCCCTCTCCACCGCATACATCCATTTTTTGATCTTCCGTTAGGTGACAAAACCTACGAGGTCCCTGAGGCCTAAGAACCTGACAGCTGCCAGCAGCACCGTAGCCTCTGCCGGAGCAGGCCTCAGTGATACGACTCCTGCCCACTTCCTCGCATTTGCAGTCAGAAGGCCGAGGTTCGGAATGGAAAAGGAAGCCATGTGCAGGTGGTGCGCCGGGGAATGCCCCAGCTTTCCGTGTCGCCCTGGAGCGGGCCAGGAGCGCAGGGGCGGTGCAGGAGCAAAAGGTTTCCATATGTGGCCCAGTTCCCCAAGTGAAAGGCCCGCTTTGTGCTGGGGGCGGCCGCCACGTAACATTACTCAGGTAGGGGACGCCCTCCCCATGGTCTGTTTTGACGGGGGCTAATTGTGCGTGACGCCGAGGGGCCTGGGGGGGCGGGGGGGAGGTGCATACTAAACAAACCCGTCTTTGAGAAACTGAAGTAGGGGGGGCACATAGTGTAAAGGGACCCCCCCTTCCAGTATGAACTGTACTAAATCGTTCACAAAAATGCTGGAGATGGTTCTCCAGGGCACCGTAAAAGGTGTGTCTGCCTTATAAGTATCACTCAGACGCCATTATGGCTGCCGAGTCGGGCATCCAGAGAGGTGTCCCGCCTGGATTACACCTGCTCCCCGTTTGATACAGCGGGGAGCCGCAAGATGTGCGCCCTGAAGTCACCCGAGGAGCAGAGGAAACCATCACCCCCACTCCTCTGCTAGTTTGTTCTCTTCTAGAGTGAATGTGGTGCTCAGTTGGCAGTATCCGCCGAAAACGAGCGTAAAGGGGGAGACGACTCGTGCAGCTCGGCCTGGCCGGCCGTGTGGAAAAACCAAATCAAAAAGTACCGGGGAGTATTTCCAGCTCCTCACACACCCCCACCCCCCCTGAACATGAGGTCGGCATGGAGACGGGATGTCAGAGCACGGCTAGCTGGTTTTCAGCAGGTTCAGAGGCTACCGGTGTCTTCTCCTCAGTAAACAACACTGAGGAATATTCCCACATCTACACTCGGGTTAGGACATGGAGCGAATGACAGTATATTTTCTGCAGGTTGGGAAGCGAACATCTTGTTTTCACGTTGGGCTGCTCTGACGTGCTGCAGCCAATGGCTTTGCCTGCTGCCAGACTCAGGTGGTTCACAGGTTTCCTAGAGCACACGGCTTGTAGAAAATCCTTCTCGGCATGAGCTAAAACCTCCTCCCCCTCAGCAGGACAGATACTCTGGCCCTGAAGGTTGGCAACATGAGAGTTTTGGAACTTTTTTGAAAATCCTTGAGTGAAGAATAATGAACCAGAACGATTTGCAGATGCTGAACCAAGTCAAGCCAGCAATGCAGAGTCTTTCTCTTGTGCATTTAAGCCCAGTTCTGCACACGGTCACCTTTCATGCTTCAGTTCCTCAGGGCCAGGAGAGCAGGCCTGTGACACAGCCTCAGTTTGATATCCACAGGCTGGCTGAACCCACCCAACACAGCGGAACCTTTTCACTGGTGTGTAAAACTGGAACGCCCTGCGAACATCTCGCCGGTTAGTAGTATGAATCGTTCATAATTTTTTCTCGTATTTTATCTCCCTGTCAGGCCTTGCAATCGTGACAATGGCGATGCGAACACAGTGAGGCCACCGCAGACGTTTCTGCAGGAGGGTCACGAGCCAAACTCAGAAGGTCAGTCAAGAACATGTTTGGGAGCAGACGTTCCGACGCAAGAGCACAAGAACAGACGTGCCAGTGCTGAGAGGTATTTCTCTGTTAGGAATCAGTCAGAAGCATCCGGTCCACACAGATCCATCAGTACCGTGTTAACAATTGTACAGGACCAAAAGAACCAGATGACTGTAGCAACACGTGGAAACATTTCATGCATTACGGTGCACATCATGCCTTGGCATTTGCCAAGTCCCCTAAGGCACTAATGACATTGTTATTGTGTAGTACCCATACATTGTTGTGTAGTGCCCATACATTGTTGTGTAGTACCCATACATTGTTGTGTAGTGCCCATACATTGTTGTGTAGTGCCCATACAAGTCCAGGCAGCTTCAACTCACAGAAGCTATACTTCTAAACCAGTCCTGGATCCAGACCACCAGTTAGACCAGCCAGGCAGCACTGGCTATACCAAACAGCTAGACAGAAGCACGGACATAGAATCATACAGAAATCATGATCTCTTGCAGTTTGCATATACAAATGAGCTCCCTGGTTTCCATCAGCGATGAGTTCGAGGTTTTAAATCATTAATCATCGATTCCTCTGATTGGTTAGGGAACGACAGCGGGGGCAGGGCAGCCTGGGCAGGGTGAAAACACAGGGAGGAAAGGCAGGAACATGACATGCGGTAGCAATGTTTATCTGCAGAGCACGATTTTCCTCGAATACAGGGCAGAACTGGCCAAGTTTGGACATTTCCACTCCCTTGAATTTACAGAGCTCAGATTGACAGAATCCCACCACATGTTTTGCAGAAATTTTGTGGATCTTTAAACATATATACAGCACATCTGTATGTTAACATGTGCTGGCATATGTGTGCATGGACATGTGCATATCTGTGTGCATATGTGAGTCAGTCACGGCTTCCTCTCTCCCATTCTCGGGCAGCCAGGCAGAACAGACGCAAACCTCTCACCTTACTTCTCCACCGCGAGACGGCCTGCCAACCACAACATCTGGCTGGTGGGGGGGGGGGGGACCTGCCTCAGCACCTTCCAGGAACAATGGCCCTCTCTTTCCCCCCTCTAGGGTGGGCGCACAGGCGTTGCCATTAGCGGGCACCGCACAATGGTGCCCACATCCACACATGTCCTCTGTTGCCCCACCCACTCCATCCCCACCACGGCACCCCCAGGTGCCCATTGGTATAACAATAATTGAAACACAGGCTTCTTGCTGTGTTACTCTAGGCCAATCGAGTCCCTTTTTTTTCCTGCCTCCCTGACAGATGTTTACATCACAGTCACAACTAGCTAGCTAGCACCTTGAGGTTTTCAACTCTCGTCTATGGCTCCTGTAGGTTTTGTTTTAACCAAGCAAACTAACAGATTAACAGGTATCTGATTTCCAAAGTACACATAAGGAACTCCTTGTCTCTTTCTATCTTTCATTTTTAACCCTCTTCACTGCACTGTACACTGCAGGCCCTTCCAAGCCTCAGCGCTCAATGCTCAACCCACAGAGCTGTGTGACGACCTGCTCGCTAACATGCTAACACGCTAACGCCCGCTGGTCCCTGGCCAGGTGTGAATGCGTGGTCTGGGAAGCATATGGAGCGCATGCTGCTCAAAAGAAACGATTAGCTGCCTTTCCCTGGGGCTCCCAACGGGACGTGTGTGAAAGCTTTTCCGGGTGAACAAATTACTACTATTATGTCAGGACATACAGTTTCCAAATCCCGGTCGGCCAAAGTTCAACAGAGGACGAGGACTCCTAGAGTATCAGTGCTACTTCATAAACTTGACATTTAAGACATAAACTTGATATTTAAGTGACATCTATTGAATGTAGCCATTTCAAGGCCAGTGATGCAGTCCTTATGGGTAACAGATTCCCAATTACAGAGTTCACAGGGCAAATGAGACTAATGTGGAAAACAAACAAAAAAGCATTTGGTCCAGATAGATATCAGTTTATTTCATTAACATATTTTCTTAATGAACAAACCCAAACAACATGGAGTAAGACAGGAATGGTGGTATATACGGAGCTGAAACATTATGACCATCACAAATCATATTATTAATTACTGTTATGGTTCCACCCAGGACGGGATCAATATAGTCACCCGCCATACTTTTGGGTCGGAACACGGCGCGCGGCGGCTTTCAAAACGAAACGGCGCCCCCTGTCGGCCAGCGGCGACGCTTTCCCGATTTCATGTGTCGGCTGAGGAGCAAAGGAAGAAACACGCGACTGAAATAACGCGAGTACGTCCAGTGGGGCCAAGACGGCAAACATAACAGACGGATAGGCAAGCTCCGACCTCAGGTGCGCAATTACACCGATTTTTCGGAAAAAGACATTCTCCTTAACCCGTGTCAAACGCTCTGAGACATATACAGGAATAGATTCAGTCCAACAAAATCAAACGTAATGCCAAAATCACAACTGAGTCACTGGCAATAATGATTTCCAAATTACAGCCACGGTGCACGGCATACATAAAAATGGAAAGCAGAAATTGTATTTATCATTACAGCATGTTTCGGGTCAAAACGTCAACTGCGGCGATTTCGTTAAATTAGGATAAAAACCGATCTTACAGCACATGAACGGAGGTCGTTATTTTAAACACGTACTTAAATAACCATGCATACATACCGAAGTACTAGCGTCTATGCATACAAAGTAGGTGCCCCAGCAGCCCGAAAATAATCGCTTAACTGATGTCTCTCTTATATTGCAAATGAATCCAGCTCTCGGAGATGTAAACAAGTAGACGATTGCGGTATACTTGAACTTGAAAACTTAAAAAGTGAAATCAACGAAAGAGCAGTGGTAGATTTTATTATATAAAAAACAGATATTATGAGAAGACGGTACTACAACAGCAATATATTAAAAGAAAGCATTACACGAAGAGGAATAAAACAAATGTCAATTATCATAAGACATAAAACTTCGCACGTAAGACTGTTACAGCTCTGATCTCCGGCCGTTAGGTTGAAACGAAAGGGGAAAAAACACAACTCCATTCCCCCACGCAGACTTGACAGATTTAACGTAGGAGCGCATCTCAATTTACTTACCCGCCCGGTGCATTTCATCGGAAAAGGACGCTGTCACTTAATTCCCTGCCGCCTTCAAAACCCCACTGCGTGCAAAAAAAATCAAAAGCAGGAGAAGCGATGCCCCGGTCGCAGACCGAGCCGTGGGTCCCCTGCCTTGGTGCTCATTCAGTCCCCGCACTTGCGAGTGACTGGCGATGGGGCGGGCGGCCGCAGAAGTGACAGCCGGTCACACCGCCGTGCGCCTACCCATTTCCTTCTTAAAGGCGCCGCTTGCCTCTGCGCTCCGGGCTGCACACATCTGAGTCCCCTCTCGCAGTCTTTCACACCCCCCCCCCATATTACTATTATTGTGGAAATCTGGGCGGTGCTTTCAGACGGACGGTTTTAGCAATTGTGATTAATGCCGCATATTACAATCGTGCTTTAATTAGATCCGGGAACATAACAGGCCGCTATGAGTTAACGGGGTGTGGGCTTGTCTGTTTTGCTATATTTGATGCAGGCCTACGTGTCGTTTACTAAAGTGGAACAATATCCCATATTGCTTCCATTCAGAAAATATAAACGATTGAATCATTCGGAGGAAGATTTTATGCATAGGTATACATGTCTTTAAAACCGTGGTTAAAATACATTTTTATTTAAAAAAAATTGCTCAACGAATGTTATAGAATTCTTTAAGCTAACGATCATATAAGTCATCACTAATGGTGAATATTAAACAGAAATCTCCGCCATTGTCCACACTGACAACTTAAGTATTAAAGCATGTGGATTGATGCTTATGCTTGGGTGCGGATGGCAGAGGCTGTACCACAGGGTCCGGTGTGAGCAGACGGTACCGGTCAGCGGGGAAGAGAGCGAGCGGGGCAGCTTGTGGAGAGAGTGACGCATGAATGAACCTCTCTGATTCAGCGAGAGCTCATGCCGGAGCGTGACTTTGCACACTGACCATGTTACCCGTGATGATTTGCCGTAACCCTGGGCAAGTGCATGTGGGCAGGGCTGGCCCTTGGGGTGCTACTCCTTCTGATGCCTTTAAGTCACTCTTAGAGGCGGCGTCTCCTCGTGGTGGCCAGGCATCATGACTGACAGTGCCGTCACAGCGGTGACACCGCTCATGGTAACGTGTGAATCCAGCCAGACGTGAGCAGGACCTGTCAAAGCAATGCTGGCACTATGCAGTGAGGGACTCCAGCCCACAGAAGAAATGCAAACCTCATGCACGGATCACTTCCTTCACACGACTGAGGGACTGAAAATTTATATTCCAGACCACAGCGTGTCAGCAATGATCTGATCCCAGTCCTTAACCTGGACCCTCCTCTCATTCTGGGGCCTCCTTACTTTGACAATCATGCTCTTCTGGCTGCATTGACGTGTTTGAACTTCACTTCAGCAGGAGATCTGGGCACTTTTCCCCATCTCTCCAAAAGCACCCAAACCTAATGATGGGCACTGAAATGTCCGGTGCGGATGGCTCAGATGACCGTCTCCATTCCTCTCTGATCCATGCAATGCCAATAGGCTTTGTGCAGCAGTGCCAGAGTAGCTAGGAAAATGCATAAGGATGCCAGCTGTCAGGAAAGTGATTGAGGAATCAGGCCTGTGACCAGTAGGTTGTAGGTTTGAGTCCCAATAAGTGTTGTGGTTCTGTCTGGGATCAGTCTGCCTGCCTTGTCACCACTGCTGTCCAAAATCTGGTCTGCTGGGGCTCCTATTTGAGTTTGCGGCATCCTCTCTGACCCCCCCCCCCCCCCCCCCCCCCCCCCCCCCCCCCCCCCCCCCCCCCCCCCCCCCCCCCCCCCCCCCCCCCC
>JAABNY020000025.1:21172896-21189812 GCA_015164015.2 Brevimyrus niger | reverse complement strand
CCCCCCCAGTCCTGACCCCTGCCCTCTGCCCTCCCCGTGTGGTCTCCCACCCCACCGTTGACAGGGGCCTAATCACAACTGTGGGAATGACAGGCTTCTCCTGGTCCTCTGCCTCCTCGTCCCGTAGTCTGCAACAAAAGCTCCGAAAAGTAGTCTTCTCACTGAGAAGACTGAACATGTTTAACGTTGAGACTTCTCACTGACGGGTCGTCATACGGGACTGATTATGCAGGAGCTCAACAGCATTTTTATACAAATACACAGAGGGCTGGGGAAGTCGCAGAGTCTGTGCACGCGCCATTTCAGCAGCAGAGGCTGGGTAGCAGCATGTCACGTGACATGTGACCGGGCCCCATGATTGGTCATGCACATCTGAGCTATGCTCCTCCGCGGGACGCCTCAGCAGAACAGCAGCCTTATCCTCTGTTTACAGAAGGCATTGGCAGATAAGGGCGTCTACCATGCCTCCCCATAATGGGAGCTTGTGCAACTCCTCCGACACGCATCCCTGCAAAGACCTCGAGAGGGATTGTGCAAGAAAGCCCGGGAAACACCGTCGTGGGGGCTGGCCGGCACACAGGAGCGACCGGTCCTGTTATGGAAGCGGAGAGAGATGGAGTAGGAATCTCCCTGCCATGACAAGCCGGGAATCCACCATGTACACCGAGCCCACAGCACGCCGCAGGCTGAGACGACGCCAGAGGTCACCCGACAGAGGAGAGCCTGGAAGCGGGCGCTGCAGGAGCGACAGCGGCCTTCAGGCTGCAGCAGAGATCTGTGTTATATTTACACCCATTTGTATAGACATTTGTTGCTAAGGGATTCAGCAGATGCCCTCTTTGCTGGTGTCGAGAACAGGGCAGAGAGCGAACCATCTGGAAGCCACGAAGCAGGGCTGGCGCTCTGGCCATTGAGCTCTCCCCACCACTCCGAGTCGATGCTTCCTGGAGTCATCAGGCGCTTGGTGCTGGGAGTTATGCTACCCAGCGACTCATACAAACAAAACTGGTTCCTGACCTCCCCCCCCCCAGTGAGAAGCGGTGAAGTGTTTCGTTTCTGGATTCGCAGGAGAGTGGATGCGTGTCCTACTGGGACGGGGCCGCGGCGCCCCCTGCAGGACAGCAGAGGGTGGAGGTAGGGGTGTTACTCCAGCTCATGATAGCTGCCAGTCGCCCCCAGGTGGCCTCTCTGGCACACAGAAAGCCCCCATAATCCTTCAGCGCTGCTGGTGCCACTGAACTTCCGTCGATGTGATTATAAAGTAGAAGCACTATTAGAGAATGGAGGGAAATGCTGCACGGTGAGGGCCCTGGCGGCAGGGATTGCCCTCCACGCGGATCAGCAGGTTTGCTGGCCGTCAGGCCGCGTCTGCGTTCAGGGAAGACGGCAGGAACCCGGCAACACCCCCTCACAAAGCCTACCTCCAGCCCACCCCCCCACCGTTTTTCCTTTAGCTAAATTTAGAAACGGGAGCAGTGATTTGCTGCCCAAATCTTACTTTGTTGCTCCTCTTCAGAAGAGACGTGACTGTCTGCAACACATGCAGACCTGAAGTGTTTCTTTCAATGCTGTCATGGTGACCGCTAACGTTAGCGTGCCAGGCTCACGCGCTCCGGCCGCGCTCATCCTCATCCTCAGATCTCTTGCGGTTTGTATTGCCGACGCGTCACTGGAATCTGGGCTCGGCTTTCAGCTCCACATGGGAGCAACACACCATGGCATTTCCACGGCAGCCTAAACACGTGCCTGAAGCGGGAAGTGGCGCATGTGCACAACAGGTTTGGAAAGGGGGGGGGGGGGGCAGCCCAGTTCCCGGTCATGCCTTAGAGGGTGTGGCCAGAAGATTACTGAGAAATGTCAGGTGCAGAACAGAGTGACAGCCCTGATTATCAGGCCCTGATGGAACCTGGCATTCCTAACCTTGCGTTAAGGCCTCGATTTATTTCGAGAACCTTCCTCCTCCTGTCCACGGCAGCAGATAGGCTAAGTGCCAGAGTGTCCAAACGAGTCGAGACTCAATCTGGGTGCCAAATGACAGCATGAGATGAAAGTGGCACCGGACGCAGCTCTGCCAGTGACACTGGCAGCATTAGCCAGGAACTGAGGTGCCCTGGGTGGCGTTTGGAGCCACTATGTACCTCCCCCCCCCACCAGCTTCACTAAGGTCACATGGGCGGAGTGTGTCACGCATTCTAGGTTCCACCTCTTAGACCTCTGACAGAGACGCGGAGCACCATCCGCATGCTGTCCCGCGTCGCTTGCTGCTGACTGACGGCGGGGGGCACCCCTTGGCTCCGGCCTCGACCCGGTTTCCGTACTCCTGTCTCTCCAAACCACGCCAAATTCCAGGAATGTGTGGGCTTGTTCTTCCCAATTACCGGCAGCGTTTGAACACCGTGGAAGTTGCTCCCATCCCAGAGGACCTCCTGCGTAGGTCAAACTCACTCCTCCGCTATTTACAAACGTGACAGATCATGAGGCCAGAGACCAGCGCAGACGCACTACTTCTGGAATGATTTGCTCACCCAAAGCCATGTAATGTATTGCTTATCCAGTATTTTTTGTAGTTTAGAGTGCAGTGCAGTCTACAGGGCAAACACCAGGTTCTTCTTGACAGTATGTTCCTAGCAGGGTGTTTTATTCAAAGCAGCTTACATGTTTGACAGTTATGGATTTTACTATTTCTGTAGCTGGATATTTGTTGTACAGTTACCATCGTAACGTTCTTGGAATAACATCGCCATCCGCGTGGGTTTTTTTTAACTACCGAAGTCCTGCATGAGTTTTGTACTTTGACCACTGCGCCACCTAGGGAAACGTCTTTGGTGAAATGTGCTAGCAGACAGATCTGGGATGTAGGGGCTCTGAGAGGCCTACAAGGATGCAGGTACAGCTGAGACAAATCTTCACAAAGTCAGTCCCCCACTCACCACTCACGCACCCGGGGGGGAGGTAGAGAACCTACGAGCTGAAACCAGATAGGCTTCTCACCTCGTGGAGACATATATGCATGTGCAGATCATGGATGAGAGGGGCTGTCAACAGGAGGGTGGGGGGTGGGACTGTGTCCTGATGAAACCCCAGCTGGATCCCTGACTCAACTGTCCGTCTACTGTCTCTCATGGATTTGGTGTCAAAACAGGGGTTTTGTTACATAGATTGAATTGAATCACCACCCCCAACCTCCATAGTTCCTCTGAAGGACTATATGTCCAAATAGAACCAGCACAGCCCAAGAGATGAAGAGGCCAATATGAAGAGGTGACCCAGTGGATCAGTGTCGTCTTTGAGCTCCAATGAGAAGTCGATATCTTATTAATGGTAAATTTTAAATACGGTAAATACGGTAATACGGTTAAATGGTAAATACGATATCATATTAATGGTAAATTTCAATCTGAATGTTTTTCAGTTAGAAACTCTTCAGCATGCCCGGTTTTTATTGCATTTATCCTAACATGTATATTAACTTGTTTCTAAGGCACTGAAAGGCTTGTCAGAGCACATGAAGTAACTGTGAACTCCTTACCTTCTTCAGAAGGAATCACCACTTTCTTGTGTGAGCTGTGTCCTCTGCTGCGGGCGGTCAGGCTGGGGGGGCCCAGGGGTCGGGCCTGGGGATTAGCACCGCAGGATGTTGGGTCGGCCTCAGCGCAGATCGCTTCTGGTGCTTCTCTAATGCTCCTTTACCTAAGTAATCCAGGCATCCGGCAGCAGAGACGCACACTGACTCAGCTTCTCTCTGTCTCTCTCCCTCCCTCTTCTGTCCCCCCACCCCCCTCCAGACATTAATGGAAGCGTACAGGCAGGCTGGAGCAGAGTGACATAGACCAGAGGCCAATCTACTCAGGAAATACACACTGATTCAATTATATGTAAGACAACATCTAGCATCATTTGTGCAGTGGAACTTGCCATATATAAATCTAAAAATACTTCATTATCACTAACACTGCCTAACACTCTGAGTAAGGAAGAAGCCCACTGTAGACCCAGTGTGTAGTGTTCGTTTAGAAGTTTTTTTTCTATATTAAGAAATGACAGTAAACATACCTTGTCAACTTCTAACGCTAGAGGTTCATTCAAACCCTTTTGTTCTCTGTCTAAATGAATACGCAGTAATTACAAGTGATTTTTTTTTTATTGCTGCTGCGGTTTACCGAGTGCATGGGGAAATTATACTTTTCCTTGCTATTCTGTTTTATTCCAATAGGCGGAGCACAAGATAATACTCACCCACTTTTTAATGCAGGTATGGTGATGTTAATGAAAGATACCTTTATTTTTAGGTTACCGTACGATTTTCGGCATTACATATCATCAGCATACATCGGTACCCCTTAAGCTGAATGTTTCCGAATGACAGGTAAGGAAAGCAAAAGAAATCATTGTACTTGCTTCAAATATTTTTATGAACGATCTTTCGTCACAGCGTTCGAGCTGATAACTATTCTTTTGAACTCTCGGGGAAAAATAAAAATAGGTTGAAATTGCTTTAATTGCAGCTGAAAAGTTGTCTCACTGCGACTACGCGTTAAATAACAGCGAGGAAGGTGTGTGTTTATTGAGAACAAGATTCCATTCATTAAACGGACGCAGCCCGGGACAGCGCGAGCCAATGGCCGGTGGCGTCCTTCCTCACCTGGCAACCGATGCCATAGCGACGGGCGGGCTGATGAACGATTATAGGTTCCTTTCGATGTTACTAGCTAACTTGCTAAGTTAATAAACCAGTTTTGTTCAAACTCAGAGCAATTAATGATGGTTAAGCAGACCATTCAGATTTTTGCCCGCGTAAAACCTACTAATAAAGCTGCCTCCGTGAGTATGCCCTTTTTAAATACACAACCTCTTCCTCTTAGCTAATAGGTTAGTGGCTAATTTGTTTCCGCACTGCGCAGGTGCCAGATGCTAATTCAGCTAGCTTATAACAGACCGCTTCCTAAAACTTGCAAAACTTTCGTTTATATTAGATAAATGTATAGTGGTGTAGAATTTATTGTACTTAAATATACATCTGTCTACTCCATACATTTATCCAACAGTTAAAAGTGGTTAATTATGTAAAATTTACTCTAGAATTTAGCAGAAGCAGTTGTCGGCGCCTGCTGACTGAATCCCTTTGACACGTTTGAGTTTTTATTTAAGATTTCGCTGTAGTTCTATATATTATGGAAATAATATAGGAAACACGTCAGGGGATATATGTGCAGACCTCAGACTGATTATGGCTGCTCTTTGGCGCACTTTCTGCAAATTTCCTCTGAGATACTGTGCACCCATAACCCGTTTGCCTGCATTTCAAAAATGCAGTTAACACACAGGATTACTGTAATAGGGCAAAGTACATCATATTAAGTCTTATTTCTGAGTATCACATTCTTTGCCTCCTCTATACTCCATGTCTAAAATGAAATTTTTATTAGACCAACTAACTTCTGAGTCACCCACAGGCCATGCTTTTCTCATTTATAAAGCTGGGCATGACCTGATGAATGTACGGACTGAGACATACTCCACTAGCTGCGCCTCTAGGCTCCAATGGCAGTCCTGCTAGGCACCAGTGCCTTCACCACTGCACCACCTGCTGTTTGAAGCCCGAACAGTGCTTCCTCATCTGTTGTTCCATTTGACGATTCTCCATCTCTGTTTTGTCTAGTGGAAAGTTCCTTGCTGTTCCCCTTTTTTTTTCTTTTTGCAAATTTATTTCCAAGTTTATTTGTAGAAGTATTGCAGTGTTAGCAGTGGGACCACAGTTGTGGACCTCAGCTGTGTAAGCTATGCACTCGTTACTAAAGGTTTTTCTTGCGCCTTTGAAAGTCGTCTTTGCGGTGGTAGGAACAAGGCCTGCTGGGACCCAGTAGTGGGAACCTTCTGGACCGTGGCCCAGAATCCCGCCTTTGGACATTACCACCCCGACCCCAGCCCACATTAGTGTTTATGGTTTGAGTCAACCTGCTAATGGAAGCACTATTGGATTACGCAAAGAAAGGCTGTGGCACACAGCGTGCTGTGCTGTGAATCTCGGGGGCCTTACGTAGCTGGGGGGAGCATGTGAAGCCCTCAGACCTTTGCCTTCTGTGCTCAAGTGGATTACTGCCTGAGCTTCAGCTGTCCACCACGGGGGCGCTAATCACATTTATCCAATTATTTGGACCTAATGCTTTGTTTGTCACAAGGCCTCAGGAGCCCTTAGGAGTGCAGTTGTTTTGCAAAGCGTATGTTGAAACATGTCTTCCGGCTGTAGGAGGTGGACAGGGTTCAGTGCCACGTCAGGGTCACGCTGCACCATGGGTCCAGGTTTCAAAAGCATGACTGTTGCCATTCATCTGTTTTGTCACCCTTCTAATGTTTGTGTCCCCAGAGGTGGTGAAAGATGTTCCAGCATGGTCCGGCTTCCTTGCTTGTTGTTCTTGTGTGTGTAAAAGTTGTGTGTTTTGGGGGGTGTGGGCTTATTGCGACTTGCAGATATACTCAGTGGATGAGGATGAACACGATGGTTCCAGGCTGGAGTTCCTGGTGCCCCGTGACCTGGCTGATGGCTTCGTCAACAACAAGAAGGAGACCTACAGGTTCAGGTGGGCTGAATGGAGAAGAAGTACTACAGTACCTCAGCACACACACTGCCTGCAAATATACTTCTGTGACATTGCTGGTCACAAGGGTCAAGCTAATCCCCTTAGATTAAATTTAGTACACCTAATATGGAGAAAATGAGGTGCATGTTTGAAATAATGTGGCGTGTGTGTGTACGTACTAGAGAGAGAGAGGTCTCTAGGGTAATTTAGGGGTTGCTTGAGTCTATTCGCTCTTCCTGAGTGTGCTATTGAACTCTCCAGTTAGCACTCCAACATCTGGCTTGCTGTAGTTTATGGAGGCTGGAGTGCCATCAACTGGGCTGGGCCCCGCTATGGCCAGGATCTAAATATGAAATTCACAGTGTGACCCAGCCACGGACACGGAGAGCTCTTTCAACCGCCATCCTTTTATTGGACCGAAGGAGGCAACCATGAAAATATGATTTTGAATTTGGAGCATGAAGACGGTGGCTCTTTTTAGATGTCATGTGTCTCGAGGTTGGGGTGGGGCTTCCTTTGGGGAGAAAATGGCTTAACCCTCCAAGCTCATGGAAGTATGAAGTGCTGCTTAAATACAGCTGAAGGTTTTCCTGGCTCCAATTAGTCAAGGCCAATATTTTTTTCTATTTACAGAATGAGATTTCACATCTCCGGGTCAAAATAATTGATGCTTTCTCAATGCGAGTCCACTTATCTTTCTGGCCAAAATTGGGTGCTTTATGAACCCATCTTGCCTTCCAGGTTTCAGAAGGTGTTTGATCAGATGTCCAAGCAGGAGGAGATATTTGAGAACATCGCCAGACCCGTCATAGACAGGTGAGTGAGTTAGGCCGTCAGCTTCACTTAGCAGGGATAAGGCTGATGTTCTGTGGTGGTGAATGCTGTCAGGACCAGTGAAGTTGGCTGGACTTCCTGCTGGAAAAGTGCACCACATGTCACTGTGATCCTGTATCTTGTCCACATGCTCTGGGTTCACCCTCAGTATGACCAAGAGTTCTTTTATTCCGCCCCTGCATAACATTCTTTTCTCTTCCACAAGTCATTATGGGCCAAGCAGTCTGTTTGTTCTGTCAGAGGTACGCCAGGTTTCCACTAAAAGGTCTCCCATTACATATTTAAGGCGCAGAGCCAGCATAATGTACATTAGGCACGACATAATATATATTATTACCGCCATTATTTTTTTGGCTGTCTTGTTTGGTGGTTTTCTGCTGCGTGCTTGCAGTAGGCTGGTCGCTTCTCAGTGCTGGCTTCTGGGTTCAGGCACAGGATTGGAGTCTCGGATGGCAGGGGATAAACAGAAGGGTGCAGAACTATACTGCTCATTAACTGGGACATATTGTCCATCGCGCCTTTTGTTAGGCAGAACCGGCACGGGCCTGTCAAAGCCTCCGTGACAGACAACGGCAGTGGGAAGAAAAGGAAGATGCTGACAGAAAGCTCCTTTTATTTTGGGTAGCGCTTTGAAAATACATTACTCATTGTTGTTTCTTGACGTCCCCGATGCCCCACCCTCGGAGAAGCGTCTAGGCCTATAATTATCGTGATGCGGGGAAGGACAGGGATATTATGGTGGTGGTGGCTATTCCTGCAGAGGGCCAGAGTTTTCTAAGATCCAGTTGAATGTCCTTCTGTTGTGCTGACCCCCCACCCGGAAGGTTGGAGCCCAGGTGTTGCAGTGTGTCCTGGCTGAGAAAGGGAGCAAGCGGGCAGATGATGACCCCGGTGAATAATCGCCAGGGACAGTGGCACAGCAATAACCCCGTATTAAAGTCCCTTACCGCCCTTCCCCTCCCCACCTCCGCCATCTCTTATTCTCTCCCCCTGCCCCTCCCCCCTTCCAATAGGACGGTCTTGTTTGTGTCAGATGAGGACACTGGCTCTCTGTGTTGATTCTGGGCATGGTTCTGAAATGAAAGGAACAAAAATATTACTGCTGTTTGGATGCGCTTTGGGCCGCAGGGCTGTTATTTTCCTCCTAGTGGGATTTGTGATATTTAGTGCCTTTTGTTGTCTATTTTCCACTTCGGTGTCCTCAGAGGAGTACTGGTTGGCGTTACTGGTTGTAACCCAGTAAAGACACACTATCATTCTAGTGGGCTCAGAAAACGGAGATACAGTTTCCCACCCAGGAGCTCTGCACTGGGACACTTTTTTTTTACAGGTGCTGCTTAGCTAGTGAGAGCAGTGTTTACAAGTGTTTACACGGACAGAAGGGCAGAGACCAGAGCGAAACCATCCATAAATGTTTGCCTAAAGCGTTTCTAAGGCTCCCCCTGGCTGTTCCATGAGGGTCCTCTTTGAGACTTGCGGATTCTCTGGAGCGCCAAACATTTTGCTGTCCTCTGAAAGGCAGTGTGGAATTTGTGGTGACAGTTAAACCAGGAAGATTGTTTGTTTTTTAACTCAAAGTCCACCAATACATTATTAAACATTATGCATTGGTTCATAACCACAGACGACGCGAGTCCAAAAGGGCATACATGCATTACAGTGTTACGCTAACCTGAGATGTTTGATGGAACAGCTTCTGTTTATGTAAGTTGGCCCGGGGATTCATTGGGGGATACGATTCTCTCTGACCACTACAGCAGCATCTGCACTCCAGTTTTCACCCCACTATTTTTCGAGAGGCGTATCGAACAGTCACTGGGGAAAGCAAAAAAGTTTCAGTGGTAGCTGAAAACCTCAGTTGTTTACTATCCTCCGCCTGCTGACGTGGGTCAGGGAGGCCAGCAGGGTTTGCCTGGAAATTGACCCAATCAGAATATATCAGTATGCTATTAGACCTGGACCAGAACTGGATGGTCCTAGGCAAACCCTGTAGGCCCTATGGCAAGATGGGTTTTAGCAGCAACAGCCTGTGACAGAGTCTGTCTGAGTTTGCCTGATGTCTGAGGTTATGGGTTTGATTGTTCCTTCCCATTGGGATCACTGCAAAGAGGAGGCATTTTTTTTGGAATTTCCTGTGATCAGATATGACCCCCCTACTATCAGAGTGTGCCTCTTCCTCTAGTCTCCTTCTTTGTCCCCACCTCTGGTTTCTGTCCCAGTAGCAGTTCATCAGAAGAACATTGGAGAAATCTGCTTGCGTATCCATATTATCTTTCAGGAGATGATATCTAAACTGTAAACAATATAATGGGTGAAACGGATGTACTGACTCCTCTTTAAAATGCGGAACTCTCCAGATTGCCCTATTCAGATGGTGACTGGTTCATAAGACGGCAGCTCCTGTCTGGCTGTGGGGTCGGTTTTGTGAGTCACTGTGTGCTCAGTGTCTCCTACACCTCCATTGAAGATTTAAGATGGCACCGGGGATGCCCCCCCCCCCCCCCCCCAGCCACCACTTATTGAACGATCTGGTCTGACTCTTCATTTTAACAGAGACTAAATTTGATTGACTGCTTCCCAGAGCCAAAAACAATAGCAATATTTTGATTATAAGGGAGTCATTCTTCAGCTCTGCCTAGATAAAGTGCTTTTTAAACAGTGTATTTAATCTTGTCTCAGAACTGCTGAAGGGTAGGATTAAGTTGCCACAGTTAAACCCTGTGTGCCTTCTGAAGAAAAAACGTGTCGAACTTCCCTTTTTTGTCCAAAAAACCCCCCTCCTTCCAAGATACCTTCCATGAGTGTGATTGCTTTAGCGGCCCGCCAAGAGAACCCAGTGAAGCAGGCGCATCACACATTAAGGAGGTGATTCATGTTTTTATTTTCTTATACACGCAACCAGGAAGAGCACTTCCCACTTTAATCTTTTGTTCTTCCTCTCATAAACAACAAAAGGCCCCTGTGGTTTTGGAAATGGAATCATGGTGATTGTGGACAAAAGGTCACAAAATGCCCGAGCCCCAAGCCCTGTGCAAACTGGAGCGCCTCTATTATTGGTGGGCATCCATATGCCAGTCCAGGTCATCATAAACTCCAGGTTCTTATTCAGGCATGGAGCTCAGACCCCAGCGCCACCACCCAATCCAGGCTGTCCCAGTACTCCACACAGTGTAATAAACTCCCTGAGGTTTACACCCAGCTGCAGAGCTGAATCCCGGCCCTTACACCCACTTCGGTCACAGTAAAATTATGGTCAAGATTCTGATAATAAATAAACCAACTCTATGATGTCAAGTTGGCAGGCCGCACTTTTCCACGTCTTCCACGTTTTTTTTGCAGTGTCCCCCCCCCCCGCCCCCCCCCCCCCACCCCAAACGCGGTCACCACGTGCCTTTCTGCGGTGGAAAACTCACGGTGGCAGCGGAGAAGGATGGCCAAGCACCCCCGCGGGCAGCGTCGGTCTCCAAGAGGATCGACGTGTAAACAGGAATAAGCTGTAGGAAACACCCAGGTCTGAGCTGCAGCAACCAGGCCGCAAGACATCATGAGTAAATAAACACGGATATAGCACACTCTGGACCCGCGTCCTATTTTCCATGTCAGCATTCCAATCTGACAGATTGTTCATTTGTTAAAAGAAAACCCGATGACCAACAAACAATGACTGGAAGAATAGTGTTCAGTCGTGTCGCTTCTGCACCCTGGCTCACACTCAAGTTACACACATCTTAACACGTTTTTCTAGAGTGTTCCATGTGCCGCAGATATCTTAACCATCATCCGTTTATTGACACAAACAGATGCTGGCTGTTCGTTTGATTGTTTACTTCCTTGTTTTATTAGTGAGGCAGTTTCACCGCTTGAAGTAGCTATTGCACAACATTCCCAGAAAAACTGACAGTAAAATCATTGCACTATGCAGAAGAGCCATGCTTTAGGCACTAAGTATGAGTGGAATCTTCTAGGGATTTTTTTTCTTTTGCCCCCTCGGTTACAGAGGTTACGTTACACACGGAAAAATGCGGCAGACATCTCTCTTTCTTGCCCACACTTTTTATTAAGAAAATCTGGTGAATCCGTATCAGTGACTACATTGAGAAGGACTCCATCTTGACCAGAAAATAAAGTCTAGCTCAGTGATGCCACAGTTTCCATTGCCTGTCCGGTGGTGCTGGAGGGTTGGCCAAGGCAGAGTTTATGAACCCGAGTTTCGAGATGGATGGGGTTGCTTCACTTCTCCCGTGTTTATGACCTGGGGTTTGTCATCTTCATGTGCCATTTAAATCACTGCGTTTAACCCTAATTATTTAATTTTTGTCCACAGTATCCTCATTTTTTACGTCGGCACTTTTAAAGGATGCTTTCGGCATCGCTTCCTGCTCTCTGGAAACGTTCAGGGACTGCTTTATGAAGTCGCCTCTCTGTCAGACCTCGTTAGACCCTTTTGGAGGTTCGTTTTGCTAGTTTTCACCTTTGTGTGAATTGGCAGAATTGTGTCGTTTGTTCAAGATGGAGGAATGGTCACCTTTGACCTGGATCCTGTTTGCTGGAGATCATTAAGGAGCTTAGCTACGGGCTTTCAGCAGTGATGCAAGCAGACCTGCTGGAGTTCCTTGTCCACTTGTATTTTGGGTATGTCTGTGAGAACATGTGATTGCACATCGCCAGGCTCCCCATGATGTCACGCAGGTCATAGTGATGGACGTGGCACCAGCGTAGGTCAGCATCGGGTTTGACCCCTCTGGAATGCACGCTCTGGCACTCTGACCCCTATTGACCCCCCTGGGATGGCAGTATAGGTTTAGTTTGCCCTGCTGATGGTCGTACCAGTGTGCAGTACAGTTCCCACACTGTGCTGGTGGTCTGCTGTCGAGGGCTTAACCAAAAAAAAAAAAAACCACACAGATGAAACCTGCTGCTTCAGAGGCAGGGTGTAAATAAAAGTGACAGAGCTTTTATTGTTATAATTTCATGTTTTTTTTTTTTCGTCCGTCTGGGGTTTGAATGATGAAGTTGAAGCCCACGCAAATCCCGACCTTCTTGGGTTGACAGTGCTCTGGCTGGGTACAACGGCACCATCTTCGCTTACGGACAGACGGGCAGCGGGAAGACATTCACCATCACTGGAGGAGCTAAGCACTACGGCGACCGCGGCGTCATTCCTCGCACGCTATCCTACCTCTACCAGCATTTCAGCCAGGTGAGTCTCCTGCCTGCCCGACCTGCGTGTCAATTAGACATCATGTCCACTCATTGGATTCCCCATTCAACAGGACAGCAGCAAGATGTACACCACCCAGATTTCCTACCTGGAGATATATAACGATGTGGGCTACGACCTGCTTGACCCTCATCATGGGGGCTCTGCTCTGGAGGAGCTCCCGTAAGTATTGGATTCTCTCATGTTCATTTCCATTTTAACAACACGGTCGCTAAACCGATTTAGCATTAAACCTGGTCGAATATCTCTGCTATGAAAACACTGTGAGTAATGGTTTTGTTCAATTGGTATTCGTTGCATCATAAGTCACGCACCATTGAGGTTTCAGCATTCTTCCATAAAAAGGCTCATGTTATAATTAATGCTTATTTGCATCAAAATACCTGTGGGTTTCAAAGCAGGATCGTTCAGCACGACGCCTGTCCACCTGGCTGGCTCGTGCGCTTTCTAAAGGGGAACACAGACATCTCCAAGACGTTTCCGGAAAACGGGGGGAGACGCGTGCCGGTGCGGTGGCCGAGAGTGATGGAGTTAGGCCTAATCAATAACGGAGATGAACGGGCTGTCCCCGATATCTGAGCCGACCAGACGAGAAAGGAAATTTTAATTTCTGGTGTCTGCAGTCCGTAATTCATTCCACGCTGGCTCGGCCCGCAGTCTGCCAGCCCCGTCTGTCACCCCCCCCACCCCGCTTTCTGTGGCCGGGGACCATCGCAGTGATGGGATTCCCATGGCAGCCCCCCATTCCTGCTGGGAAAATGCTCCTCCATGTTTGTCCGCACCTGTATTCAGGTCCACTCCCCCGTCTCTCTGTCACTCTTTACCCGGGAGGTGGGATGTGAGGTTTACAGAGACCCGCGTCATTCTTAGATATGAGACGTTATGGCTCAGAGGTGAGTAATCAGTCCTGCAGCTCTCTCCTTGCGATGCCTGTTTCAGCAGGCATGCGGAATACCGAATGTTTATACACTTCCATCTGTATTGATTGAGTGTGAAAAATAATCCACAGTTTTGTGAGATTAAGAAAATAGATTTTTATGTTGTATTGCAGTGGTCAAAAATGCCACAGGACTAGCCTACAGGTATGTCAGAGTGTGATGTTGTCAGATTTCTGTGGCGGCAGACAAGACAGCCATTGTTAATTATTGGCCCTTTAGAGCGGATGTGCTTTTTCCAGCAGGGCAGGAGGAATGGCGTAGGCTGGCTTTCTGTTCAGAGGGGAGGGGTTGAGTCACACTCGTCCTATTAGCAGCATGAGATGGGACATCCTTCGGGGAGACCTGCGATGTGGAGGGAGGTGGCTTAAAATCATCAAAGATTTAAAGATGCCCCAGTCAGTTTCCACACCAGCTCAGTTCCACATGATGGAGAGTCTGGTATAGTGTAACATTCATGAAGAACCATAGCTCAAATCAATAATCACTAGATCCATAATGACAGCTCAGTGTGAACACGGCAACCCGGAAACACAGACACTTGGCAATTATGAGCAGTTATCACCTTAAGTCATTTTTAGGTAACTTTTCAGGGTCAGGTGCCCTGAAAATTCTTTGATGTAATGAACAAGCGCTCATCCTTCTATATAGCACATGCTACAGGTAGCACTGTCACACTTGATGGGATGCAGGGTTAGAGTTCCGCTTCACCCAAAGGTGAATCCCCTAATCGGTAAGGGTCTGATACCTGCTCATTTCCCAGCTTGGGAGCTGTGGCGGCCGATCACCAGTGGGTTTTCTGTCCGTTCCCGGTGATGCTGGCCTCGCCTTTCCTACCCAGCTTTCTCCCTCCCCCCCTCGCTCCCTCGCACTCGAGACTCAGCCGAAGGCCCCGCAGCTGCACAAATTGCCTCTTACTGAAAATAGCCGGTGCCTGCTGCCAACCGCATGGCCCGGCTCCCACTGCGGGGCCTCCCCTAGCACCCGCTCCCCTACCGGCCGCCACAGTACCCCTTGGCCCGCTTCCCCTTCTGGGAGGGGGCTTGCGGTCCGCAGGCCCGCACGATTTGTCCCACAAAGTGCTGGCACGAGCCGGTCAGCCGGGCTCGCTCCGAAACAAGCCCTGGTGTCAGTTTTCATTGCCAGAGGACAAAATATAAACTCATATTTTTAAATAAATCTGCCGGAGATTTTTGTTGCCGTTTCAGACGAGTGTCTTCACCCTGATGATAAAACGTCCCCAGCCCTTTAATTTGGGTCTGCTGGATCATTCTGGATGCTTTCTACCAGCCGACGGAGTCAGTCCTGTTGTTTATGCTGGATGGAGGAGACGCGGATCGGGCACAATCATAAAAGTGCATCATTAAGGAAAGCGACGGTTTTAATTTCACGTGTGGCACGACAGCCACTCCTAAATGACACTGGCCCACAGCGCCATTTTCGGCGACATTTTTTCCCAGACTTCTCCATTTTTATTACCGCATATTTGTTTCCTAATTACTGTATCTCTGTCATCATAAGTGATGAACGGCCACAGAGGCATCTGGCTGGATACCCCAGCGAGCTAGGAGATCTGTCATCGTCTGATTGCCGAGACATAAAGCTCCCCCATTCCTGCTTCTTAAATGACCAAAGTTTTTTCCCCTAAGTTTCCTTACTTTGAATGTTAGTGTCCCTGGCCTGTGGTTTTTGACACACTAGCCTCTGTGACGTAAATGCCCTCCTGGCCACACCGATATAGTCAAATTAGACCGAGTATGATGTTGTCACCACAGACCTGAAAGTGTGAGTGGATCTTTCCGGAGCCCTGGCTTCACCCCCGCTGTACCCCTCCCATGTCCAAGCCGTTCATTTGCTATAGTCGTCTTGATGTGGGCGATCATTCATGCGCTGTTTGTTTTAGGAGTTAGTGTATCCATTATCGCATTATAATCCACCGATGTATATAGCATCTGCGCAGCTTTAGACAGGGCCTGCAAGCTTGCAGACGCGGTTTGTGTAGCCGTGGAATGTCAGTTAGGAAAACAAGGGCTGTGTTGTACATGCTGAAACAGACGTTCTTTCTTTATGTTTGGTTTTGTTCAAATGTGTATGAGTGGGTTGAAAAAATAACCACATATTTCTGTTTTTGCCTTTCCCTATCGGAGGTGCTTTCTAAATTCTGTGACTCTAGTTGTGTTTCTTCCCCGCGATCTTAAAATATTGTAAAATTATTCATTTAATTTTTTTGTTAAAATCAGCATGCTGTATGCCTTTCTGTATATGCAGGTCAGGGCTTGGTTTCTAATTTTGCTATTTCCACTGCTGTAGGAGAGTCACCATCATGGAAGACCCAGATCAGAACATCCACCTCAGGAACCTGTCGATTCACCAGTCGGGCAATGAGGAGGAAGCTTTGAACCTGCTCTTCCTTGGAGATACCAATCGGATGATTGCCGAGGTAAGGGGGCGTGCCCAGAACAGAGAAGGCAGCTCTGATTAGGAAAGGTACACCAATCACTCCTCTGCTGTAGTTTAAACAACTTTCACAGTGTGTTACTTGCACAGTGTGACCCCAAGGCAACATTAACAAAACACCAAATTTACTGTTTGTCTTCGAATTTCAGTATTTTCTGGTTTTCCATATGTGGAAACCATGACAAGTCGCGCACAAAGTAGGCCTTGGTCTGTCTTTGTTGTAAAATCCATGATGGCCTTAGGTGACTTGATGATTTCATGGTTTTCTCAGAGGGTTAAAGGGTTTGCAGCATGCGGTAGGTAACACTTGGCTGAGTCGTGCTTCTTAATTTGTTTTTAGTGGTTAGATTCAGCGCTTGTGAGTCGAGGCCCATGACCTTGCAGTTCTCCCTGAGACTAGTCAGGCCACTTTATAACCACCTGAGGTTTCTCTGGTGACACAGCCTTTTGTTTGGATAGTTCAGCCCCCAAAACCCTGCTTCTGCCCTGGGGATCTGTAGACTATCACCGTCTTTCCCGCATGGAGCCAGCCTTCACATTCGTCTCTTCTTTGTTCTGTTGGCTGCTGAGGTATCAGGCTCGTTAAAGTGTTATTATGGGTATTTTTCTCCTAAAAAGCAGATCAGCGATAGCTGTGTGGCCAGATAATGACACATCCAGCTTTAAATAATGCGAGCGTGAGACCGTAAGCCAGGGACTTGTGGAGCTTCAGCGTGCAGGAAGCAGACTATCTGATTGTGCTTTCATCTGCTGCCGGTAGAATCTTCAGCATTTTACTGCCCCCATGCTTAACCTGTAACATCCTCCGCCCGCCCCCCCCCCCCCCCCGCTCCTGCCCCCCCCCCCCCCCCCCCCCCCCCTCTCTGCTCCCCGCCATTTTTCCCTCCATGC